>ML780471.1:672647-702441 GCA_009831015.1 Picea engelmannii
CCCCCCTCCCACCCTCTAAATTGTGAACGTGATGAGAATAGAAGACTCTGGAAAGCAAGAGAAAACCCTAATGAGTTGGATAATAACCCTAGAAGTCTTGTCATCTCAAGAAGATAATTTATATTAAGTTATTAGCCTCCAAGAGAAGAAGTCATCCAGAAATAATAATAATATACTGAACAGACACTATCCAGAAGGAGAAGTTGGCCCCAACAAATCTGGTAGAACCAGTATAAATACAGGACATCGGTTCTCATTTGACACATCTCAAAATTGCAGTTCCCAGTTGGTGTGCACTGCAGTTCCCAGTTTGGTGCGCACATGTGGAGGAGGGTTGCAGGTGTAGCTGTAGCAGCAGCTAGTTTTCAGTATTGGCTTGGACTATCTCTTGGCTAGGGTTTGGACTATCTGATCAGCTATTGTTGGTGCGCTATCCTTGGAGGAAGATGCGCTACACCTTGTTTGGCTATCTAGCCTAGAGTTTTCTTTTGGAGTAATTCTCAATCAAGGTTAAGGTGCTCGGAGGGTGGCTTAGGCCTATGGTTGGGTGATGAGGGTATCATCAATGGTAAAACGAGCACACAATCTTCTATATTCTAACAATTGGAATCCCCACACCAAACTTAAGGAAAACCAGCGCATGGTTAGATAGGAAAGGATATTTTAGCCAAGTCTTATACCTTTGAGTTGCAGCCAAGAGATCCTCAGCTATGTAAATCCTGTCAAGCCTTATTTCAATGTTGTCATCCCCTGATCGGTCATTCCTCCACGTCAGAACAATCTCTACATGAGCTACATCCACTAAAGAGTTTTTTAGAAACAACGATTTGAAAAAACCCACCAAAGAGTCTTGTAAATCCGAATTCCCCCAAACCTCCGCAGTAGAGGTAGTAAAATTCAAATCTCCATCTATAATGAGATCCTTTTTTGCTTAAATACTTGAAGCATCCACCAAAACCCAAAAATCTTTTTGATCCTGACAGGGTCTGTAGACATTCAGAAGTGATAACTTCCTTTTTTCCAGTAGGGAGTATCTTGAAAAAATAATACCACCAGTACTTAGATAAGGATATAAAATAAATAAATTAGGATCCCAAGAAGCAAGTAATCCAGCAGAAGTCCCCGCAACACTAACAACACAAATCATCCAATCGGGCCAGAGCTTATTCATAAAAATCCTTGCCTTATCTGTAGTCACCATAGTTTCTTGTGAGAAAATAATACTTGGAGAATTTTTTGTCAATAGTCTACGAAGGGAGGCTTGTTTCAGGGGTCCTCCTACCCCTCTGATATTGAGGGAAACTAAGATCATGATTTTTACCTTGCCAAGGATTTTAAACCTCTAAGTGCCCCAAGATCAGTAGTAGTATGAGTGACAGTAAATGAAGTTTCGTTAGTAGACCCCGCCTTCCTACGGGCACTTCGAGTTTTGATTGGGGAGAATTTGTATCCCAAACCCATTGACCATGCAACATTAGTACCAACAGTGGGTCCCTTCCCTCGACTATCAGAAGAAATCCCAATGGCAGAAGGCCTCACCACAGGAGTAGAGCCCAAGAAAGTCGGAATCGGTAAAGAGTTAGAAATGTTATGCACTAAATGAATTAAGTCTGTTAACATTCTATCTAGAGCACTATTACTGAGAGTCGATTCAGCAAAACCAGGAGCAATAGTAGTATCAACCTCTATCCCAAAATGACTGAAAGAAAGATATGTTACCACCTCAGTAGATGAAACCTCACAAGGTCTCGGAGAAACGTCCTCCTCCACAACCAAAAACTCATTATTAGGGAAAGAGTTATTTTCAGAATCTAGAACCAACCTTTTATATTGGTCTGGGAAAAGAATAGAATTTAAATGGTCTTTCTCATAAGCTGACAAAGAAAAGTAAAGTTTGGGGTAGAAATGTTTCAACTTACCAACAAAAGTAGAATCCAAAGCTACAGGACTATCCTTAGAGCAGAGTCCCAGACAATCTAATGAATTGTCAACATCCCCCAATGGAGTAACACTGTCTCCAAGTGAATCATCTGCTAAGTCGTCATCCAGCAGGGAACCATAGATGTTTGTGCATTCCTTTCGCAAATGACCAGTCCTCTTGTAAAGAGTGCAGCATAATAACAGTCTGAAGTAGTCCAAATGCTGGACAAACAATATACCCCGCCATTCAATCTCAAGAACTTCCAGGAGTCCTGCATGAATATCAACTTCAACTAACACTTTTTCCATCCTTTTATCCATAGAATGTAGGTCTGCTTATTCTATTTTTAGGAAACATCCAATGGCATTCCCTACCGCTTCCAGGGATTTTAAGTTTTACAACTGTAATGGGAGGCTCTGGAGGAGCACCCAAATATGTCGGATGCTGAAATATTTCATTGCAGGATTAAAGAATAAATACCATATTTTTAACATTAAACATCCTCCATCGAAGCTCCAAAACTTATTTAGTACCAGCTCAGTATCCTCCGGACATTTGAAAACAAAGCTCGACCAACCTCTGGGCAAGGAAATCACCTCAGGGGTATATCCTAACAAAGGAAGCTAATTCTGTATCACCCACTCCTCCATATAAATGACACAACATGAAAAATATGCCAATCTTCCTACTAACGCACAGAGAGCCAAATTACAAGATTCTTCAAGACCTATATCACAAACCATAACCAAATTCCGTTTGGTTTGCTTCGGCTTCCACACCTTCATAGTGTGTTTTTCTCGGCTCCTATGCTCTATCCGGCCACCTCTATCAACATCTAAGCCTTTATCAAACTTTTCACCCTTCGATAAACCCTTCGACAACCCTCCTAGTCCCTACGCCTTCATAGCAGAACGAGAGACCATCGAAGGACCTGCAGTATGCTCTACAAGTTCTTGCACTAAACAAAATTATGAGGTGTTAATCGACTTGTGAAATGGGTGTGGTACGTAAGGAAGAGTAGTGGGGAAGGCTCCCACATTCAAATCAACAATAAAATGCTTGTCAGGGTGATGGATTGTGTTATTTACTCCACTTGACGCATCCACTGAGGAAAATAACCCTTCCCTCTCCCAATGCTCCTCGTCAGCCGCACTCATGAGTGTGCTGACTTCACGATCCATTAGGAGACACACTTGTATACCACAGAAGACCCCACCGGTGAAAGCAGTTATGGAATAGTAACAATGCAATCTTGTCAGAGTTAAGGAGGACTGTGAATCGAGAAAAAGTTAATTAAATACAAGACAGAAACCAGGACCGTAGTCAGAAAGGATTCCAGATGGCTTACACATCCTCCACTCACTAAGAACTAAAACCGAGAGACATCTGAGCTTTAAAAAACGTGTACCCTGAATAATAAATACTTATGCCCGCTCCCAACGACTCCATAAGTAGAGCTCTCATAAGCATCCCAGCTGTCAACTTGCCTTACCCTACCAGTTAACTAAAACTGCAACCACTGGAAACTCTGGTTCGCATCCATCGAAGCTTTGGTTCTAACCTACAAAGAGTCTAAACGTTAGAAATATTCAACCTCCCCATCTCCAATGCACCATCACCATGGAACCTGCAACTCTGGTTCCTTCCGAAATTGAAAATCTCCTTCCCGCCCATTCTCTCCTCCCTCACATAATGAGACTCACTTTGTGTGCCATACATTTCACCATAACAACTTATCATGGTATGTTATGGTAATGGGATTAATTGTGAAACTCTCCTTAGCTCTCTTATCATGACTTTCAACCCATGAGCTAATCTTCCTCTACAACAATAATCCATATAACTTATCTAAAAGAAGGTTTATCATAATAGTCTTATAGTTTTGAATGAATCTTTCAACATTATTAAAAATAGAAACAATAAGGATTTCCTTCCAAGGATTATTTCCTTCCAAGGCTTAGGAAAGCCTTCACTAACTATTAGATTAAATTGGTTGTGAATGTGAGGAATAATAATAACTCTTATGATCTTTAAAATCACAACTTTATAACCTTCATTGTCTTTAGATTTTCCTTTAACAAGACGCTTAACTTTAAACTTAATGTCTACTATCGTGAAAACAAATTGTCATGAGAAAGATTTGGTTATTAACTAAAACATTAAGGGATTCATAAATCCTTTTAAAGTACAAGTTGCACTCACCCATAGCAATATTATAATTGTCTCTAGCCTTCTAAGTTAAAATGTTTTTCCAAGGAATTTTTTGTTCAAATTTAAAGAGGTTGAGGAGATATTCCTTATTCTTGTTTATGTATTTATGCTTCTTTCTTTTGACAAGAGTTTCATACTCCTTTTTTTTGGTAATCCTGAACCTTGTGACTGGCGAAGGACTGCCTTGGTTGAGATGCCATGACCCAGGGGCATCTAATCCATCAAAGTCACCTGGAGATTGCACCTGGCCTAGACCGCACCAACCTTTAACATGGTTGGATTTGAGGTGTCCCCAGATATTTCGAACCAATGAATTTCACTTATGAAGTGCCTTAACAGTGCACTCCCTCACTGATTTCTCTAGACCTCGAGAACTGAGTTTCATACTATTTTATTTTAATAGTGTTGATGGATTTATCTATGGAATTTCTAATATTTTTCTTAGCAATGTTGCAATCTTTATTATATCAAATATTAATTAATTGGTTTTTCTTTGTGAAACATGTACTAAAAGAGTACTTGTTTATGCAAGTTGATAAAATTCAAAGTAAAGTTATGATACAAGTCCTCAATATTGTTATTATTAGGGAGGAGGTTGGGATTCTTTACTAAATCTTTTAGAAAATGGTCAATTTTGGTTTTATAAAAATTTAAGTTTTTTGATTCGCCATTAAGGTCATCTTCATTGAGTTAACTATGTAAATCTATGTTTTTAGTTAGGAATACATGGGTCGTCATCATAATCAAGTTCATGATTTCTAAATTACAAATTTTAACAATTTGATTAACCAATGAGTTGGAAGAAATAACATAGTCAACTATACTATTACTAAGATCATGAAAGCAAGTCATAAATAACCAATCCCATACCAGTTTTTAATTAAATAATATTGCATTAAAATCTCCTAAAAAATATGATTGCATACATTCTTTAGATAGGAGAAACTTTTTTATCTAATTGATTTCTTTGACCTTCTAGGAGCTTCTAGATTACTCATGATGGTTCTCCAACTTCACTAAGCCATATCTCCTCAACCGTGAGGAACTACATGATGTACCACATATCACCGGAAACAACATGACATGTACTATCCATCTAGAATAGTCTCTCCTGCAAATTCATTGATCTTTATTACATTATTCCTCAAACAAACATGGGATCCTTATCCACACCTCTAGGGCTACTGAAATTTTCCACCGAACTTACTTCAAGGGTTAACATCAATGACAACCAACTCAATTAATCAACACAAACTAAAAGAAAAAATTGCCCACAATTCCTACCAAGGAAAGTGCTCTGATACAAATTGTTAAGAACCAAATACTTGCATACAAAAATACTACAATATATCCATAGAGTAATATAGTAGAAACCACACTTTATTATAGAAAATACCTTGAGTTGGAGAAACACCATACAATAGATCCTATTATGGAATGGATTCCCTCATGTTCACTTGCCTCTCCGAGGGGCAACCTCTTAATGGGCTTCAACTCCAAATACAATGCTTCTTCTTCACACCCCATTACAATGCTTGAAACCCTTTATATAGTGCTACTAACCACCTAATAACATTCTAGAGGAGGAGCCTTCTAGAAGTAGAACATTTTAGTAAGTCCTCTTACATTTATTATGTTTATACTAATATATCTAACCACCATAGTGGGTCTTATTTAATAAAATAGTGGACCTAGTCCACCTTACATTGAATGACCTCCACTATTATCACTATGGGCCCTCCAGGCCCCCTACTACCTCTCTAGCTACACAATGTTGGAAAGTTTGTTGGCATTGATGTCAACCCTAGAAGAAGTTCAAAAGCCCCATAATCCCCTAGAAGTAATGGGTGATATCAACCCTAGAAGAAGTATAGAAGTCTCTAGAAGTAATGGGTGTATTTGAATAAGTCTCCAAAGTGGTCCCCTTATAGTGTAGCTTTAAGCATGGCCCTCACGAGAAGATGCTTTGAAGATGTCTACAAGAATCCCGAAAGGTGTGGTCATAAAGCTCAAAATTGTTTGAGAAAAAAAAGATGAAGGACATTGCAAATGCATGCAAAACCCTCATAGATATATAGTCTATGTCATGTCATTTCCAATAGTAGGTGGTACATCATGTGGTTCCTCAAGATTGAGAATTTATACCCTCTTAAATATGAAGCCCCGAA
Organism: Picea engelmannii; assembly: GCA_009831015.1. Lineage (NCBI taxonomy): Eukaryota > Viridiplantae > Streptophyta > Pinopsida > Pinales > Pinaceae > Picea > Picea engelmannii. Next base: position 678,948 of record ML780471.1, read on the forward strand.
GTATGGTCAAGAAGCTCTGGATCTAAGGATAAGAATTTACAAGTCAGCCTCAAAATTAATTAAAGAAGAAAAGCTTCTGCAACAAGAAATTACGGGTCATCCCTAAAGTTAATTAAAGGAGGCACTTGGAAAAGTATAAATACACATCAAGAACCTCTCACTTGTTCATCCAAGAAAGTGTGTTTTGTGGTACAGAGCTAGCATAAGTGGGCTTGCACTTATGCTAGGAGGATTGGTGATCTCAGCAAAGGAAATCTGGCCTAGGAGAAAGGAGGTCAAGGAGAGCGAGGAGTACAAAGATGAGTGAACTAGCTTTCTGAGGTTATTTGTGGGTTGAAGTGGAGCAAAGAGCAGATGTACGCGGTTCATAGTGAGGCAAAGCATGGATGTCCGTGGGTTGACAGTGTATGAGTCGTGGATCTGTGAAATTTTTTTAAAGAAGGTACCATTCTCTTGATGTTGAAGTTGAGGAAGGTCTGTTGATCTAAGATATGATGTACCAAGTTTTACAGATTGAAAATGTATGTTATTCTATATATTTTGAGGCTTGTATCTTGAAGGTCATGGTATATGCTTAAGGCATATCTTGGAGGTTATGGTACATGGTTTATGGCATATATTTTGGTATATAGTTGAGGCATACCATGAATTATATGAATGATATGACATATGTTTGAGGAATATCTTTTGGTACATGGTTGAGGCATATCATGAATGATATGGAATATGTTTGATGCACATCTTTTGGTACATGGTTGAGACATATCATGAATGATATGGCATATGGTTGAGGCATATCCTTGGTATATGGTTTATGGAAGTTATGGCACATGCTTGATGTATATTTTGGCACATGGTTTGTATGCATATCTTGATGATGTTGGGCATATGTTTTGAGAGATGTTCTTGGTAATCTTGGCATATGATATATTTGAATAGATATAACTTTGTTGATGATGAGGTATTAGTATTAGTGACAATATATCAGTGAGAGTTATATTGACAAAGGAAATGATAGTGACAGGTTGATGATGATATATCAGTATGAGTGACAGGTTAATTATCAATGAGAGGTTTATTATCAGTGAAATTGACAGGTTAATTCTCAGTGAAATTGACAGGTTGATTATCAGTGACAGTTACAGTGACAAGTTGTTTATCAATGAGAATTCTGGTGATAGGTTGAGTCTCCATTTATATTTTAGGGAAGAAGGACGGGGCAAGGAAAGGAGGTTGTAACCTCCTTCCGATTGGAGCCAAAGAGTATAGGGAGTTGGATAGCTTATTTATTTTGCAATTGATACAAATATATCAAACTTAATTTTAATTAAACTAAATAAATTAATTATAAAATTCCAAGATTTTTTTTAAATATTAAATATAAATAAAATAAAATAATATTATTATTTCATCTTTATAATGCTTAATTATGAGTAAAATATTTCAATATTGCTATTCAAATAGATATGTAATCTTATAATCGTGTGTGGAATTTTATTAACAAAAATATTATTGTTTAAAAAATTAAAATTATAAATTTTAATTTTAAAAACATTAATAGCTATTCATTTTCTCCATTAATAATTAAGTTATTAATTTATATAAAATTTATAATTTTTTAAATTAATATAAAAATATAAAAATTTATATAAAATTAAAAAAATTATATAAAATTGTATATAATTCTTATATTCACATGAAAATATAAAATTGTATATATTTTAAATTTACAAAGAAATACTTCACGTAATAATTGCTCTACCAATATATTCTATGCACAATATATTACCATACCAATATCAACACCTGGATTTATTACTCTCACAATATATTAGATACACAATATATTACCATGGTTTCAATTTACTTTCAAGTGACGTCTTCCTATTGGGATCCTCCCATTGGATTACATCCCACCATTCTCTACTACCACATATTCTCTACAGACACTTTAACTTATCCCATCCCCCATGCAATCTCTTCAATTTCAGACAATTGATTACATCAAGAGACTTGAGCATGGGTAATGGTGACGCTCCACTTCCACTTGTTGCCACTGCCCCCACACACTCCAACGACTTGTTGGAAGCTATTTCACATTTTTATCCTATCTTTATAAGCTGCCTACACAAGTGTTTTGGAACCCTTGATTCTCATCGCAATCTTTTGAATAAAACAACACTATTATCTTGTGCATTTGCACACCTGCCTTTTGTTCTCGTTTTCACGACTGCAAGCGTGAAAACCTTGAGTTCGAAGTCATGTATATGGCATTAAAATCATCACTGGATTATTATGGTTACTCTTGTCTATGTGTTCATTGCACTTCTAATTCAATAATGGTCACACACTTGGCAAGACACCAAATCTTTACTCACTTTGCATTTTTTAATATGACTTCATTTTATAAGTTTGTGATGCAATGGTATTCTAGTGATTTTGATTGAGTCCTTGATACAATGGTGGTTTGATGTTCTATTGTCTTTGGTCAAATTCTTTGGTGCAATGGTTTCATAACAAAGCATTAACATTGTGATTAGACCCTTAGTGCAATGGTTTCATACAAAGCATAAGTTTTATGGTCAAATCTTTGGTGCTAAATTCGAAATATTGTTTTAAATCATGCAAACACTATTTCTTGTGCAAATATTCGGGTCGACTTATCATAGTTTTAAATAGTTGTTTGATTCACATTGTTTCTAACACACACCACTAGTGATTTGAATCACCATGGCGTCGTCAATTGTACATTCCGATATGAATGTTTTGCATGGGATTGTTTCGTTCCACCACCCTCGCACACTTAGGCATTAATGCCAGCCTTGTATCTCGGATTACCTCTTTTGGTCTTGGGGAAACCTATGATCTTTCGGTTCTACGTATACCCTGTCTAACCTCCTGTCTGGTTACCTTGCTCATTGTGTGCTCTCTCATATGGCACCTGTAGTGCGCATAGAACCTAATGGCATCCAAACGCTCCTACTATTTGACAATGCTCGTGAAGACCTGGAGAATAGTGGCTGGCTAGTTTTTATCCAAAAATTTGAGGGTTTAACCTTGCAGTAGCCCAACAGTTTTCCCTCACGTTCGACGGATGCATGGCTAAGGTTGGGGATATCCAACTCGAGCTAAATGAAGAATTCCTCAATTCAGCCATGGGTTTACCTATTAAAGGGTAGAGGTGGTTTAAGAATTCAAAAGTGGATGAAGTGCCATGGCCGCTCCTGTTCACATCAATGAAAATTGTTAGTTGTGATAAAGGTATGCCTGTCACTACCCTCAAGCCCAAGTGGCATGATTTATTAGCCATTGTTAAGCAATTCGTGACTTGCGAAGGTCGTTATGGTTTAGTGTTTCTTTACCATCTCCGGTTGCTTATGAATTTTATAGACTACCCTCTGAATATGCCTCACTACTTTCTATGTAGCCTGTATAAAATGTCCAAATGATTTAAGCGGGAGAAGACTGATAGAAGCCTTTTCCATCACTGCTTGATCAAAATCATTATTGTCCATCATTTGAAGCTTAGTGGTGATTGTTGGCAAGCCTTTCTATCAAGGAATGGCTTTGCCACTCCTGAGTGTGTCCAAGTGGACAAAGTTGTGGTCACTGAAACCCTGGTTGGGCCTACCCTACCACCTCCTACCCTTCTACCGCCTATCAAACCCTCAAACTGCCCCAACATTGACCTACCCGATACCATGGCCCACCCGTGTTCTAAAGACAATACTAAGACTATTAAGAGGTCTGTAAGGAAGAAGGGCAAGGGTAATACTGATGCCATTAGTAAGGGAAAGAATAATGCACGATGGATATCTAGATGTGCTCGGAACAAGCCCAAACAAAACATTGACTAGAAGCCTATTGTTTTGAGCGAGGACTCGGATTATGAGATTGAACGTTTCTTGACTGAGGAATACCCTTACTCTCATGTCCTCTGTTCTGTGGAACCCTATGACTATGTTTCCAACCTACCTCTGTGCCTCAAGGATGACCCTAACTTCCCAGGAATTAAGTTTGACAGTGGAACCCCTGGTAACATGAAAGAACTCTCACATGTAATGCCAAGGCCCGATCAACCACCATGTACTCAATGCAATTCTTGGCTTGAACGTTACTACAAGGATGTTCCTCTGTTGCAATCTAAAATTAAATCATTAGAGGAACGGGTTACTGTGTTGTCAAAGGAAAACGACAGGCTACAAGCCAACGAGAAGAAGCAAAAGACCACAGGTTCTATCGTCTTCAGAAATGTTAAGGCAACAACTGCCTTTGTCAACTCAAATTTATCCTGACTGAATCATTTTTCTACAGCCCAGGTATGTATTTCAACATCGATTTTTGAATGATTTGGTTAGCCGATTGTGTTTGCTCCAAATTAGTTATGTTTGTTTGAATAGATTCAAAACGATTCTATTATTTTCGAACTACCAAGAATGATTTCGTTTTGAATAATGTACAAAAGATTTGTTTGCTAAAATTGAATATAGCTATGTTTTGATTAATACGATTTTATTGCCCTTGAATTAGTATAACGATTGTGTCGGCCCTGAGTTAGTTCGATTCATTTCTGTTTGGTTTGATTCAAAAACGATGTTGCATGCCTTGAATTAGCATAGTCGTTTGTGTATGCATTGGATTAGTATCAAAGATTGGTTTGATATAGTTCTGTTAGTTTTGAATTAAAAAATGATTCTGTTATTTTTGTTTTGATTCAACAACGATTTTGTTAAGTTCTGAATTGACATAAACTATTGCGTTTGTGTTAAGTGAGTATGGAAGATTTGTTTGATCGATTATAGTCTGTTTCGATTGAAATTGATTCAAAAAATGATTTCGTTGGTTTTGAATTGTCAAAACGATTCTGTCTATTTCAAATTGGTAATAAAAAGGTTGGTTGACAGATCGCATATATCCCTGTTACCATTTGGTTAATTGAACACGATTTCGTTTATTTCAAATTGGCATAAAAGATTTGGTTACTTCTAGAATGAATGATTTGTTTTTCTTTGAATTACTAATTAAAGTTTTGTTTAATAGGTCGAATGTATTTCTGTTATCATTTGGATTGATTTAAAACGATTTTGTTTGTAAATATGACCAGCTACAGAATCGTGAGATTCTGTAGCTAGTCATAAAATTTAGATTTTTGTTAATTTTACAAATAAAACATTATCTAAACTTGTTTATTCTTGTCCACCTATAGGTACATACGAATTGCAATGGGAAATTGGACATGCTGTGGCAGTTTAGAACATGCTTTTTGTCATATAGTTTTGTTTTAGGTTGTTAGTTTTAGTTAGAAATAGAGATTTGGGAGATTGTTCCCAGATTTTTCCAAACAGTTTTTGATAATTCCCACAGGGGATGTTTCACCCTGTGGCCTTTATATACACATTATTTTTTGTAAACAACCCATCACTGTTGGGAGAACAAAGACTATGGATTTATGATGATACAGACTCGAATGGAAGTGGATCTTTTGTAACAACTTTAGCTTTCAATTTATCATACTTTCGTTCAAGTTTTGTGCATTTTAATTTGTGATCAAGTTATTGACTACTTTAGATATCAAGACTTGTTACAGGTTGATGCATTATAACTTAAATTCTGTCCATATCTTATGTATCTCATTTTTCGTACAACAATTACTTTGTTTCAATTTAATGAATAAAAGGTTTATCTTCTTCATTAAATGAACTGTTTTGTACAATTCTTCGCACAAGGATTTATCTAAATGTGATGATTTGTAAACTTTAAGATTGTTGTCATTTTATGTCTTGTTTGTTCTGTCATCTGTATTCAAAGAGCATTGTTGCTTCCTGTTTACAAGAAGCTTGTGGAAAATTTGGTGCAGGTTTCCTCCGATCAAACAGCTAAATCAACTACTGTTCACAGTACAAATAGGAAGTGTTGCTTCAGGTCAGTTTGTTATTTGTTATTTAATAGTTAATAAATTCGAGAATTCTCAGTAGTTTAGATAGATATATAGTTCAGTTTTACAGTTAGGATTATTATTTTAATTTCTTAGCTTAGATAGCTTTTTATTTGATTCCTTTCTCATAAAAAAGTATCAAAATAAAAAACGATAGCTTTTTGTCAATTCATACATGATTTTCGTAGGTTTTCGATTAAAAATTTGCAATTTGTGAATGTTGTACATATCATAGAAGTATAATTGTATTGATAACTGAACATTTAATAAGTAGAATTATTGTTGTATAATATTAATAAGTAAACTGTATATATATTTCAGATTTGTATATAGTTTGTTGTAGTTGCTTTTTTTCACTTAGATTAGTTTCTTTAGCTTAGTTTTTCTTTCGTTTTCCTAGGACTTAGATCGGCCAACGGAGCCGCTAAACCCGTCGGAGTGGATCATCCCAAATGGCTTGGTTTATTTAGACAACCCCGGACCAGATCCACCCCTCCAGTTAATGAGCGGTTAATTTCAAGTCGCCAACAAATGGCACTAGAAGGAGGGTTGACTGACAAGCTAGCCTTGTAGGAGCCTTTATTTTAAATATATTCAATTTCCCCATGGCTCCCCAAATCATTGTGTTAGAACATGCTTTCAACTTCTCATTACCCGATGTTCCCAATGAGACAGTCTCTCACTTGTCCAAACTCACCTTTGAAGGTGGAGGCAATATATCTGCTAAATACCACCTTAACAAGTTTTGGTGCAAATGCATCAAACATGACATCTCAGATTTAGGAGTTTTATGCAAACTGTTCACTTTTACTTTTAGAGGCCGGATTAAACATTGGTTTGAATCATTTCCAGCATGTCACATTTTTGATTGGTTTCAATTCGTAGATGAGTTTCTAGATGCTTTTGAAATTTATGATTTTGATCAATTATGTGAAGAATTTCATACTTCACTAATCAACGACGATTCATCTTCAGAATACTTTTTGACAAGAGTCTATCATATCCTCTGTAAATTTAATCTTGATGACATGTCATTGGCATTAAATCTCTTCTATGATGCTTCCATCCCTTCCATTCAGTCATGTTCAATCACAAATGAAGAACCAAATGCAAATCCTATCACTCAACTGCAAGAACAATCTTCTTCACAAGAAGAGAAAAATTCTTTCGATAATGTTGAACAAGCAAGGGAGGTGGAATCTATTGATCAGGCTCTTATTGACAACCAAATTGGTTTTTCCTTTGAATCATTGTATTTTCAGTCTAAGACTAGTATGGAAGATGATTCGTTTCTGGCTCAAGGTGAATACCCTCATTCTTGTAACTCATTCTCTAATCAACATTTAAAATCAGTCATTAAAGAACGCTTAAGCGACGAAAATCGTCTTGAATGTTCTAGTACTCCTATGAAACTGATTAGAGAAGAAGAAACCTTAAACCGTCATCCTCAAAATGCACTTTGTTCACAGGAAAGACTAGATGTTTGTCACATAAATTTTGAATTATCTATCACACAAAAGGCAAATCCAGATGATCATATTATTTTGAGGAATTCGTCACCAAAACAGAGTGAGAGTTTTGAAGAAAGTGAAGAGAATTGTCTTGAGAATTCCATTGTTGAGTATCATAGTTCAAGAGATTCTTTTCATCTACTTATTTCTAATTCCTTTTATTCTTTATATCCTGATCTATTCCTAGATTCTGGTGGATTTGACATCTTACCTACAACATACTACTCTTTTCCACCACAATCATATCCTTTCGATATGCTAAATTTTGGTGAAGTCAATTCCATACCTAACATTGATAAACTTGGATTTGATGCTTGTTCACTTTCATCACTCACATGGGAAAAGGACATGTTGCGAGATGATTTTACACAGCTTATTGTTGAAAAAGACAATGCATTATATTTTATGGAGATCAAACATTCTAAGTTGCATATTCGTTCTTTGATTAGCTCGAATCTTGATGTTTATGCTTCACATTTTGAAATGATCAATCTCATCGAAGGAAACATTCAAACCAATGATCTAATTGATTGCACGAATCCTCCTACAATGATTTTCCCATTGATATATTCGTTTCATCAAAGTCATGGTTTGCATCCCCATTTTTGTGACAGGATCTTAGGATGGCTTGAATATTCATATATATAAAAAATTCATAATAAAGACAAAGTTGTGCTTTCTTTCTTTTTACCTAAGTATCTTGGAAGTAGGCGTGACATATTTCTTTTAGATCCTCCATGTGAAGAAATTAATGAACACTTAGAGAATTGTCAGGAGGAGGGGGCATTTCAGCCTTGGCTGATGGTTTTTTCATTTCCTCGTAATCTTGACAAGTCTTTCGAACTTACTTACACTCGCTCATGCCATTATGACCCTTATCACAACAAGATCGCGCAATGGCTGCAGGATTCATACAACAAGAATATCGAAGGAAATGGTAAGATCATGCTTACTTTGTTTTTAGATGATGATTTTGAAGGTAAGTGTGATATGTTTATGTCATTTGTTGATATATTACCATTCTTATTAGTAATGCTTGATCTTGTTTCCATTGCAGGATTAGAGTTACTCTGATGGCTACATTGGAAGCATGACTTCACATAGTATTCTGATTTGTTTAATAGTTAGGGTAGGTTTAGGAATAGGTTTTCTTTCAGTTTTATTTCTCACTATTTCTCTTTGTAATAATGCAGTCATGAACGCAAGTGGGTGTACCACGAGAACCATAATACGGCTGTTGTCAGGGAAGTCCTCTTGATCCTTTTTCTCTTTACTTCTAGTTGAACATTTATTTTCAAAAACGTAATATCGTCATGAAAATATTAAATGGAAAGTAAAGAGATAAATAAATCTAAATCAACCCTAACCCAAGATACCACGAGTAAGAATTCTTTCCCATCAAATAGGATTTTTTTCTTTTTTCTTTCTTTCTTTCAGTTTCCCAAGGGATTTGTTGCATGAGGTTTTCAGATGCACGTTCTGTACATATTTTTTTGTTTGGATTTATTTGCTTTCAAATCTTTCTTCGCTGGTATATTTTGATTTCTCCCTTAGGCTTACCAGTTTTTGCTGTTGAAATACACATACCTTCATTATGAACTATTTGGACAAAGAAAACAAAATTTTTTTTCTCTAAAACGACTGTTGAAAAACTGTCTAAACATCAATTGTAATATACTTTTGAAATTTACAATCATGTTGAGGGAAGACTGCTGTTTGAAAGAAGTTAATTGATTTCAATCTCTGAGAGAATCCTGTCACGATCATCCATTATCTTCTTACGTTGTCCCTGTTCCTTAAGGGAATAACTCAGAAAATGTCTCCCTGCCTTAGAAGGTTGGTTTTGTAAAGAAACCATCTCTGAATCTTAATGAAGGACATTTTAAAAAATTCTTTCAAGGTCTGTAAAAATATTTTTAAAATATCATAATTTTCAGCATCATCCCGCTCAATTATATATCTTTAAAAATAATAATAATAATAATCATAAAAGAGCTGTGGGAAGTGCTTGTAAACTTGTCGGGATGCTGAACAGGTCTGCTGGCAGCGGGTAAATGCATGGATGATGCCAAGACAACTTCACCGGGGTACTGGACAGGCCCGCTGGTAGTGAAGCAATGTCGGGTATATGAAAATTTGCAAATATGAATCTCTTGACCTTAAAATGTCTTTTATTCTGATCTGGAACTTCTTGGCAGGATACGAATATCAGAGTGGGTTAAATGGCAACCCTGTCGAGGCTATGAACGCCTGCTGGAAGCAGTGGCTCTGTCAACAATATTGGAGATTTTATCTTTAATATCGTGGCTTGCTTGTCTTAAGACTGTTATCAATTTTTATCCTTTAAGCACTGCTGGAATATTTGATTAATAATGATGTTTAAACAATTTTCTGGTTGTTTTTGAGTTAGAATTATTCTCATTATCATAATCTGAATTTGTTCTTTTGGCAGAGATAACTGTTTCTACCAATGTGTCGCCATTGTTGGCAGCCATTTTGCATTTTTATCCTATCTTTATAAGCTGCCTACACAAGTGTTTTGGAACCCTTGATTCTCATTGCAATCTTTTGAATAAAAAAACATTATTATCTTGCGCATTTGCACACCTGCCTTTTGTTCTCGTTTTCACAACTGCAAGCATGAAAACCTTGAGTTCGAAGTCATGTCGATGGCATTAAAATCGTCACTGGATTATTATGGTTACTCATGTCTATGTGTTCATTGCACTTCTAATTCAATAATGGTCACAAAGTTGGCAAGACGCCAAATCTTTACTCACTTTGCATTTTTTAATATGACTTCATTTTATAAGTTTGTGATGCAATGGTATTCTAGTGATTTTGATTGAGTCCTTGATACAATGGTGGCTTGATGTTCTATTGTCTTTGGTCAAATTCTTTGGTGCAATGGTTTCATAACAAAGCATTAACATTGTGATTAGACCCTTAGTGTAATGGTTTCATACAAAGCATAAGTTTTATGGTCAAATCTTTGGTGCTAAATTCGAAATATTGTTTTAAATCATGCAAACACTATTGCTTGTGCAAATATTCGGGTTGACTTATCATAGTTTTCAATAGTTGTTTGATTCACATTGTTTTTAACACAAACCACTAGTGATTTGAATCACCATAGCGCCGTCGATTGTACATTCCGATATGAATGTTTTGCATGGGATTGTTTCGTTCCACCACCCTCGCACACTTGGGCATTAATGTCTGCCTTGTATATCGGATTACCTCTGTTGGTCTTGGGGAAACCTGTGACCTTTCGGTTCTGCGTATACCCTGTCTAACCCCATGTCCATTTACCCTTCTCACTGTGTGCTCTCTCCTATGGTACCTATAGTGCACATAGAACCTAATGGCATCCAAATGCTCCTACTATATGACAATGCTCGTGAAGACCTGGATAATATTGGCTGGCTATTTTTTATACAAAAAATTGAGGGTTTCAATCTTGCAGTAGCCCAACAGTTTGCCCTCATGTTCGACGGATGCAGGGCTAAGGTTGGGGATATCCAACTCGAGCTAAATGAAGAATTCCTCAATTCATCCACGGGTTTACCTGTTAAAGGGCAGAGGTGGTTTAAGAATTCAAAAGTGGACGAAGTGCCATGGCCGCTCCCGTTCACATCAATGAAAAATGTTAGTTGTGATAGAGGTATGCCTGTCACTGCCCTCAAGCCCAAGTGGCATGATTTATTAGCCATTGTTAAGCAATTCGTGACTTGCGAAGGTCGTTATGGTTTAGTGTTTCTTTACCATCTCCGGTTGCTTATGAATTTTATAGACTACCCTCTGAATATGCCTCACTACTTCCTACGTAGCCTGTATAAAATGTCCAAATGATTTAAGCGGGAGAAGGCTGATAGCAGCCTTTTCCATCATTGCTTGATCAAAATCATTATTGTCCATCATTTGAAGCTTAGTGGTGACTGTTGGCAAGCCTTCCTATCAAGGAATGGCTTTGCCACTCCCGAGTGTGTCCAAGTGGACAAAGTTGTGGTCACTGAAACCCTGGTTGGGCCTGCCCTACCACCTCCTACCCTTCTACCCCCTGTTAAACCCTCGAACTGCCCCAACATTGACGTACCCGATACCATGGTCGACTCGTGTTCTAAAGACAATACTAAGACTGTTAATAGGTCTGTAAGGAAGAAGGGAAAGGGTAATATTGATGCCAATAGTAAGGGAAAGAAGAATGCACGATGGATATCTAGATGTGCTTGGAACAAGCCCAAACAAAACATTGACCAGAAGCCTATTTTTTTTAGCGAGGACTCGGATTCTGAGATTGAACGTTTCTTGACTGAGGAATACCCTTACTCTCATGGCCTCTGTTCTGTGGAACCCTATGACTATGTTTCCAACCTACCTCCGTGCCTCAAGGATGACCCTAACTTCTCGGGAATTAAGTTTGACAGTGGAACCCCTGGTAACTTGAAAGAACCCTCACCTGTAATGCCAAGGCCTGATCAACCACCATGTACTCAATGCAATTCTTGGCTTGAACGTTACTACACGGATGTTCCTCTATTGCAATCTAAAATTAAATCATTAGAGGAACAAGTTACTGTGCTGTCAAAGGAAAACGACAGGCTACAAGCCAACGAGAAGAAGCAAAAGACCACGGGTTCTATCATCTTCAGAAATGTTGAGGCAGCAACTGCCTTTGTCAACTCAAAGTTATCCTGACCGAATCATTTTTCTACAGCCCAGGTATGTATTTCAACATCGATTTTTGAATGATTTGGTTAGCCGATTGTGTTTGCTCCAAATTAGTTATGTTTGTTTGAATAGATTCAAAATGATTATGTTATTTCCGAACTACCAAGAATGATTTCGTTTTGAATCATGTACAAAATATTTGTTTGCTAAAATCAAATATAGCTATTTTTTGATTAATACGATTTTATTGCCCTTGAATTAGTATAACGATTGTGTCGGCTTTGAGTTAGTTCGATTCATTTCTGTTTGGTTTGATTCAGAAACAATGCTGCATGCCTTGAATTAGCATAGTCGTTTGTGTATGCGTTGGATTAGTATCAAAGATTGGTTTGATATAGTTATGTTAGTTTTGAATTAAAAAACGATTCTGTTAGTTTTGTTTTGATTCAACAACGATTTTGTTAAGTTCTGAATTGACATAAACTATTGTGTTTGTGTTAAGTGAGTACGGAAGATTTGTTTGATCGATTATACTCTGTTTCGATTGAAATTGGTTCAAAAAAATGATTTCATTGGTTTTGAATTGTCAAAATGATTCTGTCTGTTTCAAATTGGTAATAAAAAGGTTGGTTGATAGATCGCATATATCCCTGTTACCATTCGGTTACACGATTTCATTTGTTTCAAATTGGCATAAAAGATTTGGTTACTTCTAGTGTGAATGATTTGTTTTGATTTGAATTAGTAATTAAAGGTTTGTTTAATAGGTCGAATGTATTTTTGTTATCATTTGGATTGATTTAACACGATTATGTTTGTAAATATGACCAGCTACAGAATCGTGAGATTCTGTAGCTAGTCATACAATTTAGATTTTTGTTAATTTTACAAATAAAACATTATCTAAACTTGTTTATTCTTGTCCACCTACAGGTACATACGAATTGCAATGGGAAATTGGACATGCTGTGGCAGTTTAGAACATGTTTTTTGTCATATAGTTTTGTTTTGGGTTGTTAGTTTTAGTTAGAAATAGAGATTTGGGAGATTGTTCCCAGATTTTTCCAAACAGTTTTTGATAATTCCCACAGGGGATGTTTCACCCTATGGCCTTTATATACACATTATTTTTTGTAAACAACCCATCACTGTTGGGAGAAAAAATACTATGGATTTATGATGATACAAACTCGAATGGAAGTGGATCTTTTGTAACAGCTTTATCTTTCAATTTATCATACTTTCGTTCAAGTTTTGTGCATTTTAATTTGTGATCAAGTTATTGACTACTTTAGATATTATGACTTGTTACAGGTTGATGCGTTATAACTTAAATTCTGTCCATATCTTATGTATCTCATTTTTCGTACAGCAATTACTTTGTTTCAATTTAATGAATAAAAGGTTTATCTTCTTCATTAAATGACCTGTTTTGTACAATTCTTCGCACAGGGATTTATCTAAATGTGATGATTTGTAAACTTTAAGGTTGTTGTCGTTTTATGTCTTGTTTGTTCTGTCATCTGTATTCAAAGAGCACTGTTGCTTCCTGTTTACAAAAAGCTTGTGGAAAATTTGGTGTGGGTTTCCTCCCATCAAATAGCTAAATCAACTACTGTGCACAGGACAAATAGGAAGCGTTGCTTCAGGTCAGTTTGTTATTTGTTATTTAATAGTTAATAAATTCGAGAATTCTCAGTAGTTTAGATAAATATATAGTTTAGTTTTACAGTTAGGATTATTATTTTAATTGCTTAGCTTAGATAGCTTTTTATTTGATTCCTTTCTCATAAAAAAGTATAAAAATAAAAAAACGATAGCTTCGTTGTCAATTCATACATGATTTTCACAGGTTTTCGATTAAAAATTTGCAATCTGTGAATGTTGTACATATCATAGAAGTATAATTGTATTGATAACTGAACATTTAATAAGTATAATTATTGTTGTATAATATTAATAAGTAAACTGTATATATATTTCCAATTTGTATATAGTTTGTTGTAGTTGCTTTTTTTCACTTAGATTAGTTTCTTTAGCTTAGTTTTTCTTTCGTTTTCCTAGGATTTAGATCGGCCAACGGAGCTGCTCAACCCGTCGGAGTGGATCATCCCAAACGGCTTGGGTTATTTAGACAACCCCAGACTGGATCCACCCCTCCAGTTGACGAGCGGTCAATTTCACCCACCAACACGACTCTAAGTAGAACAGAGTCAACTGTTGTAGCTTTGGAAAACCCATCCCCAACTCCAACTTAGCGTAGTTTCCTATCCATAGTGCTCTCAAACATGGCACTAGATCAATACATCTATATCGTTTACAATATTAGGAATATTGCTTGTTTCTAGCTCATAGGAATTTTATATTCAACTTAACTTTTACTAGATGCCTTGACTTTTTCTCATGGCTCACAAGGTTTGACTAGGATCACAGAGGTTGTATGTTCCCCCTGACTTTTGCACTAGTCTGTCTATGCTCACAGAGGTTGTACTTTCTCCTTTACTTTTTCATTAGACTCACAGAGGTTGTACGTTCCCCCTGGATTTTGTCAATACCTCACAAGACTGGTTGATTCTCCAAATCTCCCTAGCTAGCCTCAGGGTGGCCCATATGGCCTCTCATTGGAGAATGACTGTCGATGCTGCCAAATTTAACATATGCTAGTTAATATTATAATCCTTTAATATCTTAGTGCCTTAGCTCTCAGACTCTGAATCTTCTTTCCATCCTCATTTCTCTGATGGTCAACTTCAAAAAGGAAAAGGTATTAGTATTTATTTATTATAAAATCTAATATTATAACAACTCAAACCATTGCCTCAAGGTCTTCGTACTCCAAACGTGTGTTCCTCTCTCATTTCTCCAATGACCAATCATGAAAGGACAAGAGTTAACATTATTAAATGTATTTAAATACTTTATAAAACTCATGCCATTTCTCTCACAACTTTGTTCAAACATGCTCTCCCCTTTACTTCGATGGAAAGCCTTTGAAAGGATTGGGTTTAACATTTTATTATTATAATATTCTACAATATATACCTTAAGTCATCGCACCTAGGGTCTTTGGAGTTAAATCATTCTTGATCCCCTCGTATGTCCGACAACCAATCACGAAGGAGCATTTATTAACACTATAACATATTTTAAACCCGTATGACACTTATACCATCGCTATGAAGGCTTTGGACCTCATTCACATGCTCCCTTCCCTTTCAATTTGAATTGTGTTATAACATATTACAAGTAATATGTTAATGGTCAACTCCAAAATGGTTTGGGATTGGTATCAAACTATTATAGTATGTTACCCCTGACTTTTGCACTAGTCTGACTATGCTCATAGAGGTTGTATGTTCCCCTTGAATTTTTCACTAGACTGACTATGCTCATAGAGGTTGTACGTTCCCCCTGAATTTTAAACCCTTATGACGCTTATACCATCACTATGAAGGCTTTGGACCTCATTCAGATGCTCCCTTCCCTTTCAATCTGAATGGTGTTATATTAAGGATTATGCCATGTGCATGCAACATACTCTTTTATTTATTTATTAAATGCCTGTGAAATAATACCTTCCCTCTTTCTCAACGTATACGTATTTAATTTTTTATTGATAATAATCCATTGGAATATAAATAAAGGAGCTAAAGTTTGAAGTGCGATGACCCATGGAGTTTTTAAACATTATAATACTATAATAGTTTGACACCAATCCCAAACCATTTCGGAATTGACCATTAACATATTATAGCAAAAATTAGTATGTTATAGTAATATGTTATAGCATATTAACAAGTAATATGTTACAACATATTAACAAGTAATATGTTATAGCATATTAACAAGTAATATGTTATAACATATTACATGTAATATGTTAATGGTCAATTCCAAAATGCTTTGGGATTGTTGTTGAACTATTATAGTATTATAATGTTTAAAAACTCCATGGGTCATCAACATATTACATGTAATATGTTAATGATCAATTCCAAAATGGTTTGGGATTGGTGTCGAACTATTATAGTATTATAATGTTTAAAAACTCCATGGGTCATCGCACTTCAAACTTTAGCTTTTTTATCTATCTTTATCTATACTTCGATGGATTATTATCAATATAAATTTAAATAAGTAAGTATACGTTGAGAAAGAGGGAAGGTATTATTTCACAGGCATTTAATAAATAAGTAAAAGAGTATGTTGCATGCACAAGTAATATGTTATAGCATATGCACAAGTAATATGTTATAGCATATTGACAAGTAATATGTTATAACATATTACATGTAATATGTTAATGGTCAATTCCAAAATGGTTTGGGATTGGTGTTGAACTATTATAGTATTATAATGTTTAAAAACGCTATGAGTCAATCAACATATTACATGTAATATGTTAATGATCAATTTCAAAATGGTTTGGGATTGGTGTTGAACTATTATAGTATTATAATGTTTAAAAACTTCATGGATCGTCGCACTTTAAACTTTAGCTTTTTTATCTATTTTTATCTATACTTCTATAGATTATTATCAATATAAATTTAAATACTTATATATTGAGAAAGAGGAAAGATATTATTTCACAGGGATTTAATAAATAAATAAATAAGTATGTTGCATGCACATGGCATAATCCTTAAAACTAGAAACATGTTAGCACAATGTAAACTTTTGCACACAGAGAAGGATTTCACATTTCCATTAATCACGCACCAGGCATAAATTGTAAATGTAATAGTTTTCAATATTTATTATTAGTCCCTGCCCTGTGGGCTATTAGGGACTAATAGTAATTGGTTTTTCCCACTTATTTCGTGTTATCCTAAGTATTACCCTGAACATTTATCAAGTATGTTTTTTACGTCCAATAAAATCTTTCAAAATCTATCCATCACTTTACTTAAACCAATCATATACTTTGTTGTCTTCTTTGGCCTCCTATCGAGGCGTATGTCATTTTTCTAAGGAATTCCTTATATTTAAGCATAGTGTAGCCAAACATTTAATGTTAAATGATTAATGTTATATCCTACTTAACATTATTTCATTAACATTTTGTTGTAAGAAGTATTTATGATTTAAATCAATGCATGAATATGGACAATTTATATCATCGCTACTATCTTTCAGAGCACTGACAACTTTTTAATGCTAGCGACATCTGGGCTTTCATCGTTTGGCTCACATGCACATGCTCGGTGACAGCTGGGCTTCACCATTTCACGCCTGCTAGCACCATCCATCACACCGTCTTCAAACATATATTCAAATATTGTGTTGGTGTATATTTTCTCATGAAAGAAAGTATTTGGGAAATAATCGTATTTACCTAGGAAATCAACAATTCCAGATCTGTGGACGGCTGTGGAGGAAAATATATCTTCGTAGACCCTCCTTCGTTTGGAAACTGCATCGACGGAAACTACTATATCTTCCCAGACCCGATCGACATGCTTATGGCTGCCGAAAGCAACAAGTATTTTGCTTATTCTCTGAAATTATCATTTTGCAGTACATGTATCCTTTACCAGCGGAAATCAATGGCTATACAAATTATATCGTCGAACGTTTCTGCTAAAGCCTCTGCAGAAAATTTTAGGACGACTATTTTGGAACTTGGATCTGAAATGCAAACAAGGATGTCAGAGAAAATAGCAAGGGAAGATTCCAAGTATTTGCTAAACTGCTTTTGTAAATGAATAAATCAATAGAAGTGATAGTATTTGTTGTCATAGGTTTTGCTAATGCTCTATTTGGTTCTAATTGGCTCTAAACTGTGTCAAAGTGTTATACAGTTTGGTTGAGGCTCGTTGAAGCAATCTATATTTAATGGAGTAGAATCTACAGCATAAAGACATTCAAAGCATTCAATATAAAATGAAATTCAAAATATTGGTACAGTCATAGCAAAGGCTCATACAACAACAAATAAGTTTTTTTTTTCCTGATCAATGAATCATTGTCCATTTTGTGATTTTTTCTATTATAAAACATGTAGATATAGAAGCCACATCCTTACCAGCGATGCTGCTAGATTAGTGATCTGCATTTCCTCGGCATAAATTTGCCTTCTTCCCCAATTTGACTTGACCTTCATTGTCTGTCTCCTTTGGCTACAGTTGCTCGGTGTTTTGGACATCTCTTTCGGCATGAATTACTTGCTTAAGCACATTCATCTACATCCATCTCAACCTAAATTTATATAAGCATTTCCTGTAATTCATATACAAATAGAACTGCTAATTATATAGCTGACAATGTCTTAACAGAATTTGCTAAAAAAGAAATGACATGCTCCATAGCACAAGCTTATAAAGTAAAAACAGAGATTGTTTAACAATTAAATTCAAGTTGAAAGAAGACTATTTTGGAGCTTGAATCTGAAAGACGAGTAAGAAAGGCTGCTGAAACAGAAAAAGTGGATTTGGAGAAGTCCTCCCTAGATCGCTTGGTTCACATTTGTGCCCTCCGAACTACGTGAGGGGTCATACCAGGGATCACCAAAAGAATTTCCTTTAGCTTTCCAATTTCTCCTATTTCCGAATTGGGGGATGAGCGGCCCTGCCCTGCCTGTTCTGTGTTCCGCCTGCTACACGTCGATCCCTCACTTGGCATCCGTTCCTGCCAGGTATCTTCCTCTCCTCTCTACCGTTCCCGCCAGTTATATGTTCGCCAGGTATCTATCTGTTGGCACTTGAAATCGTCAAAGGGCACCGATCAACACAAGGGATGGCTAGGCTATTAAAGCTGCCTAAAGAAATAATAGGATGGCTAAGTTGTTAAATTTGCCTAAAGAAATAATAGGGATTCTTTAGATCCCACCACAACCAGAGGGTTGCCCTGGCCGGAGATGTCTGCTCTGCAAAAGACTGCCTGAGCAGAGCTATTTGCACGCAAAGGAAAGGAGCGAAGTCCTTCTAGATGTTCGGGTAGCAGAGCCAAGGCGGGCATCGAACCTAGTTCACTGTGATGGATCCAGTTCAAGTGGAGGAGATGCATGGGGATCATGGAAGCAAACCAGATGGACACGTTGTTAAGCATTGCATGATTTTAGGAACGTGTCCTTAAATTCTTATATAATTATTTTTTAATTTATATGCAATGTTATAGTGCGTCATAAGCTTATATGATTAGGCTTACTGCTCGTATTCAAGGTTAAAGCAGGAGAATAGCGCTTATTAGTAAGAGTTTGACCCCTATCTCACCAGGATTGCCTTCCATTTCAAAGTCCGTGGATCCAGCTCCATAGCAAGCAGATTCAGTTCCATGCCCAGATCTAACTGTCAAGCTATAAGTAGTGGGTGTAGTTATAACGGATGCCTATCCAGGTGCAATTGACCCGGGACCAGTTTACTAAGTTTAACCAATCCCACCAGGAGCAGAGACGATAGAAGCAGATCCAATTATAGTTTAACCACCATCAATGGAAGATCCAAATCCAGTTGAAGCATCTGTCGTAGACCCGGTTGTCTTACCACCATCAGCGGGAGAGGGATCATCTGGGTCAACATCCTTACTTTTTCGAGAGCTAGTTGGAGCTCGATCAGATCCCGTGGACCTACTTGACTGAGCAATTGAAGTTCGTGTACTTATGTAATACAATGGTATGCTCCAGGAGGTATGATTGTACTCACATAAAAGCATAAAGCAATACCAATAAAAGCATAAAAGAAAAAACAAGATATCAGCAGGAAATTATAATCTAAGCATCCTAAAATACTCACATGCTTGATAAGCACACGACAGTTCACCATACCAATTTTGTCAATATTCTGCAGAAACAATGAGCAAATTAAGTTTCTATCCGAGGTATCAGCCATCAGATGATTGAGTTACTACTACATACTGCTTTAAAACAAGATCCTACTAATATGCTACCTTGTATATGTCAAACCAGTATGTGCGCTTAACTGGATACATAACACGTAGACCAGACATAATAGGACTGTGCAAAACTACAGCTCTCAACCGAGGAAGTCGTGATACCAAATCCACAGTTGGACCACTTCATACTGATTGACCATAGAGGACAACATACTTCTCTTTTACTCCATATTGCTCTTCAAGACGTTTATATGCAGCCTCAATGTATGTGTACATATTGTATTCACTGGGTTGTTTCAGGGACAAACAATAATGTTTCTTACATCAATAACCTGATTAAAAAAATAAGTCTTCTCTGTTAAATGCCATACTTGGTATGTTATTTGTGGTCATAAACTTTAGATATTCACAATTGATGAAAACTCAAACTGTTGTACAGGTGAAGCATCCACGTCTTAATTACAAATGTCACACCTTCCCAGTGGATTGTCCATAACCAGAATAGTCATACCTGCAAAACCAAGCGCCCAGTACCTGCATTCTGTCAAAGGCAGTGGATTGTCCATAACCAGAATACTCATACCTGCAAAACCAAGCGCCCAGTACCTGCATTCTGTCAAAGGCAGTGGATTGTCCATAACCAGAATAGTCATACCTGCAAAACCAAGCGCCCAGTACCTGCATTCTGTCAAAGGCTTGCTCTCAATTTCAAACACTAGAACCACTTAGTAGCCACAAGTGAAAACATGAACTTGATAACAAAACCACACAATCTAAATAAGGGGTGAAGCATAAGAGCCATCCAAAATTTCATAAGAAATTCTTCATAGACATCAAAACTGAAATTATAAGGGGTGAAGCATAAGCAAACCAGCCATCCAAAATTTATTCTTCATAGACATCAAAACTGAAATTATAGATACAACGCAGATATAACAATTCCGATGCACAATGCAAGATAAACTATAGCCTAGTGCAGATGGATAATTTGTATTTATATTAGAGAATCCCTGCATCATGACATCCATACATTGGTACTCGATGTGCTATACTGGGAAAAAAAATAAAAAAATAAGAAATGGCTTATAACTTGGGTGTTCTTCATTTATGAAATTTCACTTTAAAAAAGAGAAGATGAAATTTCACTCTAAAAAAGAGGAGTTGTTGTTTGCGATTCTGGAGAATCATTGCACATAAATTTATAATACATTAAATTTAGGACAAGTTGAAGTTCCTTACAAAAGGGTAGCAATGATTAAAGTGGATTCTTGCTCATGTCCGTTCATTAATTTTGGCACATGGTTCACTAGGAACATACTCTTTTAATCAAGGAAAATAATCAATAAAAGAAACAATTTATAATTCATAATCAATTTCCAGGAAAAACAATTTATAATTCATAATCATTTTCCAAGAAAAGAGATGTGAAAACAAAGTTAAACTCAACCATCTCAACCTCTCATAAGTTTATTCCTTGTGAACTCCTGGCTGTGAAGTTGCTCAATCAAACTCCTCTACCTTCTCGACACGGACTTGTGACTCGTTGCTCTGCAACTCCCCTTGTTCAAATATTAAAGTATTAAAAAAGTATTAAAATGATAACTTTGTTATTTTATCAGAGTTTATCAATTCTTTACATTCGTTTAAATTTTCCTAGAAACACATTTAAATTTTCCTAGAAACACATAAATACTTATGTATATATATATATATATATATATATATATATATATATTCCATGATAATAAATTTGTTGGAGGTGTCCCCGAGGTGTAGGACAGTCGGTGATGGAGTGTGTTGTTAAGTCACTCCGTGTTGTTAAAGTCACTGGTACCTGCCGGGATAAAAAATCCAACCATGTTAAGGGTTTGTGTGGCTCAGGCCGGGTGCGATCCCCGGGTGATTTTGACGGCTTAGATGCCCCTGAATTGCGGTTTTTCAAGCCACAGGTTAATCGAGTAGCCAACAAATCCCGCACAAATTAACAAAAAAAAAAAAAAATTGTTGGAGGTGAAGTTCCTCATGGTAAAACTAATTAATAACCTCCTATTTACATGTTTCTTTAAGCTATTTTCAAGGAATATTTACCAGTCCATATCTTTAGCTTTTGGACATTAATTCATTGTGTAATTCCTAGTAAAATTTGTTTCTTACTTACCAAATCTAAATGAGATTGAATAATTCACCATGTTTTTAATTCTAAATTTCATTTTACTTCACATTAGGAAATTGGGTTTTGTATTTTTCCACCCTTTCCTTATAACTTTTAAAATACTTTATCCCTTGTTAGCATTTCCTACGACCCAAACAAAATTATGATATCTTTTAAATTTTCTAGCATATAGGTTTCGGGAAAACTTAAAATCCTAAACATTTTTATGAAGAACTCAACCTTTTTCTTTTTTAGATTTTATGTAGAGGTTCTAATTGTTTAATTGTTCTCACTAGAGCAGAAAATGGGTTGTAAAACTAAAGAAGTATCAATATTCTCACCCATAAATCTTCTTTTAAAACAAAGGCGATTAAGAAGTGAGGATGTAAGTCAAAATGAAATTCAGCTAAAACATTTTCACAATTTCACTTAAATTTTTCAGGCCATTTTTGTTAGAAAAATAGGACCATGGAGCAATAAAATAAAACAAATGCAGAAACAAAACACAAAAGATACACAATACAATAGAGACATAGATTTACATGGTTCACCCAGTGTGGTCTATGTCCACTAGAGAAATTGCTAGGTCATTCCTTTATTATTATTCAGCATATGAAGGGATACAACCTACAACAAACCTGCTGTAACTTCCTCTTTTTTCTCTCATAGTCTCTCGTCTCATAATACAATATTCGCTATAATGCATAGCTGCAATGCATTTCCCTCATAACAGAGGGTTGCCTTCTAGGCCAAAAAACCCTAACATAATTTCTACCGTTAGATCTGCGGCCTTATAATGAACAGTCCAGATTTACAATGAAATTACAATATACATTTACAAGGCAATTTTTCCTTCGAGGGCTTCGCCCCCGAACCCCCCAACTGGGGGGATAGCCCCTCCGAACCCCACAGAGGGGGTACCCCCCCTCTTCACTCCCCCGCGTGGAAGAGTGTACATACTTCTGGGGTGTAAAGTCTTCATGGGGTATAAACATGACTGAAAAACACAAGACCTCTGAATCGGGAAGATAATCAGGCTCCACAACCAACAATTTTCAACAAAGAGTCAATTTTACATTATTTTGAAACACATTCTGTATTATTTATGAGCTTAACATTACAGATATTTGGCAAAGAAATTATTATTTGGAAAAGAGGATGATGAATAATCATGCTAGATTAATTCCTACACAACCTATTTGCCACAAACAACAACCTTTCTTAACCCTTTGATATTAAAATTGATTTCATCTAACCATCCATGTTTATTTCCAAACTTGGCAATGACCCTCTCATATAAACTTATTACTGTAAAGTTCAACCCAATGAGAACCCCAATATCTTCTAGTCTCTTCTAGAGGCTATTTCTAAGGACCATGTCAAAATATTTTC
>ML780471.1:721959-740875 GCA_009831015.1 Picea engelmannii
TGAATTTTTTAATGGCAAGAACAACAACTACAATTATTAGACTCCATGTGTTCCATGGACTAGGAGGGATGATGCCAGGTGACAGTAGTTCATGTATGAAGCAATCTAGACTATGAATAAGATGATAGACAAAGCACAAAGGATTGTGAAGTTGGAAACCTCTTTTAGAGATAGATATTTTCAATGGTACCAAAAGTACAAAAGAAATGTACCAACAAGACAAACCAAAGGTCTAAATGAGATATTTTATGGTGAACTTCCTACTTTATTTAATTGTGGAGAAGTAGGGAAAATTGCACATCATTGTGCTAAACCCCACATAATGTGTGGATGTTGCCATAGTACCAAGTACAATATAGAAGAATGTTCTAAATTGATAGAGAATTGGGAAGAGAAATGAAGGAGGGTGAACATGGTCACTATAGAGCCTTGAAGGAAAAAATATAGTCAAGTAGTTATAGTCAATGTAGTGACAAGAGGAGGATCAAGGAGTACTGGCCTACATGCAAACAAAATATCAGTAAGTAAGATTAGAAGAGTTGATCCAATGCGACCAAAATTTGATGTAGCAAGACAGAAGCAGTTCCTGCATGATGTTATGGAGACCTTATAGAACGTGTTGATGTTGGAGAGGGAAGTGCAAACCAACAATAACCAAGACATTGAACTAGAAAATAAAGTAACTTATTTCCTCAAATGTTGCATTAGATTACTTAGTTATCAGAAAGTATCTAGGAAGTTGAGAAAGATTCTAACAAGGTGGATAGTTATGTTAGAGGATGACACTCCTATTTTGGCTCCTCTTCCTGAACAACATGTTATATATGTTAAGAAGAAGAGAAGGACATGTAGACTGAAGCTTTCCTATGCTTCTCAATGTTTCAGACAATTATTTATTTTAAATTAATAAAAAATAATCCTATCAAATTTTAAAAATAACGTGTAAAGGAAGGTCATTTGTTATTTCTAAATTCATGCAATCATATTAGATGCCAAATTATGATAGTTTTATTATAAGTCATTTAATCAAATTCGATGTCCAATTATGATACTTTTATTAAAAGTCATGTATTTTTGTTATTGTTTGATATAATCTTTTTACCTAAATCAATTTGAAAAGTAAATACTAATTTTATTTTTAAAAGTTATATATTCTATGTTTTCATTTGTTACTGAGGGATATAGTCCTTTTATCTAAATCAATGTGAAAACTAAACACTATTTTATTTTTAAAAATGATATATTTTATGTTTTCATTTGTTAATGAGGGGATGCTATTCATTTTAAGACCCCCTTAAGTCAAGTGCATTTAATTGTGGAGTTTTCTTCACAATCAAGTATTCTGTTAAGTGGACTATTTAACACAATGAGAAATTGGTTAATTGTGACTAATATTCATGGGACATGGGTCATAGATTAATGACTTTAAAAAAATGATATCTCATATGTTGGATTGTAAAAGCCCTCAATATTTCAAGATTGTTTTTATTTTTAGTAATCATTGATGATTGTTTCTATCCATTGAGATCAATTTTGGAACCTTAAGAAAAATGTTGAGGAATTAATCAGTTTTCTTTAACATTTTATTTTTATGCTTGAAAAAATTGTAGAGAAGCTTTCCTAAATATCCATATTTTAGTAAGGTTGGTATTGTTACAAATATTTTGAAACTGAGATTTGATGTGGGCATATGCAGGACATTCTAAAAGAAAGTGTTTTTCATCCTCCACCTTCTTAGTATCATAAAGATGACAAATTGTTTCATCCCAAGATGTCTTAGAAATTGTCCAACTCATTTTTTCACTATGGAGCTTGTGAGGCTTCGTTCTTATTTTAGCAATATCAAATTTCTTCTTTATGTTAACATAAAGATAGTTTGATCTTCTAGAATGTGGTTAATGACCTCTTTACAGTGTCTTATTTTTTTCTTTTCCTCTATTTCTTTATCACACCACAATTTATCCTTAAATTTAGTTGTAATAGTATTTTTTATGGTATCAATACTCTACAAAGTGACCTCCTCTATTCTCCAATGATTTATCCAAGACTTACCATCTTTATGTCATCCCCTCTTAAGTCGTAAGTGACTTTGATTTGAGTTTTAAGCAATATTACAAAGTCTCTTGTCTTTCATGTTAGTTTTCTTGTGTGTGTACATTAGGTACCTAGTCATAGCCATACTCTCAATGGAGGAAAGACTAGCTTCTATAAGTAGGATGGATATTGCATACTTCTCTTAATTTTAAGATTATAAATTATAAAAGGTTTTTGAATGTTGGCACCCTAATTAGAGTGTTAGGGTTGGGTACATGTTAAGGTTGGCTATTGGATGTTAGGATTTTGTATGGAGGAAGAAGAAATCAGAGCTTGAAGTACCCTATGGGTATTATAGGAGATATAAAGAGATTGTATGACTTATTGCATGGAATATAATGGAAATGAATGTGATGTGATTCCCCCTCTCATATTTCGATTCTCTCATATGTGTGAATGCTTGAATGCTTTATGGTTAAGTTATGGACTATTTTTTTTTCTTTAATCATTTACATTTGTCTCTATAATTTTTATTAGTGTCTCGGGTGAGACCTTACCCTTCATCGAGGTATTTAAGATGATGACACCAATGGATTATTGGTGGATTTCATGTTAAACCTAGGATATATTATTAATAGTGCCATCAATTAGTTCTCAATGTCTTAACATAACAAATTTTTGTAAGTGAAAATAAGGGTATGTCATGGAACCCTCATGACGAGAAATACAAGATTGGATTACCAAATAGGGCATCAAGTTTGAATAAAGAGAAACACATAACCTACACATAGATCCTAAATGGTGGAATGATAGGTATATATATTATGATAAGCATGAAATTTTATTTATTGAATATCCTAACTTATTGTAGGAGTGAATAAAAAGACAAGTAGAAATTAACACAATACACCACTCTCACGAACCTGTAATTTTGGATCAAGAAATGCTTGAAAGACTCTATATATTACATAACTAAAGGATGCATGCAATTGATTGTGGGTTCAAGCATGTTAAATAGAGCTATATAGTAGAGTTTTCTTTTTATTATAGCACCTCTTTCAACATGACTGAGAGGTATTTTGACGCCATGCCAAGAGGAAGATTGTTGGAAGTGATACCATTATGTATTAACATGTTGTTTGTGGAGAAAGGGTTGATGTAGATGATATCCAACATAATATAAGCATAATCCCTTGCAAAGGGGAGGGGGCCGCTACGGGAAATAGGAAAGGGAGATGAAATAGAGAACATAAAGAAAGATAGATCCAAAGGAGTGGAAGAAAGCCATGGAAGAGAGACATGAATGCAAGAATGTATCATGTGAAGTATTTTTTAAGGCATGGATGGATAGTTTAAGGGAAATGGGAGAAGACATACTAGGTAGTTGTAGTAGAGTAGGATAGAGAGAGATAGAGGACATGCTTGAGGAGCATGTGAATGAAAGAGATGCATCAGAGGTGAATGTAGAGATAAGAGAGGCACTAGAAGAATGTGACAAGATAAGTGATGATAGAGTAGAAGAAGAAGATACCAAATCCCAATGGAAGGTTAGAGACGAGAATGATTTGGAGGAAGGGTTGTTAATGACTGTGTTTACTAGTTATCTTATCTAGTTAAACTAGAACATTGGTTCTTTATGTTAGCACTCTGTTAATTTGTTCGACTGATAAAAAAAATGATAGAGGTAACTATTTCAACCAACTTTAGGCTATATTTTGACCCTTCAAACCAGAGAGGGCTCTCTCAAGCATGTAAACACTGAAAATACTCAAAAGATTTGGCAATGCACGCATAGAGGTCAGATTCTGCCATAGTGTAAAATTTAAAGTGGTTGGACAAAACAAGAGAGCAGGGCCATCGAGCAATGGAGTCAATTCCTAAAAATGTATGAAGAGCTATAAGTTGTGTCTCCCGGAGGGAACAGAGGAAAAATAGGTATGATGTTTCAACCAAATAAGTAATATGATGTGATAGTGGAAAAG
Organism: Picea engelmannii; assembly: GCA_009831015.1. Classification (NCBI taxonomy): domain Eukaryota; kingdom Viridiplantae; phylum Streptophyta; class Pinopsida; order Pinales; family Pinaceae; genus Picea; species Picea engelmannii. The sequence goes on from ML780471.1 coordinate 725,976, forward strand.
AAAGGAAAGTTTGCTATCAACAAGAGGCATCTAATAGAGGACAAATATCTTGTTATATCATCATAAGAACAAACATAAAGGCTGGATACCAAAAATAGAGCACCACTCAAGGGTGAATTCTGAACCAGAAACCAATAGACACATAACAAGTATAATCAATATAAGAAAAAACACCAACAAGGTGGGTTCTTTCTTTTAATTAAAGATTATTGCTAGCAGAAAAACACATTTGTGAATATGAAATACAAGAAAACATACTGAACATCAACACCGTGATGAATCTCGACTATCTAAGAAAAAATTCTCTACTTATATTAAAATCCATAATAAATTGCAAAATCTTCCTGCTACAAGTGCATTCCCCTCTCCAGTAAGTCCAACCATTAATTTATCTTTTTAACAGTATATATAGATAAATTACATACGAGATCCAAAACGGATCATCTTCTCCAAGATTCCAAAAATAGACATCGGTCACAGAGGGAGTAATGTACCAAAAATGAACTCCTACTTTCTAGGGAGCATCACAAACATAAAAACGAAAAATTTGAAACTTTTACCCCGAACGACATTTGTCTACATCATCACAATATTCCCTGAAATATACTCAATTTAGCTTGCAATTTATTTCAGGTTTGCAATCTCTTCCTTTAAGGTGTCAAGCCAACCAGGCTGGTTTTCTTTAGTACCTTTGACCGTTCCAGCTTTAGTCTCCTTCTTCTATTGCTTGTTTCTTTTACTCTAGCTAGCTTGCATGTATTATCTATTGATAATCAATTCCTTCATAATAGGATTCAATCTGATTTCTTCACCTGATCCTGGTTCGTCTGCAGATTTTGTGCGAAATTTTGTTGCAAGTAGTTACACAACATGCCTTTCTTTCTTCTTAATTGATAGTTTCATCATACTATTCAAATTTCCCGGTTTTCTGAAGGTTGCTTGATCTTTCTTCTCCATCTCCTCCGGCTTTCCAGGAAACACGAGCCTATTTCCCTCCATTGTACAAGAATTGGACAAATGATTCAATTTGCAGTTATCTCGCTCTGGAATAAAACGTCAATTACCTGAAATAGAGTAATTTCACATGTGTTTTGAGTAACAGTCACCATCAAGTGTCTAAACAAGTGTCCCAAGATGATTTGACTGGCCGTCAATTTTCCTTTCCAGATGTGACCCTTAGATTTGACGCGTTTAATAATATTCGACGCGTGATTTCGGGGTGGGACTGAGTGGTTTCCATTTCACCCGCTTTTCCCCCCGATATGCATACAGTGGTACCACATGATCTTGAGAAAAAACCATGGTATTCTCATCGGCCTACTTTGAAAATGTTAACCTCCGTGCTAGTTCTCGGCCCAATATGCTCCACGCCCATTGATCTATGGTTCCCACGATCTGTGACCCACTGGGTCCCATCGACTTCACACTTTCGCTAGACTTAGCTCCGTCTTCTAGATGTGGTCCCATCCTCTGGTTTATCGCTCTGCTACATTGGTCTAGCCTCTCACTAAGTCTCGAAACATGGATTCCATATAAATTTGTTATAGTGATAACATGGGCTCCAACTAGGGATGTTATCCTCCCTGTGAGGTAGCAAAGACCATTAGACCATGTGCCTTATCCATTGGAGCTTCTCTCACAATAGGTGTGTACTATACCTTGACTTGTCACTAATGTTTGTTGAAAGCTGAAGTCTTCACACTGCTCTTACTTGGAGACTGAACACTAGATAAACTGCTAACATGTAACTGAACACTTTAGTTGAAAGTCTAAACTTGAAAATGCTTGATCATCAAGCTTATTCGCACCTACCTACCCTAACTGCTGAAATGAGATTCCAATCAAATGAAATCATAATGCCAATGAAACCATGAAAACATTTGATCTACTGTATGGTTTCTTTGCATATGATTGCTCCAAAGCCTATTTATTGATAATTCATTCAAGAATTTACATATGAACTCAAAATCATAAGGACTGTTTACTGCCTCCAACAAGACTACAAATGGATCTTCTAAAACATGCACAAACCAACAATTATGTTTCACTCTTTTTGTTGCACTCTTGCTTTCATGTGATTCAACTAGTTGATTTTTACCAAGAAGTTGAAAAATCAAGTGAGATTGTTGGGAATAGAAACCTTCTAGTGTTGACTGGAATAAATCTCTTGGTAATGAGAAATCCATATTTAATGTTGACATTGACTAACCATCATCTTCATATCTAAGCTTACACCCCATCATAAGATGTGAATTCTGATTGGTAAAACTTTCCATGTAGCATGCCACAGGGTCATGAAACACATGAGAAAACATTTCTTTTTGATGAACCAAAACAAGAGGACAGACCTCCTTCACAAGAGTTTGTTGTTCTTGCTCTACTTCTTCAGTCTTGAGAACATTTTCAGAACTCTCATCCATGTCTAAACCAATTGGAACTCTGACAACCACATCATTCATAGGGGAATAAAGACAACTTTGAAACACTTTGTCTTGCTGGAACTCTTGTTGAGTATCTTCATCAATTTCTGGAGAAGGCAAATGACTTTGAGCAACAATTCTTTTATAAACTTTCTCTATTTTATCATGATTTTCTTTTAACCATTCAAAGGAAGAAAAACATAATGGGAGATAGTTTTCATTTGAAAGTCCATTGCTTTCTTCAGATTCAACATCATGCCTAGAGGGTTTTTTCTCTAAAACATTATAAACATTTTGCTTCAGCAATTTGAAAGAAGCAAAACACAATGGCAAGGTTCTTCCACATGATTCAAAATCTTCTTCATTCTCTTTACTACTGTCATATGAAAATTTTCCATTTTCTTTGGATTGTTGGACACACTCATCTTCAGCTTCATTTTCGACCAATGACTGCAATTCTTAGTCAATTTTTCTTAGTGAATCATCGTGGTTTGGCATCATTACACCTCCCTTTGCTTCAGTGATGGACTTAGACTTTTCTTTCAACAATTCAAATGAAAAAAAACATAAAGGTAAAGAATTTCCTTCAGCTGGTTCAAAACTTACTTCTTTGCAACTGTGATATGTAAGATGATTTCCCTCAACATACTGCTGAAAAAAAACATTTTCTGATAGATAAAATGCAATTGGTTGTTCCAGGAAGTCAACATCACAATCATCATTATATTCATCATATATAGGAAAATCAACAACATTTTCAATGTCATCTATCAAGAACAAACTTGGAACATCAACCTGCTCTTCAACAGATAGATTTGCAAATTCATCTTCTTGACTGTGTACAAATGAATATATGAAACAATCAACTTCATGCTTATCATGGGGTGGATCAAGAGCCACATAAGTGCCCTTTATTTCAATAAGTGGAATATAATCCTTTGCAAAATCATTAGCATTTAAAACTTCAAGAGGACCTATGATATTGTCAATTTTATGCTCAAGATTCCAATCAATTGTTTTATGTTCATATTCACTTTCATGTTCTTGAGCATCCAATCCTTCTGAAGAAAAGCATAAAGGTAAAGAATTTCCTTCAGCTGGTTCATAACTTTCTTCTTTGCAATTGTGAAATGTAAGCTGATTTCCCTCAACATACTGCTGAAAAGGATTATTTTTTGATAGAGAAAATGCAACCGGTTGTTCCAGGAAGTCAACATCACAATCATCATTATATTCATCATATATGGGAAAATCAACAACATTTGCAATGTCATCTAACAAGAACAAACTTGCTCTTCAACAAATAGATTTGCAAACTCATCTTCTTGATCTACAAATGAATATATGAAACAATCAACTTCATTCTTATCATGGGATGGATCAAGAACCACATAAGCGCCCTTTATTTCAATAAGTGGAATATAATCCTTTGCAAAATCATTAGCATTTAAAACTTCAAGAGGACCTATGATATTATCAATTTTATGCTCAAGATTCCAATCAACTATTTTTTGTTCATATTCACTTTCATGTTCTTGAGCATCCAACCCTAGCCTTCATTTCAAATATGTTCACATGCTTGGATATTGTGTTGAATCTCTTGAGCATAATTACATATTTGTTGTAAGGTCTTAGGTCTTGTTTCCATCAGGAGGAAAGACAGATTTGGATGAAAATTAGTGGCATACTGGAGTATGGCAACAACTTCAGTGGGTTGAATTTCTTTGGGCAAATTGCAATAAATACTGAAAAACCTTCTACTGAATGTAGAAATAGTTTCATTTCTTTGCCTTTTCAAGGCATATAATTTTGTAAGTTTTAGATCCAAATATTTCTTCTTGCCCAAAAACTTCGAAAAAACACTCTTCAATTCTTCACATGAGCTAATTATCTCTGTCTACAAATGTTTAAACCATTCTTTGGTATCTCCTTTTAAGGATTGAGAGAAAGCCCTCATACAAACATTGTCATGGTCAATATCAAACAAATCTATAAAATGCTCAAACCCTTGTATGTGTTTTTCAGCTGTGATGGCATTAAGTTCTCCATCAAACACAGGTAGGTACTTATAGTGATTTGGAGGAAAATTATGAAGGATGTGAGTTATATTTAAGGGTCTGTATCTGTGTTGAGTCTTGGAGGGTGTTGGATCAAGTACAAGAGATGAAATATCATCCTTGGTTTCATGAGACTCATCAACTTGGTCATGGTTATCACATGGCTCAGATGGGAGATTTTGATCAAAATCAGTGATAAACTGAGGAGATATCTGTATAAGTTTAAGAGGAGGATATACAATTTCAAGATTATCATGATCATCATTTGCATGCAAGAGGTGAATAAAAATTTGTTTATCATGTTCAGGAAAGGACAAAAGGTAATTAATAACAAAAAATATTATGTCTTGGAAAAAACTCAACTTTAGGTACTTGTTTTGTCCCATGATATCCTTTCATATCTTTTGTCAAGGGGTCTCATCTTCCAGTGGAGTCTCTGAATCACATTTGAAGCTTGAGTGGAGTTCCCAATAAAATATTTAGGTTACTGAGTCTTTGGGAAGTGGAGTAGCCATGAAAATTTTGAATTCTAGATTCTTGAAAATGGATTCGACGGGTGAATGATGTACAACCTTTCTCTGTATGAATACATTTCACCATCAGTACTTAGATCTGAACTTTCTTGTTTCTCCCAGGGAAGATTTCACCTTTGTTCCCCGACAACGGCGCTTGAATGTTAGCACTCTGTAAATTTGTTCGGTTGATAAAACAAATGACATAGGTAACTATTTCAACCAACTTTAGGCTAGATTCTGACACTTCCAACCAGAGAGGGCTCTCTCAAATGTGTAAATATTGAAAATACTCAAAAGATTTGGCAATGCGTGCACAGAGGTTAGATTATGACATAGTGTAAAATTTAAATTGGTAGGACAAAACAAGAGACCAGGGCCATCAGGCAATGGAGTCAATTCCTGAAAACATGTGATGAGTTATAAGCTGTGTCTCCCAAAGGGAACATAGGAAAAATAGGTATGATGTTTTAGCCAAATAAGTAATATGAGGTGGTAGTGGAAAAGAAAGGAAAGATTGTTATCAACAAGAGGCATCTAATAGAGGATGAATCTTTTGTTATAACATCAGAAGAACAAACATAAAGGCTGGCTACCGAAAACATAACACCACTCAAGGGTGAATTCTAAACCAGAAACCAATAGACACATAACAAGTATAATCAATATAAGACAACGCACCAACAAGGTGGGTTCTTTCTTTTACTTAAGGATTATTGCTAGCAGAAAAACACATTCATGAATATGAAATACAAAAAAACATATTGAACATCATCACCGTGATGAATCTCGACTATCTAAGAAAAGCTTCTCTATTTATATTAAAATCCATAAGAAATTACAAAGTCTTCCTGCTACAAGGGCAAGCCCCTCTCCGCTAAGTTCAACCATTAATTTATTTTTTTAACAGTATATATAGATAAATTACATACAGGATCCAAAATGGATCATCTTCTCCAAAATTCCAAAAATAGACATCGATCATAGAGGGAGTAACATACCAAAACTAAACTCCTACTTTCTAGGGAGAATCACAAACATAAAACCAAAAAATTTGAAACTTTTACCCTGAACGCCATTTGTCTACATCATCACAAGATTCCCTGAAATATACTCAATTTAACTTGCAATTTATTTTAGGTTTGTAATCTCTTCCTTTAAGGTGTCAAGCCAACCAGGTTGGTTTTCTTTAGTACTTTCAACCGTTCCAGCTTTAGTCTCCTTCTTCTGTCGCTTGTTTCTTTTACTCTTGCCAGCTTGCATGTTGTATCCGTTGATGATCAAATCCTTCATAATAGGATTCAATCTTATTTCTTCACCTGATCCTGGTTCATCTGCAGTTTTTGTGAGAAATTTTGTTTCCAATAGTTGCACAACATGCCTTTCTTTCTTATTAATTGATAGTTTGGTCATACTATTTGAATTTCTGAATTTGTTGAAGGCTTCATGATCTTTCTTCTCCATCTCCTCTGGTTTTCCAGGAAACACGATCCTATTTCCCTCCACTGTACAAGAATTGGACGAGTGATTCGATTTGTGGTTATCCCACTCTGGAATAAAACATCAATTAACCAAAATAAAGTAATTTCACATGTGTTTTGAGTAACATTCGCCATTGAGTGCTAATCATGAGCTTTTGAAAAAAGTCCTTAGAGAGATAACGACCTCTTGATATTGTTGTACAACACCTTCTCTAATCCCAACTACCTCATCCAAATATTTACAACACTCTTTATGAATTTGTTCAATTCCTTGGATGTAACATAGCTCAGTATTCAGAATCTATCTACTTTGATCCTATTAATGAACAACCTGTTTAATATTATCTAGGCATTATTATTGAGAAGTTGGTTACATGTTTGATGATTCTTGCACCACCATAAGAGGAAGGTCCTTCATCTAGTCTATATAATCCCTTATCTCATATACCTATGCATGTCATAATGTTTCCAATGGCTCCTATAACAAAAAATATATATATTGGTCAAGTGGTCACTCTATTTTTTATCCAGGTGGATATTGGTGGCCACCCACCTATTCCAACTAGATCCTCTTGTCAATTTTTAGTTCAACACGTTCTTCTGTACTTATTTGTAATTATGGGTTCTACACTTCTAGGGTTATCTGAAGCCCTACACATCTTCCAGGTGGATACTCGTGGCCTCTCACCTAATCCAACTGGCTTATTTTGTATCTTTTCATGTCAGGACATCTTGTTGTACTTCCAGGGCCCTTTTGGAGCCCTAAAAAGTGTTTTTTTGGCTCGCCATAATTGAATTGTAGACGAAGTTAGAGTTTGATGGCGTAATGTGTAGTTCTCTAGAAGAAATTTCCAACGGGATATCACTCGCCTAAAACATAGGTCGTATGCAAAAGTTATGACCCTAGGAAGTTGAGGTACCAACTTACTAATAGGGGCCCACATAAATTTTGATGTTTCATCTTCTAGGGTTAGTTTTTTGGATGTCTAGGGTTTTGGAATTCTTGAGTAATGTTAAAAAGGCCTTTGGAGCCTCATTGTAATCATTCTTCTCAGATGGATGTGCGTAGCAGCCACATCTCTTCTCATAGATAACTACCACCATTCGAGCAAGTGTTTCAGTTCTGCATTTTTACAGTTTCATCCTATTTCATTTATTAAATAGAAGATATTGTTCACTGGATATCTGTGTTGTTCTTCATATCTTTGTTTTTATTGTATCTGGTTCGTTCTGCTCCTAAATCTGGATCAGTGGTATCTGAGCGGTCTTCTCTTCATTTTTTTTTCTTTGTGCATGTCCTCGACAAGATATGGGTACAAGAAGTTGGGACTCTAACCAATCGATCTATTGCAAGACTGGCCACACTAAACCCGACAACAACCCATGGGAGACGAAAATAAAGATGATGGAGCAGGAGGTCCTTTTCAAATGTTTCTCGAGGAAGCCCTTGCATGACAAAGGAACGAAATGATGGATAACTTTGCGTAGATCCTTTGGTAGCTGTCCACGGGAGAAGCATCTTCATCAAGCGGCCATGCAACCCCCTTCAAGGTACAGGTAAATTTTTATATTCCATTATTTGAAGGACTGATAGATGAAAATGTTGTAGATAAATGGTTGAATCTACTCGAAGGGTATTTTTCGGTCCATAATTTTTTCTATAGAGAAAATATTACTTTTTCACTCCTCAAGGTCGTCCCCCATGTTAAAGACTGATGGGACACTTACTCTGAGCAAAGGGCCATAGAGGAATCTAAAATATTTGTGGTTGCCCCTACATGGGATTCCTTCCAGGATTCCATTAAAGAACAATATTACCCTTTTGGAAGCTACAAGGACTAATACACCAGATGGACCACCCTGCATCAAGAAAGGGACCAGACAGTACCAGATTTCACCAATAATTTCCATACCCTACGCACCAAGTTGGGTATCAAATAATCTGAGCAACATATAGTTTTCAAATACCACTATTGTTGGCATATATACATTCAAACATAAATGGAGTTTCTGGACATCGCCTCATTGGATACGACTTATAGATATGCTATTAAGATCGAGCAAAAATTTAAGAAAAAGAGGCGAGAGTTTGGATCTGCAAACTCCTCATAGCCGAAGCAAGGAAAAGGTGGCCCCAACACACACAGCAAGGGACAAAGCAAAGATCGCCACTCTCAGGAAAACCAGTCCAAGCCACAACACAATGGAAATGAGAAGACGAAGGACATGGGAAAATGGTGTGAATACCATAAAATACCTTGGCATAACACTGAAGAATGTCGCTCCAAGAATTCATTTGTGGCCAAGCTGAAGGATTCCGAGTCAAAGGCTGATTATGATTCCAAATAAAATTCAGAATGAGGGAATAGGATTTTTGATGTTGAACCTAGTGCCACTATCACTACCACCAAAGTCCAGCCAAGCAAACTAGAAGAACCAGAGGAAGGGGAATGCCTCTTTCACTCACATATGTGGGTAAAGGGGGCTCCGCTTCATTTCATTATCGATAACGGCAGTCAGAAGAACCTGATCTCAATAGAGTTCATCAAGCGGCTGAACCTGTCGACGACACCACACCCACAACCCTACACCATCCACTAGCTTCGCCAAGGAAGAGATCTCCGTGTTAGCCAACAGTTTCATCTTCCCTACGACATCAAGCCCTTCAAAGATGAGGTATTGTGTGATATCTCTCCCCTTGAATTTTGTGATGTTCTTTTAGGAAAACCATATTTGTGGAAGCATCATGATGTGTATGAGTCTAGACCCTGCAATGTTATTATTACTTTGGGTAGACAATTGTACATGATACCATAGGTAACACCACCTACTGCTATTTCTTTAATCTCTGCTAAGAAATGCAGTAAGGTCATTTCATGGACTGGGAAGTTCGTCTTCTTTTCGATCCATGCTCACAGTAAGAAGAAGGTCGCTGCCACATCCATGGCCTCTAGACAGAGCCTCTCTTTGCAACAGAATCAAGTGGACGTGATTGTGGAAGAATACATAGACATATTCTCCTCACCCATCGGGGTACTGACACACTGCCAAGTCAAGCATCCAATTGATCTAACACCCAGTGCACCTCTACCTAATGGACCAGTCTATCATCACTCACTAATGGAAAATGATGAAATCAAGCGTCATATCCAAGAGCTTCTTCCAAAGGGGCACATTAGACCCAACTCCTCCCCTTGTGAAATCCCGATTATACTGGTGAAGAAGAAGGATGGGACCTGGCGACTCTGCATTGAATACAAAGCATTAAACAAAATCACAATAAAAAATGGATACCCAATTCCCATGATTGATGAAATTCTTGACCAACTCAAGGGGGAAAATTATTCAACAAGATTGACCTAAAGTTTGGCTACCACTAGGTTCCCATCGAAGCAACTGATGTCTGGAAGACAACTTTCAAATCTAAAGAAGGTCTCTTCGAATGGTTGGTCATGCCCTTTGGCCTAACAAATGCACCAACCACTTTCATGAGGTTGATGGATGATGCATTGAGACCCTTCATCAACTCTTTTGTGGTGGTATATTTGGATGACATCCTCATCTTCAACATAACATGGGAGGAGCACATGCATCATATTCAGCAGGTTTTGAGCACTCTGCGGCAAAACAAGCTATATGTCAACTTGGAAAATTGTTCCTTTGGCATGAACATGGTTCAACACTTGGGCTACATTTTTGATGAGCATGGGGTACATGTTGATCCCACTAAGATCCAAGTCATTCATGACTAGCCAGCCCTGACCACACTAACCGAGCTTCAGAGCTTCTTGGGACTGGCCAATTTCTATCGATAGTTCATGTTGGGATTCTCTCATATTTCATGAGCCCTCAGCCACGTGACCAAGGGCGATGGTAGGGAAACATTCATGTGGGGGAAGGAACAAAAATGAGCATTTGATGATCTGAAGCATCGCTTGTGCTCAGCTCCAGTACTCTCCTTGCCTGATCTGCAACAACCGTTCGATATTGAGACTGATGCATCTGACTATGTTGTAGGCACAGTTCTCACTCAGCATGGTCATCCGATGGCATACCATAGTTAGACACTCTCAGATATTGTATGGAAATATCCCACCCATGACAAGGAAATGTATTCCATTGTGTGAGTGTGTCGTCAATGGAAACATTACATTCTGGGAAAGGAGACTATCATCCACACTGATCACAAGCCTCTGTAGTTCATACAAACATAGGGGAAGTTGCAGAATGACTTCCATCAGAAGTGGTCCACCTACCTACAAAATTTCCATATCAACATCAAGTATAATACAGGGAGCACAAATCATGTCATTGACTACCTCAGTCGACCTCCCATGGCTGCACTCACCACTGTGCTCCATTCATATGGACATGAGGAATCTAAGTGGCCCCAACTTTATCAGCAATATTTGGACTTCTCCACCACCTATAAGCTCTTGGGTACAGGAGCGATTGTCATCGATTTTCACATTCAGGATGGGTTGTTATGACATCTGGGCCATATACGTGTTCCTACAAGTGAGCAGGTAAAGATGATTTGGGAAGCCCACTACAGTCAGGTGGCAGGAAATTTTGACATGGAGAAAATTGTGTCCATTCTCCAGAAACTTTTTTATTGTCCCAAAATTTGATAGGACGTCAACAAGCATACTAGATATTTCACTCCCTGTGCCATTTCCAAGAGATCCATCAAGAAGCAAGGCTTATACACCCCTCTTCCTACCCCCAAGAAGCCTTGGGAATCCATCTCGATGGATTACATGTCTAGCCTTTCGTCCACCAAGAAAGGAAATGATTGTGTATTTGTGGTCGTTGATCGGTTTTTGAAGATGGCCATCCTCATAGCCTGCAAGAATAACATCACAACGACATATACTACCAAGCTCTTCTTCGAACGAGTTTGGGTCCATTTTGGGATACCACACACCATCATCTTTGACCGGGACAACAAGTTCCTCAACACATTTTGGTCAAGTCTCTGGTCACTGTTGGACACCAAGCTCACTAAATCCACTTCTTTCCACCCCCAAAGAGATGGCCAAACAGAGGTCATCAATCAGATGATTGTGCACATCCTACGCATGTACAACTCTAATAATCCACGTACATGGGACGAGAGTCTCCCCTATGTTCAACACAATTACAACAAGGCTCTCCATAACTCCACCGGCTATAGCCCATTTCAGGTGGGACTGGGATTCCAACCCTTGGGCTCCATTGGTGTTGCACTACCTTTGGAAGCCACACATCCAAACTCTTCCCATGTTCATTATGAGTCCAACAAAGCCACCCGATTCATTGAGTGGATTCAATACATCTGCCAATAGGTCCATGAGATTTTCTAGAAAGCCAATGCTAAGTACAAGCAGCGTTGTGATCAACACATGGTATCGCACCAGTTTCAGGTTGGAGACAAGGTCTAGTTACACTTGCAGAAGGAGTGTCTTACAGGGCCCCATCAGAATCTCCGCCCACTTCACTATGGGCCTTACACCATCACCAAGGTTGTGGGTAACAATGATTTTGAGCTCAACACTCCACCCTTCCTTGGATTTAACCCAGTGTTCAATGTGGACCTCCTTCATCCATATTTTCCACTGTTATTGGACACCTCAGAGATCGCAGAACAACTAACACCAACAGAGCTCAAACTTGACTGCATGGAACGTGAATCCACTGATCAAATAGTGGCCACACAGGTCAAGGGAACTCGCCAATAGAGAATCCAACTTTATTAGGTTGTCAAGGCAAGGAAGCTCCTACACCAAGGAAAGTGGCTTACCTGGGGCCAAATCCAATAGAATTTTCCTCACCTGATGGGGGAACTCAATGCAATGGAGAGCATTGCTTCTTAATGGGGGATGATTGATCCAGGTGGATATTGGTGGCCACCCACCTATTCCAATTGGCTCCTCTTGTCAGTTTTTAGTTTGACATGTTCTTCTGTACTTCTTTGTAATTATGGGTTCTACACTTTTGGGGCTGTCTAAATCCCTACACATCTTCTAGTTGGATACTGGTGGCCTCTCACCTAATCCAACTGGATTATTTTGTATTTTTTCATGTCATCAATCATGTTGTACTTCCAGGTCCGTCTTGGATCCCTAAATAATGTTTTTTGGCTTGCCACAATTAAATTATAGACGGAGTCAGTGTTTGATGGCGTAATGTGTAGTTCTCTAAAATACCTTTCTAATGGACTATCACGCGCCCAAAACAGAGGTCACATGCAAAATTTACGACCCTGAGAAGTTGAGGTACCAACTTACCAATAGGGGCCCACATAACTTTTGGTGTTTCATATCCTAGGGTTAGGTTTTTGGATGTCTAGGGTTTTGGAATTCATGAGTAATGTTAAAAAGGCCTTTGGAGCCTCATTGTAATCATTCTTCTCAGACGGATTCGTGTAGCAGCCACATCTCTTCTCAGAGATAGCTACCACCATTCGAGCAAGTGTTTCAATTCTGCAATTTTACAGTTTTAGCCTACTTCATTTATTCAATAGAAGATATTGTTCACTGGATATCTGTGTTTTTCTTCATATCTTTGTGTTTATTGTATTCGGTTTATTAATTAGTTTGTTCCTCTCCTCAATCCAGATCAATTTTTCATGTTTCTCCCTACCACCAACCCTATTAATGTTTCACCCTCATTCATAGAAAAAACTACTAGTGAATAGCATCCCTCTTTCTCATGTTATAATATATCACAACCTAATGGTTGGGCATTTACATATGTTTTTGGTTGAGAAATTCTTGGACCTCTTATCCTCAAAACAATGATAAATAATTTGTCATTATTTAATTCACAATTACCCTCCATGGTAGGGCCCTACATTGGTGGGAGGAAAAACCTATTGTTACACATTATTTTCATCATCCCTATGACCGTTAATGATGTAAACCTATATGTTTCCTTCAGAGGGGTCAGTGGCCTGAGTTCCTGAAGAAAGAAGGGAGAAGAAACTTTCCTGAGAGAAGAAGTTGCATTCTCCTTTGTAAAAACCCTATTAAAGAGGATTTTTGCATGTTGCTCTATAGCTAGGGTGCGAAAATGCCTGATTTTTGTAGGCTGCACCATAGCTAGGTCATGAAGTGTTCGCAGGTTGCTATATAGGCAGGGTGCAAAAATGCTCATACGTGGGACAAACGAGCATCTTCTCGGTGCTTCTAGAAGGATAAACTTCCATGGTGAGGTGGCATCCGAATGGTTTGGATCTTACTTACTTTCATGATTTAGTGGGATCACCCTAACCTCCTCACCTTATCATCTTAAACTTATAAAAGGAGAGGAGCTCTCATGGATAAAGTTAGCTTTTGATTTTGGAGCTTGGATTGGATTGAGCTTTGGAGATTGCTAGCTTGGCTAGATGAGCCATTTTGTCAAGATAGATTGTGAATATTATCAGATCTATGCTCTCGGAATTCTTGGAGTGGAAGTGTGTGGGGAACGAAGGACAGTTGGAAGGCACCTTACGGCATCAAGGCCATGGTTGTAATCTCTCTTTCACATTTAATATGATACAGTAATATGATTCTTTCCTATAAATCTTGTTGTGTTTTATTGTATGATTCCTTGATCACATACATAGGTTTATATTGAGTTGATGCTATTACTATCACTTTGGTTGGTTGCATTCTTTTGCAGGTTCATCATTGTATGAGTGTTGGAATAGAGATAGGATGGCGATGGTGAGAGGAAGCGACATTTAAACGATATGTCACTTATCCCTCTTTAGTTAGTAAATTCAATATCTAAAACTTAAGGAAAGCGTCATGTTCTGGTGTGTTTTGTTCTAGATCTAGGTGGATCTAGGGAGATCAGTTAGTGTCCGCACCTATCGATTTATCAAATAACAAAATTGGCAACCATACTGGGGAACAGATTGTTTCCTAGTTAGTATAGTTTCCCTTACTTTGATTGCTTGATTTCTAGTTTTTGAGTGTGTGGGAGATCCATCCAGACTCTTTGGATTTGAAAGTTCACTTAGAATCTTTGTACTTTTTCCAAATTCATTTTGTTTACAGACGGTCCCGCATTGTACCTGTATATGGCCTATGAAAACCTTTGATTTTCGCACCTCACTGTTTAAACCAGTGCGACATTTTCACACCCTACCCATTGCTAGTTTGCAAAAATCTCTCATTCTCGCACTGTACCCTACTGTTGGGTTGTGAACTCATCTGTAAATTATCTTTTGATGCCCATTTTTTCTTTGATCAGCTGGATTGAACTTTTGGAGCCTATATTGATCTATTTACAATCTTCTTGACATTCTTTGAATTGATTTTAGCCATCTTTGCTTTGTTTGGTTTTGAAGGATTAGTCTCTTGCTTTGAGTGTCTTTCAATTACAAAGCGTGTGTTTTCTTTAGAATTGTTTAGGGAAAGATCAAATTTCTTTTGAATAGTTCGCTTTAAAAGAAAACTT
>ML780471.1:756300-769048 GCA_009831015.1 Picea engelmannii
AAGAATGTCCACTTTAGAATGTAGACCAAGTCATGCACCAGCCTACACCAAGCCAATTAGTATCCCCATGAACCAAAGATAATAAATAATTATTATTTCATGCACAATTCATGGATACATAATTAACATGTTTGTCACACCTTGTTGGCTTCACAAGCATGATTGATTCTCATAGGGTAGGAACCTTTGAAACTCTTATAGTTCATAATTATAATAATAAATTCCTCCAAACATCACAACAATTATGCAAACTATACAACCACCCTTGTTGAATATCATACCTCAACCTCAACCTTCGATTCAATCTTTGGGGCTAAGTTAAAATATTTCTCCTCTTGACTGAGAAAATATCTATGTTGTGCAAGAGGACAAGTAGGGAAGAAATAATAATGGTACATAAAAAGGAAATTAGTATCAAGGTTGTCAATGAGTAATGTAATCTTTAGATGCAAATATATGTGGATTCACACCTTAGTGAACTATCCACTAAAAAATGCCATTGAAAAATTGTGTTTCTTTTGTGGACCTATAGACCACAACTATGCCCATTGTCTAGTGATCAATGTCAATAATGTAAATTACACTCAAGTTGCTCCTCTCTCTTTGAAGAATGAATTGTAGATATCAATGTCATTCAAACAATAGGACATGAAGGTATGAACGTGTACATAGTTACAACTATAAATCTTATTGTAACTACTCATGTTAGTGAATAATCTAAAACACACCTTATATGTGAGAACCAACTACATAAGAATATTATTCTTAATGTTTTCAATAATGATGAATTGAAAAATATGTATGGAGTAATGAATTTAAACAATTAATTCTTACACTCTCTAGATATGATTCCTCATCACCAATGCACTCCACACTCCTTTATCGAGTGGTAGCACATAAAGTTGTGAATACACAAGCTCCATCCTAAACACAAAAGTTAAAGTACCCTAAATAGTACAAAGCCCATACAAAAACTCATACATGGCATAGTAATCATGGACATTGATATGTTTTCATTAAAGAAGATGATTTATGTAGTGATATCAAGTACGAGGAAATAGACTTTTGTGGTGGTTGTGCTAAAACCTATGAAATTGGAAGCATCAACTTTTGTAGATGTTTTATAGGAGGAATTTTTGAAATTATTTTCAAACTTATTTGCAAAGAATAAATATTTTACAAAGTTTTTAAGGTAGTGGGCATAGGATTTTATAAAGGTTTTGGTAGAGGATTTTGTAGAGATTTTACAAAGGTTTTAGGAGAGGAGGGAGGGATAAGCAAGAAGATAAGGAGATTCTTGAATAAAGAAAAGTATTGGTCACAACTTAACTTTTTTAAGACAACTTGGAAGTAAGTCATAGCAAGCCTCGAGCACAACAACCAAACAATTAAAATTAATTTCAAAAGTTTCAAAAGTAATTTAAAATTAAACACCCATTATAATAATCATATTTCAAATAATCAATATTAAGCAATAAATAATTATTTACTTGGATTCATAGTATCCATACCTCTCAATAAAAATAAATAAACATCAACAATCGTAAGACATTAACAATTGTAAGAGAATCCAAGCATTTTATTAATTTAAAATATTTAATTAAAGAAAAAATTCTCATAACTTCTATGAAAGTTATATTTCATTCTATGAAAGTTATATTTCAAATTTGACGAGGCCAAGCCATGCATAACAAAACCATATTAATCGTCTTGTAATGTAGAGAAGAAACCTAAACAAATTTTCTATCTACCCATACATAAAGAAAACGCATTAGGGCAACTTGGATATACTCGACACAATGATTCAGGTTTCGCACCCTCTGATTCAATAAGTTTACATGCTTTAACATTATAAACGCCATTGACATTCAATAATTCCCGGTACCTGAAATCATTGTAGGGAAATTGAAACCATGCCCTTTATAGAGATTTAATTTAATAATTGTGTTCCCAATTATAATAGGGTAAGTCATGTTTTTGGAATTGAATTAAGAAAACGTTTTGTAATTTTATAATATAATACAAATTTGTGAAAATGAAAGATGGTAAATTTTGGAATTGAATTAAAAAAAAATTACTTTTTTGTAATTTTATAATATGATAGAAATTTGTGAAAATGAAAAAGGATAAATATTAAGTTGAAACATTCAACAATTAAATTATATATACAATTTAAAAAAAAAAACAAATGCATGTATTGATAATACTAAGATAATGTTATCTTCTTTAAAGATTTTGTTTAATGACTAATTTTTAAGTAAAATTTATGAATTTTTGAAATCCCTTTAAACATAAGTTGAATGCATGTTCTAGTAGTTTGAATGATATCTTTTTATCTCCTACACAAATCAATACATGAGAAGATATCCTTTTAGCTAAAGTTATATCATATAAATCTAGAACTATTGTGGATATTGTTTTCTTGAATCTTTCAAAAAAAAATATTTGATGCTTGAAAAATGTATATTTCACATTTAAATGAAATAAATTTAAGTCTAAAATTTCACACATCAATAAGTATTTTAGAGCATTTTTTTATTCATGTGTTTCAATAAGTTTACATGAACAATTTTGTTGGAAAACATAAAATGTTTCTTTATATAAGAATTCATTTTTCTTCTTGTTACTCTATGTTAATAGAAATTAGATTGATGGAACAAATGTGAAAGCTAGTTCCTACTTCACCAAACACAAGCTCTCTAAATGCTTACTAAGAATGAAGCATAACTCTCTTTGTAAAATATGTCAAGAAACATTTCTTTTCAAAAACATATATTACAAAAAATTAAGGCTCATAATATTTTTTACTTACCTTTCCTTCCACCTAATTTTGTTGATGTTGGAAATTAGCTATTTGAAATTTTATATTCTTTTGCAACACTTCTTTATCTCTTTTAAAATGGTTAATAATTTTAAATTCCATGATTTATTTTTGAAAATTAGATTAAAAAAATGAAAGAAAGAGTTACATCCAAAGGCCAAATTGGAGAATAGTGAAAGTGATAAATGGGTTGGGGATTACATAATAGCATAAATGTTATATTATATCAATATTTCTATGAAATGAAAAGTCCTCCTACAAAAACTAGTGGACAACCATAGCTTTGCTGCTCATACACATTTAAATCAAAGAAAGGAGATAGATATTCATCAAGGGTTTAGGCATTGTAATTTTTGTCTATTTCTTTTTTGTTTCTTGCTCTTGAAAAACCCTTAATTTTCACAAACTTTACCTTCTCTACTTAATGACAAGACATAGATTCCTTTTTGGTTTCTTTCTCTTGCAAAATCCTTAATTTTCATATACTTTTCCTTCTCTACATAATGACAAGACATTTCTTTGTTCATAGAAATTTTCTCGTGTAAGTGGTCTGCACTTTGTTTGTTGGGAATTTATCCTTGGTTGGATCAATGTGTAGATCTGATATCTAGATAGCCAAGTGGGTTCCTAACATTTTGATGCAGACCCCCTATCCCTCTTGAGGGCTGCACGACCTACCGGTCAGGATCTTCTGGTTCAGTGCCGAAATGGCTCTTCTGGTTCTGAGATGGAACCTCCCTCTTCAAATCCACAGGTCCTTCTCTATGTTCGCCTATGTGACCAAGTGCTAGGCTCACGCTCTCCACTCCTTCTAACCGTGGGCACGACCACGGACCTGGCCCAAAAGGCACGTCGCGTTTTGTGACCTCAGGCTTTCCAATATGGCGAGTCCTTGGCTCCTCCAAGTCTCGAAACTCCGATGAGAGCTAACAGAGGTTAGCGCCTCCCCTTTCCCGACTCACGTGACCACACACTCGTGACCACAGTCTTTACCACGAAAGTGCATCGCGGTTCGCAGTATCGAAACCTGCGATACAAGGCGCCTGACCCCTCCAAGTCACGAATGTTGAAATCCCGATGACGCGAGATCTACGACTTATATCTCTCTTAGATCAATGGCTACACTTATTTCGGTGTTTCACATTTTGCGACTTTACGTCTTACGGAGTTGTCCACTCCTCTTCCCGGTCCCCGAAATCATGAAATCTCCCCTCACTACAGATCAACGGTTCTAGGCCTTCGAAGATCTGACGGCTCCGATCTTTTCGGGGTTGCACTGGTCGAGAGTCCCACGTTGTTGACTCTTGTACTCTCGGTTGCCGAAATGCCGAAAGTTTGAGGTGCTTGATCAATGGCTCACAATGCTCTCCAGATCTACAGTTAGATCTCTTCCCCATCACTAACCTCCTCGCAACTCCACTTGATCCAACGGCTTGCAAGGTCTCGCATTCCTCCTCCTGAGATTTCACTTGCTTCAGACTCAGAAGATTTTCTAAGTCTTCGAAGGCTTAGCCTTCGCTTCTTCCGGGGAATGGGTCCCTGGATATCGATAACACTTTCCGACATGTTTTTCCTCCTGAGCTTTGTCTGGTTCAGACTTTGATTTCCCACGCACTCCTTGCGTCTGAGGGATTTCGATAACTCATATCCACGATATTTCTCATAGAGAAATTCCTCTCGATTTCCTTGCGTTCCTCTATGGCTCGATGCACACCTTGCAGAGCTTCAAATGAAGAGAAACAATTGAAACTGAAAACTAAAATTCACAGTTTCATTCTCCTCTGTGGAGATTCATTCACTTGTTCATGAAAAACAGAAATAACAGAAAAAAAAAAAAATTGCAAATAACATTCACACACACATTTGGATCAATTTTCCTTCTATTCTATTCACAAGTGCCAAAACGGCTACTACAACATATTCTGATTACAATGGATTTTTGAAGCTTCGGGCTTCTGCCAACTTGCCTACTCTAAAAATTCATCCTATGCTATCTTAGTCCAGTCGCACTTCAGACCCATAGTGGAAACTCCTGCTCTACTTGCGATTTTCAAAATGTGCCTCAAAGGGTAAAATTTGGCACTGAGTTAAGGTGGATTTCAAAATCGGCTGCAACTGTCAACGTTGAATTTCTGGAAGAACTCTCACGTGTTGAGTGGTCCTGCCTCTGCGCGCTTTCCAACGATGCTCCTGCATCATACTCCCCTTGAAAAAAATTCATGGACTACTGTCCATGAGCTCCTCTACTGATTTTCCCTGCTTCTAGATGGAAGCTTCATTTTCCCATCTGGCATCTTCAATTGGGTGTCCCTTCCATGTGACCAGATACTCAAAATAAGTCTTCCTCCTGGTCTTCTTGCCAATCCTCTGATCAACAATTTTCTCCATCTGTGGCTTTTCCGCCACAAGCATCTGCTTCTCCCACTGAATATTTCCTTGAGCTTCTGACCCTTCTGTGTCATCCTTCCTATATAGATATAGGTCTAAAACAGTGAATATGGGCGAAATGCCCACACCATCTGGTAGCTCGATCTCATAGGTGTTTGCATCAAACTTCCTCAAGATTTTACATGGTCCTATCTTTTTCATCTTCAACTTGTTGTATGTTCCCCTAGGGAACCTTTCCTTCCTGAGATGTACTAAAACCTAATCTCATACTTCAAATTGAATTTCCCTGCGATGTTCATCAGCTCTGTGCTTGTATTTCTGATTAGAACTCTCCAACTGTCCTTTGATCCGGCTATGGAGTCACTCCATCTCTGCGGAAAACTCCTTTGCTCCAACGCTCCTTATCTCACCCTATTCCAAGTCTCTCAACTCAAACACTCCACTGGGTTGCATTCCATAGATTTTTTGGAATGGACTCCTTCTAGTGCTCCTGTTTGGTGAGTCGTTGTATGCAAATTATGCTTATGGCAGAATCTAATCCCACTAGTTATGATGTTCAGTAACTAGATGCCTTAATAAATTCCCCAAACTTCTATTTACCACTTCAGTCTTCCCATCTGTCTGAGGGTGATAAGCTGATCTAAAGGACAAATTCATCCCCATCTTCTTCCACAACGTCCTCCAAAAGTGACCAACAAATTTTGTGTCTATGTCTGAGACAATGCTCTTGGGTAGGCCGTGAAGTCTCACAACTTCTTTGAAAAACATATTTGCAACATACATTGCGTCACTGGTCTTCTGGCATGGGATGAAATGTGCCATATTTGAAAATCTATCCACCACCACAAATATTGAATCAAATCCTCTTTGTGTTATTGGCAATCCCAACACAAAATCCATGCTTATTGCATCCCAAGGCCTCTCTGGTATTGGCAATGGTTGATACAACCCAGTGTTTTGTCTTTTCTTCTTAGCATGTTGGTAGATTCTACATCTGGTCACAAACTTTATCACTTATGTTCTCATACCTGGCCAATAGTATGAGTTGCTCAACTGTGCAAATGTTTTATCATGGCCAAAATGTCCAGCCAATCCTCCACTATGCTTTTCCTTCATAAGATTATCCCTTATTGAGCATTTTGGTATGCACAACTGATGTCCTCTGAACAATAGTCCTTCCTAAATCATGTATTATGTCCACTGACTTCTATCTCTCAACACAGGATTAGCACATGCCTCATATGCTTCCTTGAAATCTACATCATCATGATACATTTCCTTAAGGTGTTCAAACCCCAAGGTCTTCACCTGGAAATCCTGCATGATCAAACATCTCCTTCTTAACACATCAACAACCTTGTTAGCATTCCCAACAATATGTTTTATGAAAAAAGTAAAATTTTGCATAAATTCAACCCATTTTGCATGCCTCTGATTCAGTTTTTCCTGTCTGGTTATGAATTTTAAAGCTTGGTTATCGCTATACAAGACAAACTCTTGCGGGACAAGATAATGCCTCCATTTCTTCAAAGCTTGAATTATGGCATAAAACTCCTTGTCATATGTGGAGTATTTCTTCTTAGTCTCATTCAGCTTCTTGCTAAAATAGGCAACATGTATGTTATCTTGACTCAAAACTTCTCCTCTTGCAATTTCGCTCGCATCACATCTCACCTTAAATGTCTTTTCAAAATTCGGCAAGACCAGAATTGGTCGTTCCGTTATCTTCTCCTTTAGTATATTGAAGCTCCTTTCGGCCTCCTCTGTCCATTTAAAAGACTTGTGCTGCTTCTTTACTGTATCCATCATGGGTGCAAAAATCCCACTGAAGTCTCTAATGAACTTCCTATAGAATATCGCTAATCCATGGAAGCTCCTTACCTCGAACATTCTTCTTGGTGTCGACCATTCTCTAATCGCTTTCACCTTCTATGGATCCATCTTCATTTCATTTGAAGAGATCATGAAACCCAAATAAATGAGTTATGTCTTCATAAAAGAGGACTTATTCAAATTGATCAGTAGCTTCTCCTACTGTAGCCTCCTCATTACTAGCATTAGGTGCCTCAAATGCTCCTCTTTAGTCCTGCTAAAGATCAGTATATCATCCAGATATACAACCACGAACTTGCCAATGAAATCTTTCAGAATTTCATTCATCAACCTCATAAAAGTACTCGCGGCATTTGTTAAGCCAAATGGCATAACAAACCACTCATATAGACCTTCGTTTATCTTAAAGTTTGTTTTCCATTCATCACCTTCTCTCATTCTAATCTGGTGATATCCACTTTTCAGATCTATCTTAGAAAAGAAATTTTCTCCGCTTAAGAAATCCATTAAATTATCCATTCTCGGTAAAGGAAATTTGTACTTGATGGTGATCTTGTTAATGGCTGTCTAGTCTGTGCACATTCTCCATCCTCCATCTTTCTTTGGGCTCAACACAGTCGGTACTGCGCATGGACTCAAGCTCTCTCTGACCAAACCTTTGTCTAGCAACTCTTGGACTTGGTCCTTCACTTCTTCATTCTCTCGAGGTGTCAATCTATACACTACTTTGTTTGGCAGACTTTCTCCTGGTATCAAGTCAATATGATGACGGATACTCTTGATGGGCATCAATGAGTTTGGTAGCTCATCCACCATTATATCAACAAAATTATTCAGCAGCTCCTGAACTTCTTCAGGCAAATCATCCATTGATGTACTCATAAGGATGACTCTAGGCTTCCTCACCATAACAAACTACATCTCCTATTCTTCCTTGACTTCTTTCAGGAGTTCCTTCCCACTCATGAGAAGTATGCTTGTGCTGGCTTCCTCCTTTACTCTCTTCTCCTCTATTGGCAGCAACATATGCGTCCTACCATTCTTTTCTAATGTATATGTGTTTTTCCTCCCATCATGAATGACATTTATGTCAAACTACTATGGTCTTCCCAACAGAATATGGCATACAACCATGGGAATTACATCACATAGGATTTCATCTTTATATCCTCCTATTTTAATTTCAACCAAGCATTGTTTAGTGATCATTACCTGGTGTCCTTTTTGCAGCCATGAGACTTTGTATGGTTTTGGATGTCCAGTTGCCTTTAGATCCAATTTCTCCACCATCTCTGTGGATACTAGGTTGTTAGTACTCCCACTATCAATGATCACCTTGCATACTTTATCCTTAGACTTGCAAGTTGTCCTGAAGAGATTGTTTCTCTGCACTGGCTTTTCAATTTCTGCCTCCAGTTTCAAGAGAACTTTTCTCAACATTAGGGATGCTCCATCCTCTGCTCCCTCTGCTTCAACATTTCTTTGTTGGGCTTATGAAATGTGAGCTTCTCTTCCTTCCTTCTTCTTCTCGGGGCATTTCCAAGACATGTGTCATGTCTTTCCACAGGCATAACATCTTACTCCTCCTCTGCCTCTTCCTCAAAAAGAGTTTCTTCCACCACCCTGTATTTCTTGAGAACTTCCTCCTCGTTCTAAGTGATTGTCTGGTTTCTCAGCCTCGTCCTTAGACTGATGTGTTCTGTCACGGTTAAATCCCTTGCTTTTTCTTGGGACCGAGCCTTGACCTCTTCCTCACTGGTTCTGTTTTCTGGCCAACTTCTCCTCTGCCTTCAGTGAAAACTGATAAGCATCCTCCACGGTTTTGACTGACATCATGCTGAGATTGCCCTGGATCTCATATCTCAATCCATTTATATATCTGGCGACTTTCTCTTCATCTCTCTCCCATTGTCCAGTTCTGATGTTCAGCTGGTAGAACTCCTTGGTGTACTCCTTAATGGTCATCCCTTTTTGTCTCAGGTTCTGCATTTTCTTGAACAGATTTATCTGATAATATTTGGGTATGAACTTAGCCTTTAGCTTGGCTACCATTATGTCCAACTCTTTATCCTTTGTTTGCCTTTGCTTCCTCTCTCAGCCTGTAGTTCATCCCACCACAGCGCTGCATGTCCTTTTAACCTAGTAACTACCTACTTCACCTTCTTCTCCTCATTAATGTCTTCATAATCAAAGTGTCTATCCATGGATATGATCCAATCAAATAGTTCTTCAGCATCTAGGTTTCCCTCATACATGGGAAACTCTATCTTAGCTCTGCCTCCCAGTCTGGCAACTGCTTTCAACAAACGTTCCTCTACAACGTATTCTCATGCAGCTTCTTCAACTTCAACCTCTTCACTTTCTACTTCACTGACGTCTCCAGCATCAAGTGCTCTTCTCTGCATTGCTTCCATTGTTTCCAATCTGGCGTGAAGTTCTCGCATCTCCCTCTCTACAAAACGATTGGCTAAAGGTGCCTCTCGTCTCCTTGGTGGCATTGTGTTGACTGCTTGTCACACATAGAGTACAACTCCGATTTCTCTGTCTCTTCCTCTTGATTTCACCTGAAGTCTACAGACGAAGAAATTAGGCTTTGATACCACCTGATGCAGACCCCCTATCCCTCCTGAGGGTTGCGCAACCTCCCGGTTAGGATCTTCTGGTTCAGGGCCAAAATGGCTCTTCTGGTTCCAAGCTGGAACCTCCCTCTTCAAATCCACAGGTCCTTCTCTGTGTTCTCTTGTGCGACCAAGCGCTACGCTCATGCTCTCCACTCCTTGTGACCGTGGGCACGACCATGGAATTGGCCCAAAAGGCGTGCCGTGTTTTGCGACCCCAGGCTTTCCAATACGGTGAGTCCTTGGCTCCTACAAGTCCTATAACTCTGATAAGGGCTAACAGAGGTTAGATCCTCCCATTTCCCGACTCACGTGACCACAGGCTTTACCACGAAAGCATGTTGTGGTTCACAGTATCGGAACCTGCGATACAAGGCACCTGACCCCTCCAAGTCACGAATGCCAAAATGCCGATGACGCGAGATCTATGGCTCAGATCTCTCTTGGATCGATGTCTACGCTTATTTTTTCGTTTCGTGTTTCGCAACTTCGCATCTTATGGAGTTGTCCACTCCTCTTCCCAGTCGCCGAAATCATGAAATCACCCCTCACTACAGATCAACTATTCTAGGCCTTCAAAGATCTGACAGCTCCAATCTTTTCAAGGTTCCACCGGTCGAGAGTCCCACGCTGTTGACTCTTATACTCCTGGTTGCCGAAATGCTGAAAGTTTGAGGTGCTTGATCAATGGCTCACAATGCCCTCCAAATCTACGGTCAAATCTCTTCCCCATCACTAAATTCCTCACAACTCCACTTGATCCAATGGCTTGTAGGGTCTCGTGTTCCTCCTCCTGAGCTTTCACTCGCTTCAGAATCAGAATATTTTCTAAGTCTTTGAAGGCTCGGCCTTCGCTTCTTCCAGGGAATGGGTCCCTGGATCTCGATAACACTTTCCGATGTGTTGTTCCTCCTGAGCTTTGTCTGGTTCAGACTTTGATTTCTTGTGCACTCCTTGCGTCTGAGGGATTTCGATAACTCAGATCCATGGTATTTCTCACAGAGAAATTCCTCTCGATTTCCTTGCATTCCTCTCTGGCTCGATGCACACCTTGCAGAGCTTCAAATGAAGAGAAACAATTGAAACTGAAAACTAACAGTCACAGTTTCGTTTTCCTCTGTGGAGATTCATTCACTTGTTCATGAAAAACAGAAATAACAGAAAAAAAATCGCAAATAACATTCACACACACACATTTGGATCAATTTTCCTTCTATTCTATTCATAAGTGCCGAAACAGCTACTACAACATATTATGATTACAATGTATTTTTAAAGCTTTGGGCTTCTGCCAACTTGCCTACTCTAAAAATTCATCTTATGCTATCTTAGTCTAGTCGCACTTTAGAGCCGTAGTGGAAACTCCTTCTCCGCTTGCGATTTTCAAAACATGCCTCAAAGGGTAAAATTCAACATTAGTTTAAGCGTGCCTCCAAAGGTAAATTCCGGCGCTAAGTTAAGGCATATTTCAAAATCGGCTGCAACTGTCAACGTTGAATTTTTGGAAGAATTCTCATGTGTTGAGTGGTCCTGCCTCTGCGCGCTTGCCAACGATGCTCCTGCATCACATTTCCAACAAGTGAGCTTGTTTGTTCATCGTGGAAGACAACTTTCTGAGTGAAGATTCAATTTTGGAAACCTTGGATTCAAGCTATTGGTTCTTATCAAGTGGGTCTTAATTTTGGTTCTTTGTGTTTTCCATGTTGTGAGGTATGACCATGGCACTACCTAAGAGTTTTTCGAAGTGTTATTCCCAACTTATGTCACTATGATAAGTTTCTTGAAAGAAGTATTTTTAGATATACCATGAGCATTGTATTGTCGGGTCCACAAAAAAAGTGTTAATAGAGAGGTAGATCCACATGATCTACATGACACATTTTCTTTTTACATTGGTGGGATTGTTACTCCCTGTTGAATATTGTTGCACTGACAGAATTTCCAAATTCCTTATGGATGCAAAGATGTAGGAAATTCATGACCAGCTGTAGATGTTAGGGTTTGTAGGGTCTAGGCTAATGATAGAGGAGTGTTCACTATTGTAGCTCTCTGATATACCAAATGGTTTCCAACAGTATACTACTTGATTGATTATTTGACTACACAAACTAAGGAGGATAGTTTGTACCCTTATCCATATTACCCAATACCCTAGTACATGAGAGTGTTCTCCCTGAGTGTTGTTCTCTATGTACTATAGAAACATGATAGTTGTAGGTTTATGTAAGGATGGTTTCAGGTGCGCCTAAAGGGATTTTAATATACTCAAGGGAATGTGGAAGACAACTCCATATATAGGGGTTGTCTAATGTGACACTACTCGAAAGGATACCAACAGGGGTTACAAGGGTGTCCAACTAGGTGACACAACCCGCATTTTCTACATCTATTCTTCCCTGACCACAGTTTTACGTCTATTATTCCTTTAAAAAATGTTAAAATATGGATATCTGTTGGCTTAGAAAAGAGCTTTGATACCACTTGTAGTGTTACTTAACCCTTGAAATTGAAACACAATCAAGGATATATAGAATATAATTATAGAAAACCAGATACAATAGACAATAAGATTAGTTATGCAAAAGATACCTTTGTATTATGATAATTAAATGAAAGAAAGTGATTCTCACTTACCTCTTAAGGTGGGGAGACCTTTCACTGAGCAAAGCTCCAAATACCATAATACACGACAAAACATTGTATAGCCTCATATGTCTTTAAATAGATTCTCAATAGAAAAACCTTAACTACTTGTGGCCCCATCATTAATGGGTACTAACTACCTAGTGTGTTGGGTATGTATTATATTCTTTGCACGAGTAGTAGTGTGTGAGCGCCTGCGCTGGGTGCGTAGGGGGGTTAGAGGGGGGTGCAGGGGCAGCGCCCTCGAAATTTTTTTTTCGGGCCGACATATTTTCGCCGGGCCGAGCCGACATATTTCCGGGACGACATATTTTCGGGACGACATATTACCGGGACGACATATTTCTGGGACCACATGATATTAGGTGGTTTTTCGGCACATGGTTTTTTGCCGATGGTTTTCTATTTCCGGTTAAGGAATTAGGGTTTTGGACTAATCCAGGTC
>ML780471.1:781509-833872 GCA_009831015.1 Picea engelmannii
GGGGGGCTTCTTGACCTCCATGTCTAGGATCATTCACTAATCCCAAGTCAAATTGACTCTTCAGGTTCCTGTTGGAACCTAGTTCAATTTTTCACATGTCCCTCATTCTCCAAAGTGCAGGTTCTATTAGGCCCGCGGCTCTTTATTGGCCCTTTTGAAGAAATTTAACAACGACGCTAGCTCTCTATGTTAGGCCCCTTCTCCCATGTGATCTCGGGTTGTGCCTGGGGCTAAAACCTGAAAGGTGCTTCGGACTTTGGGCTTTGGCCTTTTCACAACAACCAACTCATGTTTCCCCGAAATCTGAATCGATGAACACAACTGGTGTGAGGATCAACAGTCCCCATCACTTCCTTAGACCAATGAGCCTCAATGCTTTGGGTTTCAGGAGTCTTGGTTTTACCAACTACGCTTCCCTCCGAAGGAGTATTCCTCCAAAGTCCGTGGATCTCCTCCATGTATCCTTTCAGATCTAATGGTCCAGATTCACTCCACTCTTCATGACTTCGTGAAGATCACCCTTTTCTCTACGCAAATCTTTGAGAGATCTATCCCTTGGATCTTCTAATATTTCACCACCTTTCTTCTCCTAACGATGGATGACCCTACTTGGCTTCATAACTTCATCACTTTGCTGACCCATTCTCCCATCAATGTCTGGACTCTGATCTAACAGTCCAGATTTCTCCTCCTGAGCTTCGAATTTCTCTCGATACTGAGAAAATCGCCTAGGTATCAAAGGTTATGGCCTTCGATATTATTCCTACGAACCTGATTGTTGGGTATTGGCAGTGCTTTCCCTCCTGATCTCATAAGGCAAAATTTATTTACCTCTAATGCACTCCTTGCGCTCGATTGAACCTTCAGATGACTCCTTGCTACACTTATCTAGGTGTTGGCATGGTGCACTCCTTTCACAGGTCTTCCTCCTACTTCCTGAAATCCTTCAAGTTTACCAACGCAACTCCTACATCCTCTTAATGCACACTTTCATAGATTCCTTTCCCTCAAATTTTTCAATAAACCTGAGGTTTTTTCTCAATGTCTCCAACACTCTATAACGTGTTGGTTATGTGCACTCCTTGCACCTACTCAATGCCCTCTTGGCAGAGCTCCAAGGAATCTTTAGCAATTCTGCTTTCTGTGCCTTTTCTGCATAGTTTCTCCTCTAAGGTATTCAGTAACCTTGAGGCTCCCCTCTGAGTATGAGAACTATTCTAGTGTGCCTTCCTAGCATGTTATCCTCTGAC
The DNA here is from genome assembly GCA_009831015.1 of Picea engelmannii. Lineage (NCBI taxonomy): Eukaryota > Viridiplantae > Streptophyta > Pinopsida > Pinales > Pinaceae > Picea > Picea engelmannii. Next base: position 782,760 of record ML780471.1, read on the forward strand.
TCGAAAGAGTTCAAACACGTGCTCCTCGCGTCGGCTCACAGAATGTCAACACTCTGTCACTCACTCCTTGCGCTTAGCCTAAAGAACCCAAAACAGTTTAACAAAATCAGAGATAGAGAATTCTATCACTATCCCTGTAGATGAAATATAACATACATCTACAACAAGCCTCCATAACACACAGATAACATTCATTAAATACATGGAAACATACACATAATACTATGCAGGACAAATTGTTTCTTTTGTATTAATATGAATGTTAATTACAATGTATGAGCTCAGACTGCAATTGCGTCTCGGTTCTCAACAACCTCCTTCCAACAATTGTAACTCTTTTCTGGGCATACAATACAAATATTTATACAAGAGGGGATCAACGAGCTTTCCCTCCAAGCTACACTAGTGGTGTCTAATCACCATCCAAAATTCCTATCTATCGGGGCAAATTACAATGAGTGTAAATCTAGTTCGAATCAGATCTAGATCCTTCTTATCGTTGGCCACTTAAGGCGACGTCATCTAGAGCATGTGAAAAGGCACGACTTGGATCTTCCATCCTGACAACATTCAATTGCTTTGATTACATTTAAATTCCAAGGGAAAAATGAGAGGGTTGGCGCCTCTCCCTTCCTTGAATGCGCACCAACGAACTAGACAGTTGGCACATGCTAAGGTGGAGCGATGCTCTTGCATCAATATGCTAACAAGATCAGAACAATTTCCAGGTTCCAAAAATCTATTGTCCAAATAGTCCTAGTTGATTAGTCGACTAGAGAACAAAACAATAATACATCATAAGCAACCAACCTATGTGCATCACATAAAAAATATTTCTTAAAGAAGGATCTCAGGAGATCTAGTAATCATCTGTTAGTATCCTCTGTAATTAACAATCAACACTCCTATTTAACTACACTCTAGTATGTAACAATAAGTCAACTATTATCTACATAGCCCAACACTCATTAGTAAACTACTCAACCAAACTCAGTCTAGTAAATCTTATAAACAAATTCTAGTCTATTAAACAACTGGACATCTCAATTTAGGTTTAGTTTGTCAAAAAATCAAGAGCATCCCCCCTTAAGCACAATAGGAGATCAATGGAATACAACAATCTTTAAGGAAAATATTAAGGCCTTCAAACCATAATCAACAAACTTGAATTGGTATAAATGAGGCCTAATGGAAGGAATGGCTAAGAGAACCGATATAGTAACAAAGTTATCCTCTTTCTAGAAAGATTAGAGGTTGTTGTCTCCTTGTGTTTTTTTTTTTACTTTCATCCCTCAAGGAATCCCTATTCCTCAAGTATTTTCTCCCTTTCATGATTTGAGGCCTAAGACCTATCAATTTTCCTCAGTCTTGCATGGAGAGGGATTTCAGAGTCCTGAAGCAGTCCTGAGTGGCCCGTGGATGGAGGAATTGAAATGCCATTTACATAAGGTGTCAACAATGGATCGAGTATATATTTATGTACCACTGTTTCATTATAATTAAAATGGATATCTCTGTTCTTTCCCTCCCCCAAAGTATATGTTAATGTTCAATGATTGGTCTCTTTCAGTGTTTGGTTAAGGTTCTAACTTGCATGATAATTAGTTAAGGTAGTTATTTCATGCTTATCTTTTGTTTCTTCTAATCAATTTGAGAGAGGTACTTGTTTACTTGTGTGTAGGTATGAAAGCATGGATAGGAGCAAATAAAAGTGGTGTGATGTCAACTCAAAGGATTCATCTCCAACCAAGCATCTGTTTTGCAGGAATTATCTCTTGCAAGACTAGGAGGAAGGCCATATCAATTTATTCCCTTACCGCCAGGGAGAAGTGGATCTCTCCATAAGAAATTAGAAGAAGGTAGGTATATCCCTCCTTCAAGAAAGAAGGCCACTTCCCCCCCCCCAACTCTAGAAATTAGTTACTCCCCTACACAACCTGGTTTCTTAGCCATTTCAAACCTATAAATTGAATATCAGTGACGGTCTACTAGTTGTTGCCTACTTAAATTAAGAGATTGAATAGGAACCCATTAATAGGTGGTATCCCATGATTTCATAGGTGGGGACCATGATTTCATAGGTGGTTGTTTCAAAGGTTAGGTAGGTCCTCATAACTAATTGGTAGGTCCTTCTCATAACTAATTGGCAGGCCCTTCTCATAATTAATTTGGAAGATGTATCCATCCTTGGTTTATACCACTATTGATCAATTGTATTGTTCAACACTTGATCTAAACATTTTAATGCATATCTCAATCAATTGAAAAAAATATTAATCAATAGTCCAAGTACACCAATGAGCCACCTTCTTGATCAATCAATTGCTAACATAACTTCACCTATTAATCAACTACTATGTAGAATTAATGCTCCATTTGATATTCTAAAATTATTTCACTCGGAATTTCAACATTCGCTATTACATGATGAATGCCATCAACTCTGTCTTACCCACTATTCATCTTAATCTATGATTTGAGATCACAGTTTGTCATGAAATAGATGTTGAAATTTAATAATTGAGTTTATAAATTTGATTACAAAAAAAAATGGATTGATTGAGATCATTGGTGGTTGGACAAGAAAAAGAGGTTAGCATCACCATCGAAGAGGACATCAAGCTGACGTCAACAAAAAAGGAAATCCTACTACAATGGTTACCTTTAATATCCCAGAAGAACTTTCCATTCTTGGAGATGCATTTGATATTAGTGTAGGTAGGTCAATGACATTCCCTCATATTTGTGTCCAAATCTCAAGTTTTTCCCTTTCCCTCAAGACTATATCCTATTGATGACTGTCACCTATATCCATACAAGTGTAGGATTCATCAAAGGTTTTGGGAGGAATAAGGTGATATGATTTCACACCAAGGAGGTCATGCAAGCAATGTTGTTGTAGAGATAGAGAGTTGGTAAGCACTTGCAAACAATAGAGATTTATTTCCATGTCAATAAGAAATTAATCCTAGCAAAAGAAGGCATACCATATTTCCTTTTGTGGATTTGTTGCATGATAGCATATGCTTGCTAGGATCTCACCGAACAAGAAAATACAATTGGAGAATTTTTCCATGATGACATATGCTTGTTGACTATGAGAATTGAGCTCTCCCCATTGGAGAAATGAAAGTCCATGTTGGAAGCTCTCACTAATTTTTGACTCAATAGATCTTAACATATATCAGCGATGGGGACTCTATTGGCTCTAAGGAGGTGCTAGGTGTCATAGGTAGGCTTGGAGGAGAGTGATGATTATGCCATAGTTGATGATGATCCCTCACCTTCATCTTCCTTCTCATGGGAGATAAACACAACTATGAGGGTATCCCATTACATCATTTTCAATTGAATGTTGAATAATTTCATTGTTGGAAGTACATAGTTCTAACCTATTTTAGTTCCATTTGTAATGTAATTTTGTCTCAATTGTATTGTGTTTTATGACAATACAATAACTACAATGTGAAAGAAACTTGCCTACCTACTACATGTACAAGATGATAAATTTCGACAACCTTACAAAGACCCCGACCTAATTTTTACATGTAACAATCACATGTTTATTTTTTTTTATGGAAAAATCTAAAAACAAAATACATTTCACTACCATTTCATTGGAAAGAATGAGCAACAAGTATTTCATTTGTATCATGCATGGCCACTATGAAGGGTATGAAGCTTGAAATTGATCAGAAAATCTGAAACAAGACTTGAATCTGATGAAACAATGCATTGTCGGTTTCCCTCACTTCCCTGCACAAGAGATTGCAATGAGACTTTGAATGTACAACTTGAAAGAACCTAGAGACTTGATCAAAGTCAAGCCAAAATTATGACAACCCAAAGTCTCAAATCCAAATAGAATGGGACATGTGGCATGAGATAGGTGGACAACAAGTATTATTATTTCGATGTCTATTTTTATGTGTGTACATGATTATAAAAACCCTACCTTTTCCCTCCAAAATGGCTCTAGGTTGTTCATAATTTTTTTTTTTTTTCAATGGGCCCTTAATGTGCATTGTCATGCTTCATTGGATGTGTTTCATTAGTATACATCAATATTTTTTTCTACGAACTAGGTAGAAAATGTTGTGCAAATCACTACAATACAACCACCTTTCCAAAGCTAGCACAAGTATGATGATCAATTTTTGTGAGGAGCTTCCTAGAGATTAGGTTTGAACTCTCTCTAGTAACTCCTCAACTAAAAATCCTATTCACAACTTCATAATGGTACATCTATGGATAACATCTAAACAAGCTTCATCTCCTACAAGACTACCCACTATCATCATCAAGGGATAACGTTTTATAAGATGGTCTATGTAGTAGTCTATGAACCTGAACTACATATTAATATCTACCTACACATCTATGAATCAACAATACCACTTTCCAATGCATTTCTAGTGCAGTTATGATAGAAATAAGTGGGGTTTATGCCGAACCATCATGTCATGCTTTATAGTACTATTCACTCCAAGAGTTAGTACCAGAGATAGTACCAGGGAGTCTTTATACACCCTCAGATGTATATGTGCAAATATCCAACTATGTATATCTGCACACACTGACATCATTATGATATGTGCAGATGTTGCATGGTGCTGATCCGTTACCATTCTATATTATCAAGTATAATGACTTCCTAGAATAAGCCTCTTTGTATGTTCATTATCCCTATCCATTGGAAGTTTACAAATTAATAGTGAGGTCATGATTTTCTAGCAAGGGTTGTTTTGTAGGTCGGTTCTACAAAATATCTTGCCATACCATAAATGTCAATGTCAAGCCATATAATATGTACTGCAAAACCTCACTCAAACCATATTGAAGGTATTGTATTGGGAGGATTCTTTAGAGATGGTTACCATAATGTGGAGGTTGGACCCTCAAAGAATCTTCAAAAATAAAGTCATTGCTTTTAGAAATAAAACTTACCATATTTGCACTATTGTTGAACAATGCAACCTTTTTTGTCTTTTTCACTACAATGTGTTGGTGGTACCTAATCTGATGACCCCTAGTGTTTATTCCAACATTATTTAATTTATTATATATATTAATGTCCACTAAAGTTAAAAGTTGCCCCATGGCATTGCAAGGAATACATGCAAAGACAACAAGGGGAAGACAAAAGCACATCCCAAGGGCAAAAGAACCTAAAAGAAGGTAAAAGAAGAAAATAAATGGGAAGCACCATCACAACAAGATGGAGAACAATGAAGAAACTTCAGAAGAAATAGGTTCCTTCACCGAGACATTTTTCTCTAGAGAAGCACTTCTAACATTCATGGCTGCAAAGAAATGTGTGATGGTGTGAGACCATAGAAGTAATTAGGTCTATAATGTTTCGTAGGCTTATCATGTGAGCCTTGAATTTGGCCTCTTCCTACAGTATTGGAAATAAGAGATAATGAACTTAATGCATGTCGGTTTGGGGAATTTCCCTCTTGTTAGTCGTCGATGAAGGCCAAACATCTCTCGAAGGAAGAGGGTTAAGCATCTCTGGTCCTCATAAGCCATGAGTGCCTTGAGAGAACCAAGTGAATCAATGAAAAATAAATATAAATATCTTTTAATCTTGTATAATGGATGGCATTTGAATACAAAAATGATCATCAATCTCAAGCTTTAAGGTGTAGATTTGGAAAATATGGTGCTCCCGAGAAATATGGTGATCTATGTTAATACAATATTTATGGGAGAAAACTCTAAATTAAACTAGAGGAACCCTTAAAGTACAAGGTAATTATGTTAATGAGATATAGAATATTTAATTTGAATTTAGCCTTTCAATTTGTTTAGGATGAACTCTATATTTTGAACACTTTAGTTTAAAAGCATAGTTGTGACATTTAATTTTTTTACATATCATATAATTAAAGATAACTTGTTCTTCTTAATGTCTCACATAACTTTCTTCTTAATGTCTCGTATAACATTTTAACTAGTAAGGTTTTGGTTATTGGGGGTTCATATGGTCACCGAAGAGTGTTTATCCAAATGATGTGAAAAGAGTTGATATTCAAGGAGTAATTGAAAATAATAACAATGAATAATAGGGTTTTGGTTATTGGGAGGTCTTATGGTCATTTAAGAATGTTTATCCAAATGATGTGAAAATAGTTACTATTGAAGGAGTAATTGAAAATAATAACAATGGTGTTTTGACCAATAAGATTTGGGTTATTGGGGATCGTTTGGTCACCAAATAATGTTGACCAAAAAACTTGAAGAGATTTACAATTGAAGAGGTAATTGAAAATAATAATAATTTTATTGAAGGTTACTTAAAAATTTGTTTCCAAAGTTTATAAGTTATAATAATGTTTAAAAATAAAAAGTTATAAAGATATAATATTTTTAAAAATGAAATAATTAATATTCTTGATAATAATAAATATTTTTGGTGACAAACATTATGACTCCAAATGGTGAAGGTTAGGATTCCTCTTCTCACACAAGATTAAGATTCATCTTCACTCAAATTGGTCCAAGGCTAGGCTTAGCACTTGGACTTTTAGTAGTTTTTTTTTAAATAAATAAAAATATCTCAGTGAAATTTTCTATTTTCATAAGTTCACTATTTCTAATGACCCTCTTGGCAAGCACATTTTAAACTTTGAAATATTTAATTTAATTTTAGTCATTTAAATGCCATGGTCATGTAGACACTTTATTTCGTTTCAACGTTTAACAGTGTGAAGTGTTCAGGTCTCAATAAGTTTACAGGCTTTAACATTATCAACACCATTGACATTCAATAATTGCCCGTACCCGAAATCATAGTGGGGGCAATTGAAACCATGTCCTTTATAGAGATTTAATTCAATAAATGTGTGTTCAAAATTAAAATGGGGCAAGTCGTATTTTTTTAATTGAATTTTGTAATTTTATAATACAATAGACATTTGTGAAAATGAAAAGGTAAATTTTGGAATTGAATTAACAAAAAGATTTTGTAATTTTATAATATGATAGAATTTGTGAAAGTGAAAAAAATAAATATTAGGTTCAAATATTGAAGAATTAAATCTTATATATAATTTTAGAAAACAAATATAATTAAAATATATATATATATATATATATATAATTTAAAAAAACAAATATAATTTTAAAAAACAAATATAATTTAAAAAAACAAATCCATATAGTGATAATAATAAGATAATGTTATATCCTTTAAAGATTGTGTTCAATATTTGATTTTTAAGTAAAATTTATGAAGCTTTACATAAGTTGAATGCATGTTATAGTCATTTGAAGGATATTTTTTTATCTCATGCATAAATCAATACATGAGAAGATATCCTTTTACCTAGAGTTATATCATATAAATCTAGAAACGTTATGTATATTGGCTTCTTGAATCTTTCAAAAAAAATATTTGATGCTTGAAATATGTATATTATGCACCTAAATGAAATAAATTTAAGTTTAAGGCAATGAAGAAGAACTTTAGACATTAATAAGTACTTTAGAGCATTTTTATTGCAACGCTTCAATAAGTTTATATGAACAATTTTGTTGGAAAACATGAAAAGTTTCTCTGGATAAGAATCCATTTTGCTTCTTGTTACTCCATGTTAATAGAAATTAGATTCATGGAACAAACATGAAAGCTAGTTCCTACTTCACCAAACACAAGCTTCCTAAACTCTTTTTGTAAAATATGCCAAGAGACATTTATTGCCAAAACAAATATTACAAAACATTAAGACTTGCTTGAAAGAATACTTTTTGCTTACCTTTGCTTCAACCTAATTTTGTTGATGTTGGAGACTAACTAATTGAAGGTTGTATTTTATTTTGCAACACTTCTTTATATCTCTTAAAATGGATAAGAATTTTAAAGGCCTTTGAAAATTAGATTAAAAATAATAAAAGAAAGAGTTAATATCCAAAGGCCAAACTAGAGAATGGTGAAAGTGGTATATGGCTTGAGGATTACATAATAGCATAAATTTTATATTATATCAATATTTGTAGGAAATGGAAAGTCCTCCTACAAAAACTAGTGGGAAACCATAGTTGTGCTTCTCATACACTTTTAAATCCAAGAAAGGAGTTAGATATTCATCGAAGGTTTAGGCATAGTAATTTTTGTAGATTTCTTTTTGGTTTCTTGCTCTTGCAAAACCCTTAATTTTCACAAACTTTTCCTTCTCTACTTAATGACAAGACATATATTTCTTTTTGGTTTCTTGCTCTAGAAAAACCCTTAATTTTCACCAACTTTTCTTTCTTACTTAATGACAAGACATTTCTTTGTTCATAGAAATTTTCTTGTGTGAGTGGCCTACACTTCGTTTGCTGGGGATTCCTCCTTGGTTGGATCGATGTGTAGATTTGATATCTAGATAGCCAAGTGGGTGCCAAACAATTCCAATAAGTGACCTTGTTTGTTCATCTTGGCAGATAATTTTTTGAGTGAAAATTCAATGTTGGAAACCTCATCTTCAAGCTATTGGTGCTTAGAAGGTGGGTCTTAGTTTTGGTTCTTTGTGTTTTCCATGTTGCGAGGTATGAGCATGGAACCACCCAAGAGTTTTTCAAAGTGTTATTCCCAACTTGTCTCATTACGATAAGTCGTTTGAGATAAGTCTGTTTAGATATACCATGAACATTATATTGTCGAGTCCACACAAAAAGTGTTATTGGAGAGGTAGACCCACATGATCTACATGACACAAGGAATGTTTTGAGACAAATCTCCCACAATGGTGTCCAAAGAATTAGATTTTTTTTCTTTTTACATTGGTGGGAGTATTAATCCCTATTGAATATTATTGCACTAACCAAATTTCCAAATTCCATATGGATGCAAAGATATACGAGTGCTAGGGTTTGTAGGGTCCAGAATAATGATATACGAGTGTCAATAGTTATAGCTCTTTGATATACCGGGATGTTAACAAAATGAAATTTAATACCAAAGTAGAAGGTTTCTGAAAGTTATAGCTCTCTGATCTACTCAACTTTGATATGCATGCCTAATAACCCTCTTGGGGAATGCACTCGTCTTATCTGGGCCCATAACCCCTCTTGGGAGGATGACCTTCTTGATTTGAGTATAAATATATAACTCAAACCTAATTTTTAATATTATATTGTTACGATATTTTGACACTAGGAATTAGTTAAGGTCAACTTGGCCTAATGTAATATTCTATTAAAGTGTGTTTTTTTACTATGTTTCCTTAGTGTGCTTTTTTACTTCACTAATTTGACAGTCATGATCATGTCCTACACATGAGTGATCTGGTGGCTCAAACATCTCCTCGATCTTAATGACACTTGAATTGTGGTTTGACACCTGATTGGTCCATGATCTTTATTTAAAGAGCTTGGAGGCTCATTTGTCGATGATATTTTTTTGTGAGAGATGTTCATGAAATATGTTTTATTTTTCATTAATATATTTCTGCAAGTGATTGTGTTGGTTGGGGTTATGGACTGTTTCCTTCTTTCAAGGTTGTAACCACATGAAAACACTAGTGTAATGATCCTTGACCTATGTGTGTTGAGTGTTTGTCTTAAGGTGATTGACTTGTGTCGATATACCCTATAACACAAAGAGATCTATCATCATCAACAATTATTTTTTTGGTTTTACATTCATTAAGAGAAACAAATATGGATTTATCCATATCCATATGATAATATTCTCTAAAATCAATAAACCACCCATTGGTGTTGGAATAGGAAAAAGACAACAAAGTGAAAACAAAGATACCAAGAGCAGTGATTGTATCAATAGACAACAAAATAACTTAAGCACAATGAACGTAGATCCATGAGTAGATGATATGATAGATCGATCTAGGAGTTTGTCTATTTTTAGGTATACACCTGAAACCATCAATGTATAGGACCACATCCCATAACCATCCATATAATGTGGATCTATAAGATTAAAGTGGACAATGTCAACTAACCGCACATAGTTAGGTCCACTCCTTGGTTAACTCCCTTAACATTTTCCTCCCTCTTCATGGTCTACTACACCTTATGTTAAGGTTATTTTACAACAAGAACATATGGTTCCAACATCCCCCCTTAAACTTAATTTGGAGGACAAACCAAGTTATAAACAAATCATGTAGTAATCCCCCCTTAATTTGATAGGGACTACAAAGGAAGAGACTGATCTAGCCAAGTAAAATAAAGAAACATTACCACCTCCAATAAACAACCTACTAGCAACCATCATACTGATCAATCCAAGGTACAATAAAACTTTCCAAAAGTAATTTTGAACAATTATCACATTAACAAGGTTCTCCACCTAATTTGCCTTAAAATTAGTGAAACAATTTGTGTACTATGCCAATAGGCAAGAGCATATGAGAACAAGATCAAAACCATTTCCAAGTTCCAAAAATATATTTTCCAAATATTCCTAGTTGATTAGTCGGCTAGATAACAAAACAATAATACATCATAAGCAACAAAACTATGTCCATTGCATAAACAATCTTTGTCAAAGAAGGATCTCAGGAGATCTAGTAATCATCTGTCAGTATCCTCTATAATTAATAGTCAACACTTCTATTTAACTACACTCTAGTATGTAACAATAGGTTAACTATCAAGGGAGGTAGGTGCAGGGGGTGTTTCTGTTTAGACCCAAAGGACATAGAGTTTTCAATTATGATTGGAATTTAGGGATATCCATCAAAAACAAAGCCAAATCCTTTGCATTGTTACATGGGATCCAATTGGTGAAGTAACGACAAATCTCCAACTTCAGTGTAGTTGGGGACTCTAAAAATACAATTAGATTTCTCATTTCTGGCTCCTCACCAAAGGATATTCACTTAAATATTCTTATGGATCGCATTCATCTCTTAATATGGAGTCTCCAAGTTCAATTCTATGATGTTCTTCATAAACATAATTCTAAAGATAAAAAAATGGCCAATAAGGCGATAGGAAAGACCCATGGTCTCATGGGGGATGAAGGAGTGGAGAATATAGTCACCCCACGTGACCTAATGCTTAGGAAATTAGGAATAATATTAATTCACCACGTGGTGTGTTGGTTGATTTGTGGGAGCATTAAATGGGAGGCTTGCAAGTGTCTAGTCATGAAAGCTTCGATAAGACAAAGGTGTTTGTGGAGCGTCCAAAGCATAAATTCAACGAGTGGGTGGTGGTTCAGTCCAGGTGATGTGAAGCGAAGTTAATGAAATCTCAGGGGAAATGCAATGGATCTCAAGTCATTAGGCCATTTTATAGATATTAGGAATGCATGACGAGTAAATTGGAAGCATGTAATCTTGGGAGCAGTCGTCAGCATGAGCATGAATTCGAAAATGGTGTGCAGATAAATTTGGTAGCTCTAGGTAATTCAAGTACTTCCCATTTCAAATAATCATTGCAACACCGCATGCTCATACTTTATTATCATTATGATCATTTTGGGAGGTATTGTGGTTAAAGTCATCTTGAGAGCAGTATTGGAAGTTTGTTGGGAGAGAGTATTTTCGTCACACTACCTTGGGCTTCTTCTGGTTCTTCAGTGTTTTCGTTGGGAGGTTGCCTAGTTTCCATAGTGGTAGCTTCAGGAGGCCATTAGGAAGCCATTCAATGTTCTTAATTTAATCCTAATAGTCGCTCTAAGGTGTTTTCATGGTTTTATTGGTCTTTTTTGGTTATCGATTTCTTTTTATTGGAGTCTGAGATTCTCCCAAACCTAATTTTAATTGGGCATTGGTATTCTTCAATGCAAAGAAAAAGCATGGAACTTAGGGATGTTGTTCAACATCCAGAGGGAGAATTGGATTTGGCCAAGTTCGAGGATCATTAAAGGATATTCATTCAACTTTGTGCCCTTAGTTCGACAATCACTTATGCTTTAGAAGCATTGTCTCAACACAAAATTTTTATATGCCAACTCCAGGATGAAGTATATGCATTGAGGAGCCAAAACTAGGACCTGCAATTTCGGTTGGCACAGAGAAAGGAGATCGGTGGGAAAAATTCTTCAAATGTTAGTGCGAGGGTCGTCTCAACAGTCTCAATGGCTCCAATTCCAGATCTCAATTAACTTGTGGCAACGTGAAAGATTGGTACAAGAAGGGAAAGGGAGTCATTTAGTTTCGCAATGGTAGTTAGCTTTTAAATATTGTAATTTTTACCTATGTTTTGTCTTAGTATATGTATTAACGTTATTTATTACCAGATCTATATTTTCCAGTGTAGTAGTAGTGTCAATATATGGATATATATTTAGGGGAAGTTATGTCTTTTTTTGGGTGGAAGGCATAGTTCAACCGGTTTTGGGGAATTTTTGTGAAACTTTGAAATTGTTCTCATGTACTCAGTGGTCTTGACCACAACTTTTTAATGCAAATAATTCCCTAGTTTTTGTTAAAATAAAAACAGCAGGTCAACTATTCTCTACATACCCCAATACTCATTAGTAAACAACTCAACCAAGTACAATCTAGTCAATCTTAACAACAAATCCTAGTCTATCAAACAACTAGACATCTCAAGTTAGGTTTAGTTTGTCAAAAATCAAGAGTATTGCCCCTTAATAACAACTGGATATCAATGCAATACAACAATCCATAAGGAAAACATTAAATCCTTCAAACCATTATGAACAAACTAATTATCTCAACAAACTTGAATTGGTATAAAATGAGGCCTAATGGAAGGAATGGCTAAGAGCACTGATACAATAACATATTTATCTTGTTTCTAGAAAGATCAGAGGTTGTTGTATCCTTGTGTATTTTTTTACTTTTAGCCCTCAAGGAGCCTCGTGTTCCTTGATTATTTTCTGCCTTTCCTGATTTGAGGCCTAAGACCTCCCAAATTTCCTCATTCTTGCATAGAGAGGATTTTCAGAGTCCCGAAGTGGTCTTGAGTGGCCCGAGGATGGAGGAATTCATATGTCATTTATAGAAGGTGTCGAAAATGGATAAGGTATATATTTGTGTACTATTTTTTCATTATAATTAAAATGGAGGTCTCTCTTCTTTCCCTCCCCCAAAATCTATGTTAATGTTCAATGATTGATCTCTTTTAGTGTTTTGGTAAGGTTCTAACTTGCTTGATAATTAGTTAAGGTAGTTATTTCATGCTTATCTTTTGTTTCTTCTAATAAATTTGAGAAAGGAACGCCTTTCCTTGTTTGCAGGTCCAAAAGCATGGATAGGAGCAAAGACAAGTGGTACAAGGTCAAATCAAAGGATTTGTCTCCAACCAAGTATCAGGACCAGGTAGGTCCTTCTCATAACTAATTGGTGGTTACATTAGGTTATTGTAGACATAACTTAGAGATTGGATTTCATTTTTTTCTAATTTGATTTAATAATAGTCCATCCTAACTATAAGATTAGTTTTATTTGCAGCAACAATCCTCCAAGGGTTTGAATCTTAGTCATGAAACTTCTAGCCAAGTAGCTACAGGAAAGCTTTAAATAATCGAAGTAAATAGTACGCAAGGGAAAATCTCCACCATTAGTAGATTATACCAAGTCAAGCCATCATTGTCATGCAATGCAACCAATAGACCCATGGTCTACATACTTCAAACAACTTCACACACACATAGAAATAATAAAAAAAAAACTCTCCTATAGGACAACAATGTGAAGAAAAATCCAAATCAAATAAAATGTATTTGGAAGATGAATCCACCTTTGGTTGATACCACTATCGATTAATCACATTGTTGGGCACTTGATCCAAACATTTTAATGCATATCTCAATCAATTGAAAAAAATAGGAATCAATGGTCCAAGTATGCCAATGAGCTACCTTCTTGATCAATCAATTGCTAACATAAATTCACCAGTTAATCAACTATTGTGTAGAATTAATGCTTTGCTTGATATTCTATAATTATTTCACTCGAAAGTTAATCCTTCACTATTATGTGATGAATGCCAACAACTTTGTATTACCCACCATTCATCTTACTCTAAGATTTGATATCATAGGTTGTCGAGAAATATACGTTAAAATTCAATAGTTGAGTTTATGAATTTGATTACAAAGAACAATAAAAACTAGATTGATTGAGATCATTGGTCGTTGGACAAGAACAAGAGGTTAACATCACCATCAAAGAGGATATTGGGCTGACGTCAACAACAAAGGAAATCTACTACAATTGTTACCGTCAATCACCCAAAAGAATATTCCCTTCTTATAGATGCATAAGATATTAGTGTAGGGAGGTCGATGACATTCCACCATCTATGTGTCCAAATATCAAGGTTTTCCCTTGCCCTCAAGACTATATTCTATTGATGACTGTCACTTATAGGCATACAGGTGTATGATTCATCAAAGGTTTTAGGAGGAAGAAGGTGTTATGATTTCACACCAAGGACGTCATTCAAGTGATGTTGTTATGGAGATAGAGTGCTAGTAAGCACATGAAAACAATAGAGATTTATTATCATGTCAAGAAGCAATTGATCCTAGCAAAATAAGGCATACCATATTTCCTCTTGTGGATTTTCTGCATGATAGAATATGCTTTCTAGGATCTCACTGAACAAGAAAATTCATTGGAGAATTGTTGCATGATGACATATGCTTATTGATTAGGAGAATTGATCTCTCCCCATTGGAGAAATTAAAGCCCATGTTGGAAACTCTCACTAGTTGTCAACTCAAGAGATCTTAACATGTATTGATGATGGGGACTCCATTGGCTCTAGGGAGGTGCTAGGTGTCATAGGTTGGCTTGAAGGAGAGTGATGATTATGCTAGAGTTGATGATGATCCCTCACCTTTATATTCCTTTTCATGGGAGATAAACACAACTATGAGGGTATCCAATTACATCATTTTCAGTTGGATGTTGAATAATTTCATTGTTGGAAGGAAGTACATAGCTCTAACCTATTTCAGTGCCATTTGTGATGTAATTTTTTCTCAATGTTATTATGTTTTATGACAATACAGTAACTACTACATGAAAGAAACTTGCCTACCTACTACATGTACAAGATGATAAATTTCGACAACCTTACAAAGACCACGACCTAATTTTTACATGTAACAATCACATGTTTATTTTGTTAAGGAAAAAAATAAAAACAAAATACATGTCACTACCATTTCATTGAAAAGCGCGAGCAATAAGTCTTTCATGTGTAACATGCATGGCCACTATGCGGGCTATGAAGCTTGAGATTGATCAGAAAATCCCAAACAAGACTTGAATATTAAGCAACAATGCATTATCAATTTCCCTCACTTCCCTACACAAGGGATTGCAATGAGACTTTGAGTGTTCAGCTTGAAAGAACCTAGACACTTGATCGAAGTCAAGCCAAAAGTCTCACAACCCAAAGTCTCAAACCCAAAGAGAATGGGACATGTGGATTGAGATAGATGGCCAAAAATTTACTTAAAACAATTGGTAAATATTGATTAGTCTTGACAAATTATTTCTCAAGTTATCCCACACCTTAAAATATACCTTCTTCAAACCATTGGTAAATATCCACTAGTACTGAAGAAAATTTTCTCAATTGATGCCACCCCCTCAAAAAATTCCTTTGATGTAATACGTTGCAAGCATTATTCTTTCAATGTCTATTTTTATGTGTGTACATGATTATAGAACCCTACCTTTTCCCTCCAAAATGGATCTAGGTTGTTCATATTTATTTATTTATTTCATTGGGCCCTTAATGTGCATTGTTGTGCTTCATTGGATGTGTTTTACTAGTATACATCAATATTTTTTTTCTACGAACTAGGTAGAAAATGTTGTGCAAATCACTACAATACAACCACCTTTACAAAGTGAGCACAAGTATGATGATCAATTATTGTGAGGAGATTCCTAGAGGTTAGGTTTGAACGTTGTCTAGTGACTCAACCAAAAATCGTATTCACAGCTAAATAATGGTATGTCTATGGATAACATCTAAACAAGCTTCGTCTCTTACAAGACTACCCACTATCATCATTAAGGGAGAAATTTTGATAGGATGGTTTGTGTAGTAGTCTACGAACTTGAACTACACATTAATATCTACCTATGCATCTATGAATCAACAATACCACTTTCCATTGAAATTATGATAAATAAGTGGGGATTATGCCAAACCATCATCTCATTCTTTATGTTCCAAGAGTTAGTACTAGAGATAAGTACCAAGGAGTCTTTATACACCATCAGATCTATATGTAAAGATATCCAACTATGTATATCTACACATACACTGACATCATTAAGATATGTGCAGATGCTACATGGTGCTTATCCCTTACCATTATAGATTATAAAGTATAATGACTTCCTAGAATAAGACTGTTTTTAGGTTCATTATCCCTATCCATTGGAAGTTTACAAATTAATAGTGAGGTCATGATTTGCTAGCAGGGGTTGTTTTGTAGCCCTATTCTACAAAGTATTTTGTCATACCATAAATGTCAATGCCAAGCGATAAAATATATATTGCAAACCTCACTCAAACCATATTGAAGTTATTATATTGGGAGGATTCTTTAGAGACATATACCATAATGTGGAGGCTGGACCCTCAAAGAATCTTAAAAAATAAAGTCAATGATTTAGTAAATAAAACTTACCACACCTACACTAGTGTTGAACAATGCAACCTTTTCATCTTTTTTCACCACATTGTGTTGGTGGTACCTAATCCGATGGCACCTAGTATTTATTCCAACCTTATTTAATTTAATTTAGATATTAATGTCCACTAGAGGTCAAAGTTTTCCCATGTCATTGCAAGGAATACATGTAAAGAGAACAAGGGGAAGACAAAGCACATCCCAAAAGAAAAAAACAAACTAAAAGAAGGTAAAAGAAGAAAATAAATGGGAAGCACCATCACAACAAGATGGAGAACTATTGGAAACCTGATCTACTTAGGGTTATGGTATTAGTCACTTGCGTAGGAATGCCAAAGGTCAAGTGACAGTGTAACAATCGTTAGGAGTCTAAGAGACCTTGGAATATGAATCCAAAAGGTCAAGAACATGTATTTATACATGTATCATATTGATGAATCAAATACACTACATACTTATTTTTAATCTTGTGTGTCTAACAATGGTATTAGAATGAGGAGCGTCAATGGTTTAGAGAGATTGCAGAGGTGCAATAGATGTTCTCAGAAGATCACGACTAGAAGACTAGATATTGGAGAGACATGTCATGCATAAATTATGGTTTTGGATGAGGAAAAGAAGGCATTGGAGAGTTACTCTAGATTAGCATAGTGTTTGTATGCATTAGGGTTTATGAGTTCTATGCTCTAAAAGGAAATTTTCTAAGGAAAATAATGGAACCTTCACAACAAAATCATTACAAAAATGGATGATAATGCAACGATAGATACCAACCAATGATAAAAGAATTTCGACCAACGATAGAGACCAGTGACGTGTGGATATAACCACGTATGAGAAGAGAGAGGTGTGGTGAGGACACATGAAAGAATGAAATGTAGACTTGTAGCAGTAATGACAGTAACGTAGGTTGGAGAAGAGAATCGTTCAGAGTGCCAAAGGTAAGATGATGTACACTAAAGACAATTTGGCATGTAGACTAGAAGGCAGAGGTAAGATATGTTTCTTGTACTTGAATCTGGAGCTAGCTCATTGACTTGTTGTTGCACTCATTGTTGATCTGAATCGACATCATCATGTTCTTCGAAAACATGGTTGTTCTGAACAAGGACTAGTTCAAAATGTTGTGGAAGATTCTTTTTCTCAATTGAATCGTGAAAAAGTCAAGTCTAAGTTTGCAGTAGTGTTGCTTTGGCTTCTAAAACTTGCAAGCAAGTTACAACAGATTGTAGAGTGGTTTTTTCAATGATGACTGTATTTCCCATAGAAGAGAGGATTCGAGTGTTCAATAACTTTAACAGTTCCTCAAATTGAGCCATATATCAGTCCTCATAGGGTTTCTTGCAACTCCACCGAAATTGTTTGTTGGAAGCTACCAACACCAGCACCCCAGTGAATCATCCCACAATTTCATTGTTTCCACCCTAAATGGTCGCTATCTATTGGTCTACCTCATCAACAATGAATAGATGGTTAGAATGGACTTGAAATCCTCCTTGACAACCAGAGGAGGAAGAGGAGAACTCTTCTCTTCTGGATAAGTCTGCAAAGTTCAAAAGGCTATTGAATCTTTTCTTGAAGTCACTCATGTTTAATGGTAGAAGATGGCACTAGTTTTTTCTTTGGAATATCTATTGCAGATGACTCATCGAGAACCATCACTCCAAACTGTGCAACCCATTGTCCAACCCTAAATCCTTCTTGAAGTGCACATTGAGATTAACCTTGGAAGGATCGATCTTGTGGAAGCTATTGACACTATGAGAGCACATTCTATGACCTCGTCCTTGACTAGGAAACTCTCTCTCGTTATCCATGACCAGCTTCTAAAATCAAACACTGATGGTTATGTCAAAAATTCAGAAAGACAGTTATAGGGCGAAGGTGTATCAATTTATCTACATTGAATGCCATTTCATAAGAAGAAAGCATAGGTGTGTGTGCACAAAGATTGTAACTAATTCACTTTGCACAAATCCCATAGAAAAACCATTGTTTAAACATCACAAAGTGTTCTTCCATTCCTGGAACAATTGGTCAAATGGCAATGTCCATATATTCAAAAGGATGTGAAGAATGGAGGAGAGTGTAGGTGTTGATTCATATGCAAAATGGTTTTTCTGCGAGCTCCAACAAAGAAGAAGTCATACTGAGCTTTTGAATACATCAGAGAAAGTATGGTTGTCATTCCGCACTCGGCTAAGAGATATGGTACATCATAATGAGATATGGTAAGAGAGCACATTCAACCATTGGCAACTATCCACTTCCATATTTCAGTTGTACACTTCCAAATTTCATCTCTCTTCTTGGACTCATATACACCCCTTCAGATTAAGAGGGGGGGTGTTGGAAACCTAATCCGCTTAGGGTTATGGTATTAGTCACTTGCATAAGAATGTGAAAAGTCAAATGACAGTGTAATGGTCGTCGGGAGTCTAAGAGACCTTGGAATATGAATCTAAAGGTAAAATTATGTATTTATACATGTATCATATTGATGAATAAAATGCACTACACACTTATCTTTAATCTCGTGTGTCCAACAAGAACAATGAAGAAACTCAAGAAGAAAGAGGTTCCTTCACCCATACATTTTTCTCTAGAGAAACAATTTTAACATTCATGGTTGCAAAAAAATGTGTGATGGTGTGAGACAATGGTAGTCATTAGATCTACAATGTTTCGTAGGTTTATCATGTGAGCTTGGAATTTGGACATGGGCCCTCTTCCTACCAGTGTTAGAATGTTGGAAATAAGAGGTAATCAACTTGATGCATGTGGGTTGGGGGAATTGGACTCTTGTTAGTTATCGATGAAGGCCAAACATCTCTCGAAGGAAGAGGGATAAGCATCTCTGGTCCTCATAAGTCACGAGTGCCTTGAGAGAACCAAGTGAATTTGTGAAGAAGAAAAATAAATATCCTTTAATTTCGTAATATGAATGACATTTGGATATAAAAACAATCCTCAATCTCAAGCTTTAAGGTGAAGATATGGAAAATACAACGCTCTTAAGAAATATGGTGATGTATGTCAATATGATGTTGATGGGAGCAAACTCTAAATTAAACTAGAGGATGTATCGGCAATGAGAACTGGCAATGACAACCGGAAATGACTAGCATCTATGAACTCTGAGTGTTAATGACAACAGGCTATCGGCAATGCCCTTCTGTCTATGATTGGCTATCTCCCTATATTATATAATGATCCTTCTTGCTTGAACAAGAGCGCTGACAGTTATAGTCGTCGTTTTTATTCTAAGGAAAAGGGAAATCCAGAGAGAGCGTAGCGTTGAAGGTGGAAAGGAATATTAACGTTCGTGGCAAGATTCTTAATCAGATGTGGTATGATCGTTTATGAAATTGGTATTCCATATATGGATAAACGGTATCAAGAAGAAAAATAAATATCCTTTAATCTCGTAATATGAATGACATTTGGATATAAAAACAATCCTCAATCTCAAGCTTTAAGGTGTAGATATGGAAAATACAACGCTCTTAAGAAATATGGTGATGTATGTCAATATGATGTTGATGGGAGCAAACTCTAAATTAAACTAGAGGAACCCTTAAAGTACAAAGTAATTATGCTAATGAGATATATAATATTTAACTTGAATTTAGCCTTTCAATTTGTTTGGGATGAACTCTATATTTTGAACATTTTAGCTTAAAAGCATAGCTGCAAAATTTATTTTTATTTTTATATTTTTAATTAAAGGTAACTCACACTTCTTAATGTCTCATATAACTTTACATTCTGACTAGTGAGGTTTTGGTTATTAGAGGTCATATGGTCATCGAAATATGTTTACCCAAATGATGTGAAAAGAGTTACTATTGAAAGAGTAATTGAAAATAATAATAATTTGGTTTTTGAAGGTCATTTGGTCACCAAATAATATTTTCCAAATGATGTGAAGAAAAAGGGTAATTGAAAATAATAATAATTTTGTTGAAGACAACTCAAAAATTTGTTTCCAAAGTTTATAAGTCACAATAATTTCTAAAAACTAGCATACCCCCTACAAGGGAAAGAAAATGTTGAAGTTAAGTGAATTAAAGTAGTTATACTCATCAGACAAAAGAGCATTTAATTTTTGCAAAATGTTTTCTATATTTTTTTGTTAATTTAGAAAGAAAGATAAACAAATTAAGAAATTTAAATTTAACATTAAATAATTAAGATTATATTACATAACAAGAAAACATCTAATATTAAAATAAAATAAATAACCTATCAATAATTCTATCGCTCACACTATTATTCAATTAAAATTATTAAAAATCCTACAAAAAGTCTTTGATATTATACTATATATTTATATATTTTGACTAATAACGATTATCGATTAACTGGTATCTCTCTTAGCCTTAACGATTATCGATTAACCTTGTTTTCATATATTCGGTTTTAATGGATATCGCAGGGGTATTATGGTATTTTGTGTTGAGGATCACCTCCATTATCATATTCTTGGTGTTAGATTTGTGGAGGAGGACTTATAAGTTATGGCAAGCTTCCTCCTCGGTAGCTTAAGGGATAATCGATTCTGGAAATTTGTTAAAATATTATTTTTTTCACCCAAATTTACTTTTAAATTATTATTTATGAAAGGAATATAAAAAATTGTATATGTGTATAATCATATTTAATTATAATTATAGTTTATATGTAAGAATATACTTTCAAAATCTATTTACATTAAATATGTGAATACATTATATATATAAAAAATTATTTTGATTTAATTTTTAAATAAAAATGATTATTTATTCATTTTTTGGAAAAAATATTATTTTGTTCTTAAATAATTATATATTTAAAAATAAAAATAAAACCTTCATGTATATTCATTAATTTTTTTTAGGCAAACAAAGTTAAAAAAAAGAAAAACATATTTAAAAAATCTCTCATTTTTTCTTAAACATAAAAAATACTTAATTTTAATATATATATATATATATATATATATATATATATATATATATATATATATTAAGTATTATCAAATACATAAAATTTAATATTTTTTTATTTAAGTCAATAGCATTACATAAAATTTAATATTTTTTTATTTAAGTCAATAGCATTGAAGAAATCATGATATCTACTTTTGTGTTCACAAACACCACTTAATATCCATATTTAATATTTATCAACTTAACAAGTGGACATTATCTATAGTAAAGAGTTGGGTGCTACACGTGGTCAAGAGTTATGTGCCACTGAATAACAACATATTAGAGTCTAATTTTGATAAATGGAAGTATGTCAATCTCACCCCATAGTCATGCATCAAATTCACTCCCAAAACATCAAAGAAACCTTGCTTTGCTCTGTTTCCTCCTTCAAAGAGACCTTGCATGGAAAATGTGATCGAAAAATTGAAGAGCTCTACTACTGCTGGTGCTGGTGGATATGCTTATGGTTTTTCTTTTGCTTATGCCTTTTCCTCTGTGGGATCTACTGATTAATCGACTCATGAATTACAACTTTAATAACTTAAAATGATATATCGACTTGGCAAATTGGTGCTACTTCTTAAGCTGGTGACTCAAATGCCTTTGCTAGTGTTGGATCGACTTCTGAACTAGCTTCTACTTCACCGGCATAAACTATTGCTTGATGGCTCTCTTAGCCACTGGTACCTTGTCAATCTCTAGCTAGAAGACTCTAGAGACTACCACTTGAGAGACTATATAAATATATCCCATATGTCTCTACTGGGATGGCCAACCTCCCTCACCCTAATGTCCTTATTTGAGAGGATTCGATCTATTTAACTATCTACCAAGACTTGGAAACAAACTTTTACTTGAAACACGACATAGGTGATTCTCATAGGGATATTGTCACTTGTAAGATGCATAAATAAGACTACTTGGAATCATGACTCTAGGTTCAAAAACATGAAACAAGCTTTGTAAGGTGAGAATTGGTGATTGTACAGTAATCTTAGAAAGTTAGAATTAGAATGTAGATTGAAGGCCAAAGTTAACCATATTTGGGCCATGTTATTTGCATATGGTAATTCCAATCCAACACTATATAGAATATGAGAATAGCTCATGCTCTGATTTATGGAGGCTAGAGTATAGGCTTACTTAATTCCTTCTGAGGTTTCAAAATCTGAATTTATTTTTCACAGCGTATTTTTTTGTATCTCAGTTCTTTATGATGACAAGTATTTTCTTATTACATAAAAAAATTATTATTAGAGAAACTACTATAGGAAATTAAGCTAATCCAGAGACAACAAATTCTTTAATCTGCTCAAGTTCTTGTTGGAGCTTCTAAGTTTGTTCCTCTAACAACTCTGGAATGTGGGCCAACTCCACGAAAGGAGACAACCTGAGATGTTCTGTGATGCGTAAACTCAGACCCAAGATCTTCACGTTGGTTTGATAATGAAGAACAACGTTACACGTTAGTATTTTGCATCATTGTGTCATTTTTGATGCTTCTTGAAGAAGGGCATCCAAATATTTAAACCATCCGTTAACAGGGGAAACCCCATCTTTCTTCTTCTTGTTTATTGCCTGATGATA
Source organism: Picea engelmannii (assembly GCA_009831015.1). Classification (NCBI taxonomy): domain Eukaryota; kingdom Viridiplantae; phylum Streptophyta; class Pinopsida; order Pinales; family Pinaceae; genus Picea; species Picea engelmannii. The sequence continues at coordinate 805,911 of ML780471.1, forward strand.
TTTCTGGATCTGCTTAATTTTAGGCTTGATTTTCATTAAGAGATATTTAAGAGATGCAAATTCTTTCTTGCAATGAACCACAATGTTTATGAGATGAAGGATTTGTTGGATTACTTTGTCAATACCCACACCAATAAATCAAGAGACAAAACCAAGATGAGGCATGTTTTTTGAAATGATCAAATGGCCCATACAACTCTCTGATTTCACGTAATGGTTACAAGCTTTCTGTGTATATAATGTATTTATGTAGTTGTGTGGAGAAGGGTCAACTCTAAGATGTCTAAAAAATGATTTTTGTAGTTGCAATAAAGCTACGGATGAATACAACAGAGTTGTCAAGTTATTCGAATGGTTGATGGAGATATTGTTGCGTGATCTGAGCTTAGAGATGGAAAAATCTCTGAACAAGAGCGTGGGAGGGGAGAGGAAGGAGTTTCATATAAGCATAAATTACTGTCTTTTGTGTCCTCAAATAGATCTAATGGTGGGAGTGGCACCCCATTCTGATATCGGTGCACTTACGATTCTCCTTCACGATCAAATCCAGGGCTTCAAATTCGCAAAGATGGGGATTGGCTAGATGTCCAATGTGTTCCTAGCACCTTGGTTGCCAATATTAGTGATCAATTGGAGGTATGTACTATTCATACTCATAACATATTGAAATGATTAGTGGTCTTGTTTCTTGTGGCTTGATAATTTTGTGTTGATGAACATATATTGAGCAATGGGAAATACAAGAGCGTTGAGCACATGAGTGTGGTGCACAAAGACCACTTAAGAATGCCATGGGTCGTGTTTTGCAGTACACTGCCTGATGTGGTGTTGTCACTCAAGACAGAATTGATAGACGAGGAGCATACTCCATTGTACTAGGGGGCTTCTTATGGAGAGTATCAGATGAAATTTTTCAAGAAGGGATTAGATGGAAAGGGCCACCTTCATGATCCAAAACAAAATTCATGATGCTTATCTGTAGATCGATTGTCACAACAAGCAAGCATTTAATTAAATGGAAAATGTTGAGGAACATTCATGTAGCTTGTTTTGCAGATTTGAACAACGGTTCATTTCTTGGGAGCATCGATCCTTGTTTTGCAGATTTGAGCAATGGTTCATTTCTTGGGAGCATCGAGCCAAGAGTTGAGCAACAATCCATCTCTCCTCTTCGAGCATCTGTTCATCTCTTGGGAGCATCCTTTTTGCATATAAGAGTCATTGAAGTTCTAAAAATTGACAGACACGGCTGGGTAAAAATTTCGAGGAGAGGCAGTGGGGTACAAATCTCGAGGAGGAACAATTGGTGGGTTGATATGAACCCATGCTTCCTCTTGGATTATTGGGCTTGTGAAAAAATCGGCAGAGACGGTGGTTAACAAATTTCGAGGAGAACTGTGGTCGTTCACAAATTTTGAGAAGAACAACTGCACTGCATACATGTTATCCATTGATAGGTTATAGACAGACGATGAAAGGCTCAAAAGAACCTCCCCTTAAAAGAACTCTCCCTTTAAAAAACACCTTTAACATAATAAAAGTTTATGGGGATTCGATATTTTTAAAATGAAATAGTTAATATTCTTGGTAATAGTAAATATTTTTGGTGACAAACATTATGGCTTCAAATGGTGAAGATTAAGATTCATCTTCTCACAACACTATTAAAATTCCTCTTCACTCAAATTGGGCCAAGGCTAGGCTTAGCACTTAGACTCTTAGAATTCCTTTTTTTAAATAAATTTATTTTCTAGTTTCAATTAATTCATATAGATAATGATTAGTACTCAATTGAAAACAACAAACAATGAGAAAAATATTTCATTGAATTTTTCTATTCTCATATTTTCACTATTTCTAATAGCCCTCTTGAAAAACCCATCATTAAACTTGAAATATTTAATTTAAGTTTATCTATTTAAATTTATGATCATGTACATATTGTAAACACTTTATTTCAAATCATAGATCATATTTTGACTACTTTGTTTCAAATCATATGAAAAAAACAAAATATTTTTACTTTCAAAATAGCATGGATCATTTATTCTTTTCACACAAATGTTTAAACATTATTAAAATAATTATGTTTTAAACATTATTAAAAAAATTAAATTAAATTTTATTATAGGTGGGAAAACATTTTCTGTTCTAGTCCATTTGTACTCAACAACTGACAAGCAACTTGACTTTACTTTAGGGCACCTGGGTGCAAGAAAAGTATTTGTCCCTCCAAAACGCCCCCATCTTCTTTTACTTAGAATTTCACTGGACCCTAGTTAAAATGTTTTGATGCCAGTGATTCCACGTTAGTATTAATGAGGTCCCATTTCATTTCGATTCCAACATTAACTTCCACAATCTATTGTAGATATGGGAGAATCCTTTACAGATGGCTTCCATATCTGTAGATCTGATATCTAGATAGACAAGTGGGTGCCTAACATTTCCAACAAGTGACCTTATTTGTTCATCATGTCAGACAAATGTTTGAGTGAAGATTCAATGCTGGAAACCTTGGCTTCAATTTATTTTTTCTTAGCAGGTGAGTCTTAGTTTTGGTTCTTTGTGTTTTCCATGTTCCGAGGTATGACTATGGCACCACCTAAGAGTTTGTCAAAGTGTTATTCTCAACGTATCTCACTATGTTAAGTCGCTTGAAAGAAGTCTTTTTAGATATACCATGAACACAATATTGTCAGGTCCACACAAAAAGTGTTATTGGAGAGGTAGACCCACATGATCTACATGACACAAGGAATGTTTTGATACAGATCTCCCACAATGGTGTCCAAAGACTTATATTTTTTTCTTTCTACAATGGTGGGAGTATTACTCACTATTGAATATTATTGCACTAACAAAATTTCCAAATTCCTTATGGATGCAATGATATAGAAATTCCATGGCCTACTGTAGATTCTAGGGTTTCTAGGGTCCAGGCTAATGATAGAGGAGTGTCAATTGCTATATCTCTTTGATATACCAAGATGTTGACAAAATGAAAACTAATACCAGAGTAGAGGGTTTTTGAAAGTTATAGATCTCTAATCTACTCAACTTTGATATGCATGCTCAATAACCCTCTTGGGGAACACACTCTACTTATCTGGGCCCATAACCCCTCCTGGGAGGATGACCTACTTGACTTGTGTATAAATATATATTTCAAACCTAATTTGTAATATTACATTGTTACGATATTTTGACACTAGGAATTAGTTAAGGTCAACTTGGTCTAATTTAATATTATGTTAAAGTGTGTTTTTTACTATGTTTCCTTAGTGTGCTTTTATACTTTACTAATTTGACGGTTATGATCATGTCCTAAACATGAGTGATCTAGTGGCTCAAACATCTCCTCGATCTTAATGACACTTGAATTGTGGCTTAACACCTCATTGGTCCATTATCTTCATTAAAAGATCTTGGAGGCTCATTTGTTGATGATCTTTTTTTGTGAGAGATGTTCATGAAATCTATTTCTTTTTGGATTAATATATTTATACAAGTGGCCGCGTTGGTTGGGGTTATGGAATGTTTCCTTCTTTAAGGGTTGTAACCACATGAAAACACTAGTGTAATGATCCTTGATTTATGTGTGTTGAGTGTTTGTCTTAAGGTGTTTGACCTATGTGGATATACACTATAACACTTAGATATCTATCATCATCAACAAATATTTGCTTGGTGTTACATTCATTAAGAGAAAAAAATATGGCTTTATCCATAGCCATATGATGAGATTCTCCAAAATCAATAAGCCACTCATAGTGTTGGAATAGGAAAAATATAACAAAGTGAAAACAAAGATACCAAGGGAAATGGTTGTATCAATAGACAAAATAAGAACTTAAGCACAATGAACATAGCTCCATGAGTATATGATATGATAGACTGATTTAGGAGATTGTCTATATATAGGTTTAGGTATATACCTGAAATCCTCAATGTATGGGACCACATCCCATAATCATCCATATAATGTGGATCTATAAGATTAAAGTGGACAATGTCAACTAACCGCACATAGTTAGGTCCACTCCTTCGTTGACTCCCTTAATATTTTCCTCCCAATTCATGGTTTACTACGCCTTCTGTTAAGGTGAGTTTACAACAAGAACATATGGTTCCAACATCCCCCTTTAAACTTAGTTTGGAGGACAAACCAAGTTATTAACAAATCACATAGTAACCCCCCCTTAATTTGATAGGGGCTACAAAGGAAGAGATTGATCTAGCCAAGTACAATAAAGAAACACTACTACCTCCAATCAACAACCTACTAGAAAGCATCATACTGATCAATCCAAGGTATAATAACACTTTCCAAAAATAATTTTGAACAATTATCACGTTAATAAGATTCTCCACCTAATTTACTCTAAAATTAATGAAACAATTTGTGTACTATGTCGATAAGCTGTAAGGTACCATATCTATTATAATAGCAGAAAACATAAATACTGCAGAGAATGATAGTGGAACAACACAAGATATGAAACTATAACACCAAAATAATACCTTTATTGATAGGAAACAATGTTCACTTTCCTCTTCGAGGGGGAAACCTACAACAGAGTAGCACTCTATTACAATAATTCTCAAGACAAAGACTTTTCATGCATCCTACTCTTATTTATACTAATTCTATCTTCTAAAAAACCTTCTAGTAGAAGATATTTCTAGAAGTAGAAGATTCTATTAGGTCTTCTTACATTGACTTGTTCTCATTTATTAAATAAGCCTTATAAACTAATGTCATCCTTTATTACATGGAAAATATGTTGTTCTACCTACATGAGGGGTTAGGGAGGTTAGGTCCCTAAAATTCCCTCCCCCTTGAAAAACAACCTTGTCATCAAGGCTTGAGATGAGGAAATTGTTGCAGAATGGTAGTGGGCTCCCAGGTGGCATCTTCTGGAGTTGTATCTTTCCACTGCACTAACACTTCCTGAATGGTGTGTTGACGGGGACGACACTCACACTAGTCCAAGACTACTTGGGGATGTAACCAAATGGAACCTTTTTCATCCAACTTAGGGAGACGAGTTTGATTTTGGCACTTAGTTCCAATCACCTTCTTTAAGCATGAGACATGAAAAATAGGATGGAGCTTAGAAGCACTAGGCAGAGCTAACTGGTAGACGACTGGCCCCACACGCTTGAGAATGACATAAGGACCATAAAATTTGGGAGAAAGCTTCTGACAATGTTCAACTTTGAGTGAAGTCTGCTTATAAGGTTGTAGACAATGAAACATCTGGTCCCCTTCCAAATTTACGTTCAGAAATACGTTGATTGGCTTGTTGCTTCATGTGGTTTTGAGCCATCACCAAATTGTCTTTGAGGGTACGGAGAATGGCCTCCTGGACTGTAATATTTTTGTCAACCTCCTGAACTTTCAAGAAACCTGGCATGTATGAGAGAAATGATGGTGAATTTTTTCCATATATTGCTTCAAAAGGAGTCACGTGAGTAGTTGTATGGTAAGATGTGTTTTACCACTAGTCAACTAGTGGTAACCACCGAGCCCATTGATGTTGGCGATCATATAAAAAACACCTTAAATATGTTTCCAAACACTTGTTGACAATTTCAGTTTGGCCATCAGTCTGGGGATGATAGGCAGTGTTGAGATGTAATTGGGTGGCTTGTAGCTTGAAAAATTCTTGCCAAAAATTGTTGGTGAACATGAGATCCCTGTCAAAGAAAATAGAATGTGGCATGCCATGAAGTTTGAAGATATTATCCATGAAAACTTGATCCACTGTGGATGCAGTGAAGGGATGTTGTAGAGCACATAAATGATAATATTTGGAAAGACAATCAACCACCACCATGATGACTGTCATATTTCCAGATTTAGGTACGCCCACAATGAAATCCATAGAAATATCCTGCCAAATAGAAGGGGCAATTAGAAGGGGTTGGAGTGTGCTAGGGGATTTGAATTTTTCTCCCTTGTTGCATTGACATACATCACATTTATCCACAAAGGTGCATACATCCTGTTTCATACCATCCCAGAAAAAGAAGGTTTGACCCTTTCATAGGTTTTGGTAAACCCTAAATGCCCAACTGTGGGTGAAGCATAAAGCTCAAAAATCATTTTAGATTTAAGTTGCGAATGTTTTCTTAAATATAGACAACCTTTGTAGTGAATCTTATTACTGTGCCAAGAGTACCCTATAGAAGTTGGAGAATTTTCTTGCAATTGTTGGATCATGTGAGAGATTTTGGGATCTTGCAACCATTCCTATTGAGTAGCTTGGACCCAATCAGGTACAACAAGGGAGAGGGAAAATATGGACCCTTCTTCTTCATATATTCAGGAAAGAGCGTCAACGACCACGTTTTATTTTCCCTTCTTGTAAATGATTTCATAATCATAGACAAATAGCTTGGTTAACCATTTTTGTTGCTCTAGGGATAAAATTCTTTGTTCCATAAAATACTTGAGGCTCTGGTGATTAGTTTTAATATGGAAGTGTTTCTCCAATAAATAAGGACACCAGAGATCCACGACATTCAGAATAGCCAACATTTCCTTTTCATAGATTGATTGGCCCAAATGTCTATCTAAAATTTGTTTGTTGGTGAAGGCCAAAGGCTGACCATCTTGCATGAGGATTGCCCCAATTCCGTTTCCTTAAGCATCACATTCTATGACAAAAGTCTTGGTGAAGTCTGGAAATGATAGGACCGGAGTCATGCACATAGCCTCCTTCAAGGCATGGAAGGATTAATCAGTTGTTGGAGTCCAAGTGAAGGCATTCTTTTTAAGGAGAGCAGTGAGAGGTGCTGCAATTTTTTTCTTAATTCTTAACAAACTTACGATAATAACCTATTAAATCCATAAATCCATGCAAGATATTAAGAGTTTTAGGGCGAGGCCAATCCTGCATAGCTTCAATTTTCTTAGGATCCACCCTTACACCATTCTTGCCAACAATATGACCCAGGTACTCCACTTTTGAGGCTCTAAAGGTACATATAGATTGTTTGAGGAAAAATTGGTGCTAAGAGAGTACATGGAGAACTTGATCCACATGGGTGAGATGGGATGTCCAATTTTTACTATAGATGAGAATATCATCAAAGAAAAATAAGGAAAAATGTTGGAGAAAAGGATGGAAGACATGATTCATGAGACTTTGGAAGGTGGAGGGGGAACTACACAGGACAAAGGGAATGACCAAGAACTCATAGAGACCCTCATGAGTTTTAAATTAAGTCTTGGGAATGTCTACTTCTTTCATACATGTAAGATCCCCAAGTGGATCTATGTGGAATTTTTCAGTTTTAATGGTTTCTGGTTTAAGGGTTTTTCAAACAATTCACACCTGTAGCTTTATTGAGCTTGTGTTGGGGTTTATTGTTAAGTTGATAGCACAAATAGTTTGCAATGATAGACTTGAGATTTAAACAACAATGAAACACATAGTAACAACAAAAAGCATAGCCACAAACTCAGATCTATGTTTATTTAATATATATAGTTGACTTTGATACAAGAGAAGAGCAACTCTGGAAATAGATATAGGAGAGTGGAAGATGTGGCTAATAGCACCTCCAAGATACAATAGAAAGGAGATATATTGGCTTCCTTGAGCCTCCAATATATGCATGCAAAAGATCTACAAGATCAATCCATTTCCCTTCCTCCAAAACATTGAATCTCCTAGCTGAGTTGCACCCTCACTGGTTGCAGCACACCCTATCAATTGACATGGCTTAGATATGGCCCCTAAACTTCATGAAATGGTTGTAATCTCACAGAGAAGGTGATGGATGTATCATATGAGGAATTTCTCTTTTTTTAGATGATAAAACTCACCTCAAATCACTAGATCTATAACCCCAAGCACACCCTCCTTCAAGAAATTCACCCATCTCTGATAATAAATAATTATGGAGGCTGAAAACCCCCAAGAGTTCTAAGAAATGTCACTCCAAGGATAGAAAATGTTCCCAAATAAATATCGCTTCCAGAACCAACCACCAAAGGCCAAATCGAACTCCTCAAGGTTGAACAGTGTGCCCTTCTTGCAGAAAGCCCTCCAATGGTGCACCAATATTCACAAATGATAGCTCAGAATGATATGATCTGAATAGAATGGTGAGGGTGGAATATTTCACCACCTTGGACAATATTGGACTAGGAAATGAGGTATATTTCACCTCCATGTTGATCTCTAGGGTTTGTCTAGTCAAAACCCTCAAAACACTCAAGCTGCTAGAGCTCAATTTGCAAATAGAAATGATCAAGAATGAGGAGTGATGTGCCCTCATCTTCTTTTTATAATCCAGCATTATTATTCTCACTTAAATTATTAATTGGATTTCTAATGTATTTTCTTTACTTATCTCATATTATCCAATTACCTTATCTTCTTATTAGCCAATGTCACTTTAATAATTTGACTTTAGCATCCTCAATGACATATTTTGGCCACTTAGTCCCCCTTTTTGGTGAGACTATATCCTAGGGGGGAAAAATAGGCTAATAAGTCCTCCAGTTCCTTGGTTATATGGAAGGGGATCTTACACTTTACCTCGCCTAAAATTTCTTTCTCACAAGAAATTTTGAATCTACATGCTGCATGACATGTTCACCTTCCCAAGAAGCATCCTCAATTGACAGATTCTTCCATTTAATCAAATACTCCTTGATATTCTTGTTTCTCAAACTTTTCTCCCTAACCTCCAAGACACATTCAGAAATTAAAATCAATTGGCCCTCCTCATCAAGTGGTGGAAACTCCTTTGTAACTGTCACCTGTTGACCCAATTCCTTCTTCAAGCATGACACAGGGAATACATTGTGGATTTTTCTTCCTGGTGGCAATTCAATCTCATATGCTACCTCTGCAACTCTTCTACTCACCCTATATGGACCATAGAAATGAAGCTTGAGATTTTCCATGCCATTTCTCTTGATTGATGTCTGGTGATATGGCTGTAACCTCAAATAGACCAATTCTCCCACCTCAAAGCTACGTTCCACCCTGTTTTTATCTGCATAGATATTTTGTTGGTTTTGATCCCTCTACAAATGATCCTTAAGCTCCCTAACAATTTCTTGACTTTCTTGGACCCAATCCTTAGCCATAAGAGCCATTTTGTCCCCACGAAAAACCTCCATGAAGGTTAGTGAATCATAGCCATATAATTCCCTGAAGGGTGTCATGCCAATAGACTTGTGAGGGGTAGTGTTATAAAAATACTCTCCTAAATGAAACCATTTGACCCATGCTCTTTGTTGTCCTTCCACATATTTCCTAAGGTATCCTTCCACCCATTTATTAACTATTTTTGTTTTTCCATCAGTTTGAGGGTGGTAGCTCATGCTAGGAGTCAATTTGGTGCCAACAAGTTTGAATAAATCCTGCCAAAAAGTGCTCATGAACCTGCTATCCCTGTCACTCACAATATTCTTGGGAAAACCATGCAATCTGAAAACGTCCTTGAAGAAAATTTATGCTACCTGAGATGTGCTATACTCCATGGATATGGCGAATAAATGTACAAACTTGGTCAAGTGATACACAACTACAAAAATTCCATCCTTTCCCTACACTTTAGGCAAACCTGTCATGAGATCCATAGATATACTTTCCCCTTTATATGCTGGAATGGGAAGTGAATGCAACACACCTGTTGGATGGGTATGCTCAACCTTGTTTTTCTTACAACTTGTTCATTCTCTAACATAGCACATAAAATTCTCCTTGAGGCCCTTCCATGCAAACCTCTCTCTAATCTTCCTGTAAAATTTGAGGAAACCTTGGTGCCCAGCTAGTGGTGAATCATGGAATGCCCTTAGAACCCTCTCCTTGAATTTGGATTCTGGTACCACATAAATACTTCCCTTATAGTAGATAAGGTCATCCAAAATATGAAATCTCCCATCCAGAATTTTCCCATCCATAATCTCACAACAAACTTGTTTTTGGAGTACTCCACTAACATATGTGATTTCCATTCAACTGAAATTTCTAACAAGGCGTGAGTTGAAGGCATCCTAGACAAGGCATCTGATACAAAATTATTCTTCCCCTTGACAAACTCTATTTAAAAATCACAGGCCTAGATTTTGCGGTTGAGGTTGTTGTGATTTGTATTGACTATAAAATTGGCTCCCACCAATTATTGTTTGAACTTAGCTAGCGCATGCATGATAACTAGCATCTCCTTATCATATATAATGTATAATAACTCATGGCCTCTTAGTTTTATTCTTTAAAAAGCAATAGGATGCATGCTCTGCATGAGGACAACCCCAATTCCTTTCCCCAATGCATCACACTCTAGTATGAATGGCTGAGAAAAATATGGTAATGCTAGGACCAGACAAGTGCTCATGACCTTCTTCATTTTGTCAAAAGTTTGTTGGGTTTCTTCAATCCACTTAAATGCATCTTTCCTGGTTATATCATTCAAGGGCACACAAAGCTATGAAAACCCTTTAACGAATCTCCTATAGTAGGTGCAAATACCAAGGAATCCTTGTAGCTTTGTGATGTTCATGGGTGTTGGCCAATCCAAGATGGTGTATATATTCTCTTGATGAAACTGTACCCCCTTTTCTCCAATGATATGTCCCAAATACAATACTTCTATCATCTCAAACTCACATTTAGACTCTTTAGCTTATAAGGATTGTTCCTCCATGATGCTCAAAATTTGATCTAGATGCTTGAGGTGATCCTCCCACGTTTTGTTATAGATTAGTAGATCATCAAAGAAGACCAAGAGATACTTCCTCAACTATTTATTGAAAACGTGATTCATGCAATATTGAAATGTAGCCGATGTGTTAGTTATCCCAAAAGGCATAACTAAGAACTCATAATGGCCATAATGGCACTTGAAGGTCGTTTTGTGGATATCTTGTTCCCTCACCTGAATCTGATGGTATATTGAATGAAGATAAATATTCAAAAAGTAAAATGCGCCATGGAGCCCATCAAGTAATTCATCAATTTTGGGAATTGGATACTTGTTTTTAATTGTTTTCTTGTTTAGTGCCCTGTAGTCAATGCACATTCTCATTGTGCCATATTTTTTCTTAACCAACACAACTAAAGATGAAAATGGGATTGAGCTAGGAATAATGTGTCCCATGCCCCACAACTCTTTGATTTCCTTTTCAATTTCATCTTTGAACCTTTTTGGGTGTCAGTAAGGTGTGGTGATGACCAGTTTAGCTCCTTTGTTAAGAAGAAAATATCAAAATAGCATAAAAACCTCATAATAAGTACTCAATGCCTTGAGAAAGAGAGAAAATAAGATAATAAGCCTCTTTGAAGGGGAAACCTCCTTATACATCATATGAATTCACAATTCCTAGATGATTCCAAATGAAAAGGTATCCTTGGTATATATAGGAGACTAGGAGGTACAATTACAACTAATGGACCCAAGCTGACATAAATAAAATAAAAATACTAATGTAATATGACCCAATTAAGGGGTATTGTGCCACAAATTAGGTGTTAACATGCCCCTCCCCTTCAGAAAAGTGTTTTCCTCGACACTTGAGTAGTTATGGATGCTTCTATATAAAATACTCATCTTCCCACATGGAATCTTCAACATGTAGTTTCTTACACTTGATGAGATACACTGAATTTGATCTATTCCTCAGTTGGAGAATTCCGGTGTCAGTGATAGCTTCAGTATCCAATATGATTTTTCCTTCCTCATCAAGTTCTGGAAATATAGTTTGAACTGGGATCTTGTCAACTATAACCTTGTTTAAGCATGAAACATGGAAAATAGGGTGTACTCGTGAAGATGCAGACAACTCCAATTTGTATTCTGCAGTACCAATCTTTTGAAATACCTTATAAGGGCCATAGTACTTTGGTGATAATTTATTATCCTTCTTATCTTTCTTGAGGGACATCTGTTTGTATGGTTGTAGTATTAAAAATACCTAATCCCCTACTTCAAAACTTTTTCCACTACGATGTTGATTTGCTCGTTGTTGCATGCAATTTTTTTCCATGGTTAGGTTGTCCTTTAAGAGTTGGAGAACTTGTTGTTGATGCTCAATGTGATGTTCCACTGCTTGAACCTTATATTGTTTTTAGAGAAGAAGTGATGGATAGTGGGTGATATCCATAAAGCGCCATAAATGGTGTCATTTTTGTTGCAGTATGAAATGAAGTGTTATACCACCATTCTACAAGGGTAACCACTTGAACCATTGTGTTTTTTTATCATAGACAAAACAACGAAGGTATCCTTCCAGAAATTTGTTCACTATCTTAGTTTTTCCATCAGATTGATGATGATAAGATGATCTATGAGCCAATTGAGTACCCAAACAAGAAAATAATCCTTTCCAAACATGTGCAGTGAAGATGGGATTTCTATCACTTACAATAATCTTTGGGATTCCATGTAGCTTTTGAACTATCTCCATGAATGCAGTAGTAACTATACTGGCTTTGAAAGGATGAGAGAGTGCAAAAAAGTGTGCATACTTGGTAAGTATATCAACAATCACCATGATGACACTCTTTCCTTCAAACTGTGGTAACCCTGTGATGAAATCCATGGAAACTTCCTCCCAACGTTGACTTGGAATGGCTAATGGTTATAAAAGACTCGGGGTCTTAATTGTTTCCACCTTGTTTCATTGGCAAACCAAAAATTCTTCCACAAACCTTTGAACATTGTTTTTAAGGCCATCCCAAAAAAATTCCCTCTTGACCCTATGATAGGTTTTCAAAAATCATGAGTGCCCTCCTACCAAAGAGGTGTGCAATTCCAAAAGTACCTTTTGTTTGAATTGGGAGTTCTTACATAAATATAGGTGATCTTTGTAGCATAGTGAATTATTTTTCGATGCAAATGTATCAGATGTACTGGAATATTGTTGCAACCTTTGAATGAGAGTCCACACTTCTTCGTCATTCTTACATTCATCCCTTTCTTATGTTATCCAATTAGGTTGGATGATAGAGATCACACAAAGAAATTCCTCAACATCTGCATGAGATACAATATGACCCAAATACTCTAGCTCCTTCACCCCAAAGAAACATTTGGATGGTTTGGCATATATTTGTTTCTTCTTTATTATTTGTATCACCCTGTCAACATGTCGAACATGATCTTCCCAATACTTTCTATAGATTAGTATATCATCAAAAAATACTAACACAAATTTTCGAAGGAAGGGCTTGAAAATGGAATTCATCAACCCTTGGAATGTGGAAGGTGCATTTGTAAGGCCAAAAGGCATGACCAAACATTCATAATGGCCTTCATGAGTTCTAAATGTTGTTTTTGGGATATCTTCTTCCTTCATTCTAATATGATGATACCCTGAAAAAAGATCAAACTTTGTGAAGTAGATTTCTCCATGTAGTTCATCTAACAATTCATCAATGACGGGAATGGGAAACTTATCTTTAATGGTGATATTGTTGAGCTCTCTATAATCTGGACACATATTCCATGAGCCCTCTTTCTTGAGTACCATTACCATCGGTGCAGAGTAGGAGATTTGGATAGGTCTAATAATGCCAACCTCTAACATTTCTTCAACCATACGCTCAATTTCATTCTTTTGGGCATACGGGTATATGTAAGGCCTAATGTTAGGATGAGCACTCCCAGGAATTAAGTGAATGGTGTAATCATGATCGCGAGTTGGTGTAATACCTCTAGGAGTATCTTCAAATACTTTGGAATGCTTATCAATTATCCCTTGGAGATATAGGGTAATAGATGGCTTAGATGTTTGAACATCTAGTGAGCATAGTTATACAATTACACCCTGATGCCCCTTTTTCAATAATTTTGTCATGCCAATAGATATTACCACCTTACTGGGTTTCCCTGTGATACCCTTTAACTCAAAGTCCTTTCCTTCCAATGAAAATTTCATGAAAAGTTCTTGAAAATTAAAAGTCACGGTTCCCAGTGATTGTAACCATTGGACCCCTAGTACGACATCAACACCACCCATGGGTATAACAATGATTGGAATATCCATTACATATTCTTCCATAGTAAGATTTATCTTATGGCACATTCCTGAACAATTGATAGTTCCTCCATTTGCAATCATTACTTGAAACTATGGCACTAGATATATAAAGCAATTGAGAGATTTGGCTAATTTGCAGTGAATGAAATTATAATTACTACCAGAATCAATTAGCACTATTACCTTTTCATTTTTGATATATCCTTCAATATTGAGGGTTTGAGGAGTGCTAATGCTAGCCAATGCATGACATGATATGGTGGGAGTCATCTCTTTAGAAGAAATATTTTCTACATCTTCATGTTGAGATGGTTCTTGTTCTCCTTCCTCTTCACAATCTATGTAGAATAATTTTTTCTCACTACACTTATGTCCCTTACTGTACTTGTTGTCACAATTAAAGCATAAACCTTTTTCTTTTCTTTCCTCCAATTATTGAGGTTTTAGCCTTGTATATTGAGGTGGTTTAAAAGAAGGAACATTATTCTCTTGATAGATATTAAGGGTGGTCCTTCTAGTAGCCATAGCCATATTTTTACTTTCAACATTTCATGCCACCCTGAATGCATTCTCTAATGATTTGGGTTCCCAAAGGTGAACCTCATGTTGAATGTTATCCTTTAAAGTTCCTATTAGGTTCTAAATATAAGGATGCAATTCATACCTTTTTTGTTTGAGGCACATCATGTAGATCAAATAATTTCTCCATCTGGAGTATCCATGTGATTAGATCATTGCCATCAAATTTTCTCATATCGATCTTAGGAAAGTGGTTGGTCATCAACCCAAAGCTGGAGTTTCTCCAGTCTCGATTTATCTTCCTTGTGTTCTCATCGTGCATTTCATGGGATACATTGTCACTTTCAGGTGGCCTATCTATTAGAAAAAATTTCTACCCTTCCTTGATCTCCTCTTTTAAGCTATCCATATTAGTATCCAACATCGCTTCTAGCTTAGATTCAGTTGAATCCATCATCCTTTGTAGCTCATATTTTGTTACTTCCTTCTTTTGTAAATCATCTATTTCCTTGCACATTTATTCATCTTCATCAAGAGTCCAAGTAGGACTATCTTAGGGATTATTTGGTGTCGAAATTTCCTTTTTTGGTGGCATGTTATCCAAGTATCATTGCAAGGTAGGAATTACTAATTGGCTTAGGCAGAGGTCCTCACAGAAAAGGGAGCGTTAGGTGCTGTAGCTCTTTGATATATGTGCAGGATCCAACAATAATTCTTGACCCAATATCTTAGGGAACTAACTAAGGAGGCTTGACCATTCCCTTAGTTGTACTATCCTACTACCTAGGTACTAGAGAGTGATCTCCCCGAGTGTTGTTCTTGGTGTACTATAGCAACAAGATGACCAAATGGTTTATTCGGTTGGTCTCATGATTCTAGGGGGTCTCCCGATATATGCCAGGTACGTGGGAGATAAAATATGTAGTAGTGTTGTCTAATGTGAAATCACTCGAAAGGGGCCTTCCGATATACTCTAGGTACATGGAAGAACCACACAATCCTGGGGTTGTAGCACTAAGAAGTAACAACAACTCCTATGTTTAAAGACGTTGGAATATGTTTGTACCTAAAAAACCCTAAGATTCTCCCAAATTTATGTGATACTCCTTTTATCCCACTTTATTCCACTTTTTTCCCAATTGGATATTCTAGTCAAAAGATTTGCAAATTTCCCAAAAAAAAAATCGCACCTTTTGAAACCCTGATTTGGAGACTGTTCTGCTAGTTGACCTTTCTTTGGTTGTAGCTATGAAATTTTGGCCCTTATAAGTCTAACATTTATACCTAAGGTAGCATGATGTGTCTTATTTCCAACCCCATAGGTTATATTAATATTGGATTCTCCAATAGAATTTTATGATACCTTTCCTAAGATGTGTCGATTTTTTCCCTTTCAAGAGAGCGAACTTGTAGGGACTGCCACATGTCCATGTCTTCACTTCAGAAATTGATATTCGTACCATTACAAATTCGATCCGCACCATAACCAATGGAATATTTATCACTCAATATGGAGGTCTGTAGCTTTAGATATAACAATTTCCCCAAGAACACTTGTTTTAGACTGAAATCTGGACCAACCATAAACCCTAATTTCTGCAGGGAATAACTTTCAGAGTAGAATGAATCAAGGGATGAAATTTGTAAAAAATATAATTCGCTATTCCTCCTTCATATTATAAAAATTTCAAAACCTGAAACCAAGCCCAAAAAAATTGGGAGCGAAAATTCCAAGAATACTTGTTTTAGACCAGTTTCAGGACTAGTCAAAAACCCTAACGCGAAAATAATGTATCCCCAAAAATATAAAGAACCAAGATATGAAATTTGGACCCAAGTTATCTCTATATGTCACATCTACACCATAGAAATTCCATATCTTGAAACATTTCATAAAATAATTTGTAGCAAAAATTACAAGAAGACTTGTTTTGAAGAAGCTAGTCCAAAGGATTGTCTAGCTCTGATACCAAATGTTAAGAACCAAATATCAAAATAGCATAAAAACCTCAGAATAAGTACTCAACGCCTTGAAAAAGAGATAATTCAGATAATAAGCCTCTTCAAGGTGGAAACCTCCTTATACATCATATGAATTCACAATTACAAGATGATTCCAAATGAAAAGGTCTCCTTGGTATATATAGGATAATAGGAGGTACAATTACAACTAATGGACCCAAGCCGACATAAATAAAATAACGATACTAATGTAATATGCCCCAATTAATGGGTAATGTTCCATGGATTAGGGCTTAACATCCTTCTTCTAGCTCAACAATGTGTTCAAAACCCATATCTGATGGTTTCCCTTGAGAAATTTTCCCAAATACCTTCTCATTCTTGCCAATAGTCCTTTGTATGTACTGTGAATAGTGTTGGTGCCCTTCCGGAGTGGTTTACACCAAAACTAAATACTCTTTTGCATAAGCCACTTCCTCGCACCTGAATATAACCTCCATGCACTTTGCTAATGATATAGCAAGATTTGCCTCACCCTATGCAATATTGCACAGAAGGCCTTTTTCCATTTCCCTATGCAGACTTTTCATCCATTTTTGCAAGTTCCAAAGATAAAAAAAATAAATTTTTCCACATGTATGCACCTTGCCTACTATACAACATGCATACACGCAGGCTGCACCACTACAACCCACGTACATCAAGATTTGTGCCCAAAAAATGAAAAATGGTGTCAGGTTTCCATGTCACGATAGGAGATCTATGATCCTTGGCCTTCCATACACTAGAAACATTTTGACTTGGCCCTTCAGTTCCATTTGAAGAATATAAATGGGTCAATTCTGAGTTATGGAAAAGATGAGAAAGAATTCAACTTTGAGAGTAAAGTTACTCTGGAGAAATTATTTACTTGATATTGAGTCTACATCCCTTTGTCCTTTAAGTCTGAGCACAATGTTCAACCCCAAAGCTCTTCCCATATTGATTGAGAACTTCATTGTCTCTCTTCTATGAGCTTTCCTTTGGTGGAGGATTGAAGTGGTTGAGGCCCAACTGGAAGGAACTTAGTTTCTCGTTTTTGAACCATGCTGACACGAAAGTCTGTAACTTTTTCACTTATGTTGATCATATATTAATAGAAATACTCTTTTCCTGTCCAATTGATATCTCGAAAATATTTGAATTATTATCCATGGGCGTATTTGTTATGTATATTAATGGATTATGTTATCTAATGTGCTAACATCTTATATTATCACCATATGCTTGGTTTGCTTGGTTGTTGAGAACTAGTTGCAGGTATCTTTCTTTGGGTCAAGTGCTCAACAGTGGACTTCATCGAACGTCCGGACGAGGTAGGCCTTTTATCTTGTCTCACTAGAATATTTGTTTATATAGAATATTTGAGGATAGAGTTGATTTATGCAGTCATTTTCATCTGTTGTGGTTTACCCTAGCCATAGAGAGATTTTTTCTCGTAACATAATTGGTGACCATACTGGGAATTGAACTACTTTCTTAGGGTTTGGAGTGTTTTTCTCCTTATATTTATCTCGTTCCTATTATATTTCTTGTCGTATGATTTATTGATAGCCTCTTTTCAATCCGGGTCTAAGTTTTTAAGCCTTCTCCCTTTCCTAGCTTTGTTTTTGAAACATATACGCGGCTTTTTGCTTGACAGTTGCATGTATACGCAGGTTGTCCTTCTGAAAGTTATGTACACATGCTATGTTTTGCTTGAACAGTTGCGTACATCAACCTCTTGTGCTTGTTTACTAGGTTTGGTGGTTTTTGGGTGGGATTTCATGTTTGTTGAGTCTTCTTGGGTCTTTGTAGTGACTGTTGAGTGTCTATGGGATGACAGGAAACTTGTTCGGGGTTGAATTTTTGGGTGAAGTCTTTCTCATCACCTTTTCATTTTGATTGTCCTTGTATATTGAACTAGTTGTTTTGCTCCTTGGTATTCTACTTGAGTTATCTCTTTCTATACACAATAGAGTTTTATATATTGATTTGTTGTTCAGTCCATGCATTTTCATTTTTCTTATATTGAAAATACAAAAATATTAGGAATTTTGCATTGCTTGGAATTTTGATCTTTTGAATCTTTGTCGTTAGCTTAGTACATGTAAGGCAATATTGCATTTTTTACTTCAGAATTGTAGAGTTGAAATTGAAAATTGCATTGTGTTAAGAAGCATATCATTTATTGAAAATTGAAGTTAGGACTTTGCATTGTATTCATATTTACTTTACTTGTTGAGTCATAATATCATGAATTTCACTACCATGCCTTTTTGAGTAAGCACGGCCATTAAAATTAACTTTATAATTTAAAATTGATTAGTCACTATTTTATTTTCTAGGGTGCACAAACTAGCTTAGGATTTAGTGCCTTGGAATAGGATTTTGTGAGTAAACTTCTCCAAGGAAATTAAATCAACACATGTGTCTGACAAAGAGAGTGGAGAAATCCATTGTATAATCGGTAATATCAGGAGGCTCCTCTTACACCGTAGTTAATCACGAGGTCGCGCGAGGTTGGTTGAAGATATATCCCCCTGATACCTTCTTAGTGTCAGAGATATTTCTAGGGATCTATTTGTATCTAGGGATCTTGTTAGTTCCCTTACCTTTGTGAGAGGCGGTGCTTTCAAGGTTTCAGTCTTTGCTACCCTACCCATATGGTGGACCTAACTTACGAATGCTCATCTGTGCATCAGTTATACATTGGTTTTTTAGTTTCTTGAGTTATGTGAAACATAGGTTACTTGTAGGGGTTATTTTGTAGGTACCCTGGGTCAGATAAGGGTCGGACAACACACAACCTTTATGGAGGATTACCTCTCTGGGGGGATTTGACCGACTATGTTGTTAAGCCCACGAGGGCCCTTATAACTGATTCTAATACCTACGATATTTAACAGGGAGTCTCAGGCCCCTCTTGGGTGAGACATACCTTATTTAGGGAGGGAGGCCCCTTTCAACCACTTTACCCCATTTGTGTGCATATTGGCCATTTGATTTTTGGTGTGCTCTTTGATTACTAGTTGGCCTTAGGATTTATTTATTTATTTAGAGTCTTAAGTCATCGTGGATTCGGACCAACATCCCCGCCGGTCCCGTCGCTTGTTACAGTTACCACCGGATTTCGAGTCTTTGCCTTCTAAAAGGCGTAGAGTTATTAGATGTGGTACACACACCTCCACTTTTCAGAATTTTGATTCTACAAGGATGAGTATTGAACTAAGTCATCAGAACACTAGGATCCCTTCGAATCCCACACCTACTATAGTTAATGGAACCCATTCGACTCCTGCAACCATAATGGTTGTAGTGCCAGAGGCACCTATCATCATTGCTTCACGTCCTATAGCTACTGCTCAACCTATTACCTCAAACCCATTTGGGTCTCTTGGTCACTAACTGGGCTATAATGTTCAGTCCATCCCTATGGCCTCTAGTCCTTTTCCCTATGGTATGTTGAATTTTACTTCGCAGTTTTTGAACGCCATCCCAACTGCTGGCCCTAATGCTAACATTAGACTTGGGGGCACTACACCTCCTTATATTCCATTCTTGTTTGGTGGTTCTAAGATCCCTCAAATGACTCCTAATGTGGGAGGTATCCCTTCTTTTAACATCGGGTCTAATCCTCTTGATTCTAGGTGGAGCAACCAACTTGACCAACAAGCTTCTGCTCAAGTTCCGTCCTATACCCTTACCTCCTCAGTACTGATTCCGACCAACACTTTTGGCATGATGAATCCACTTCTATCCTCCATATTCACACTCGGAGGAGGTTAGTTTTATGCTTTGGGCAACGCCCAACCCGGATCCACTCCGACTGAGGGAAATTTTTATAGCCCCCATCAGAACATTCCTACAGGAATGATGCCCAGCCAACCTTTTATGAATTATCCTAGAGGAGGGTTATAAAATCTCGGACAGGGCCATGGTGCTTACTAGAACCCTGGATGGACTGCAGTTCCTCAAACACAATATTTCCAGGGAGCTTAGGGCCAGATGTCGCAACCCCGTCTCCCTTTTCTAGCCATGCTTAATCTTTCAGAATTGTCTAAGTTGATGAATGACCCTATGTCTCATGATCCTACATGGCCCTCCGTTGCCACCAATATTCCTTCAGATAGTCTGAAATTTGAAGGTAAGAATGGCGAGGATATCGGTGATCACGTCACCACCTTTCACCTATGGTTCTCTTAGAATTCCCTTAATGACAATTCCATTCGGTTAAGATTATTTCAATGCACCCTCATTGGGGTCACTGCGAAATGGTATACCGAGCTACCTAGGGAGGCATACAAGACCTTTAGTCAGATGGTGATATTCTTCCTTAACCACTTCCAATTGTCGGTTCGTTACGATGTTGGCCTAGAACTTCTGTTGACTTTACACTAGGACACATCCACTCATATCTCAGATCATATCCAGGAGTGGTGTAGATGGAAGAGGTTGGTTAAGACCTCCATACCCTCGACCTCTCTTTTATAATGGTTCCTTAAGTCTTTGTAGCTTCCTATCTCGAAGTATGTTGCTACATCTGGGGTTACAACTGAGGAAGAAGAAATCTTCAAAGCCCAATAGTTAGATCTTATCTACGCTCAGTCTGTGATGCTATACCACATTCTTCCAAACACACCGCGGTCAACCTATGACCCTAGACAAAAGCTCAGACCTCATGCCGATGGCATTGTAGGCTCTGCCAATGTAAAATCCGTAGACTCAGTGACAAGCCATTTGAAAGAGTTGTCTCTAAACCAATCTGTAGGAGGGCCAACTTCATTTGTGTCTTCTAATCCCACTCAGTCGGTGGATGTACATTGCATGCAATCGTCGACCAGCCCAAACAGTAACCAACAACTAGGTGGGAATAAGAAGAAAGGACGTAATAATAATCGTAAGGGTGGGAAAAATAATAATAAACCCGAGGACAATGGTAATAATGAGAAGACGAATAATAATGCTAGAGAGGACAAGAAAGAAAGGTGTAAGGTAAAATTTCCCTATAAGCTTTGTACAGACGATCACCTTACTCATTTATGCCCCAAACTTGAGGAATCTATGAGGCTATTATCTCTACCGCCCACCTTGCTGACGAATCCTTTCCCACATAACCAACACATGGCCTCAAGCTCCTCAAATGTCGGAAATGAGACTGGTGGGATTCAAAAACCGCTGTTGCAAGATGGTGACTGTTTGTGTATCAATATGGTCGGTGCAAAAGTTCATGTAGCCACTCAATTTTGATATTATAGTTCTTCATAGGCTATACCTAGTCTAGAATCTCCTCCCCCTCCTCCAGATACAAATTTATAGATCGAAAAACCAGAGCCACTGCCTCGTATTCCAAAAGGAGTAATCAAGCGCTCTACCCATAATCCAAATGCTAGAGCCGCCCAAAATTACTCTATTGTTGAGGACCTGGGTCAAACCCCTTGTACAATGTGGCTCTGGAGGTACTCCAAACGTGTCCTTCATAGAGGAATTCCTTTCTATCTGCATTAGGAGCTCTAGATCCCAGTGGCTCAAAAGTTATCAAGTTTGACGTCACATATGTGAAGCCTCGCTTGCCTTACCATGTGCCATTCCAAATCCATGTGGGGTACTCAAAGTATACCATCAAACGTGCATTTGTTGATGAAGGCGATGCTACATGTGTGATGTCCCTGATCTATTGGAAAGCTCTCTGTTCTCCAACTCTTTCTAAATCGTCGAACATGTTGACTGATTTTGATAGTCATTCCTTCCTCCCTCACAGTATTCTTCCTTCATTTCCTGTCAAGTTGGGTGGGAAGATGGTAGAGGTGGAGGTTGAGGTAGTTGATGTTCCTCTTGATTATAACTTGTTACTAGGATGCAATTGGACCTATTCTATGACTATCATCGTATCGTCCGTCTTCCGTACTCTTTGTTTTCCTCATGATGGGAATATCATGACGATCGACTAGTTATCCTTTGCGTATGCTTGTCCCAATGAATCTATTGGACCGTTGATCCCCATGATCGACAATTATCATCTGACAACTGAGAATATCGACATCGGAATGTATTCTTCCCTTATGGGAACTTTCAACTTCATGGCATTGATTCACCACATTTACGCCATGTCCAGTAGGCCAGTTTTGACATAGAGGTCCATCTCTTTCCGCATTTCCTATTTTAACTATCCTTGGACCCTACCTTCCTCGACTATGTCTTGTGAGGGTCAGTCACATACTGACATTATATCACCAACCTCTATTCTTCATGTTGGATATTTGCTACTAGCCTCTGCAAGTCATGCTAGGAGCATGTCACCAGCCACTGCAAGTCATGTTGGGGGCATTCTTATGATTGAGAAGTTTAGAAATGTAAGACGTAAACCCAAGTTCCTTTATAGTCTTTACAAAGGAGATCAACTTACTCATTTGTGTCCTGCTACTGCTGTGGTACCGAAAGCGTGGTCCTTACCTGGGGGCCCTTCGGGTTCTGAGTCATCTTTGGTTTCCCAACCCTCTTCAGTTGATACAACGGTCATGTCGATGCAATATTCGACTAACAATCCTCTTTATTTAGGGGGTGATGCATCTCTTGACCTTGTTGTCTTGCATCCTTTTCAACCAATGGTCCTATTGATGCAATATTCGACCGACATCACTCCTGTTGTTGGGGGTGATGCATCTCTTGACCTTGTTGTCTCGCATCCTATTCAATTAACGATTGAAGAAGTGGTTGTGTTGATGCAATCTTCGGTTGACCCCACCCTTCTCTTGGAGAGTGACAAGTATAAGGAAGTGACATTGCCGATGCAATCTTCAGTTAATCCCACTCTTCTTTTGGAGGGTGATGCATCCTTCGACCATATCCTTAACATTCCTGATCCTATGCCTCTTGAACAAGAGAGAGTTTTACTCTCCTTGGGTTCTCTCCCTCCAAGTCTTAAGGAGATCCCCTTTGATTGGGATGGCCTTGTGGGGTATCCAATGCCTCTGCTTATGTCCTTTCTAGTAAGAGACATTATTCAATATATCACGGAGATGATAACCTACATTAGCACTTTATCCTCCTCGACTTGGAGAGATTTAAGTTTTCCCTAGATTTTGTCGGTTATTCGTAAGATATTGACATTCCACAGAAGTCTAGCACGGGAGCCTTGGCCTCCCCCGTGACTTTCCACCTAGAAACTCCCAAGCGAGTTTGATTTAAGCTCTTTTCCAACTCGTCTAAAAAATGAAAATATTGCTGAGTGATTTTTCCCTTTCACACTTGTTAAATTGGACTTGAAAGCTCGTGAGTCTTAGTTAAGCTCTTTTCCAACTTGTTTTCAAAAAGAGAAAATATTGCCAAGTGAACTTGTCTCTTTCACACTCGTAAATTGGATTTGAAAGGATGTCTATTTGGTACAAGTTTATCCCTTTTTCACACCAAATACACTAAATATCATGAAAAAGGACATTTTTTGGTGTTAAGTTGTGATTGCATCTCATGCCATTGCTTGCAGTATTGATTCTATAATCGGTTCTCCCTTTAAGTTATAAACTATTTTCCTCAGCAGTTTTTTCATCCTCAACCAAGCAGATCCTCGTTTATATCCTTTGCAATTTGACACCTTATACCCAGGAGGAAACATTCCCCCGAGTGTCCATCTCCCGCATGCATCTCCTTGCATTGAGTATAGGTATGTTCCACTATTGGAACTAGTTTTTATTACTTGTGACACTCGTTTCCTCCTCTGTATCATAACATTCATTTGTCTATGAAAAAAAAAAAAAGACAGGAGGAAAGGGAGTATTATCTTATATTGGCAGCAGTCGTGTCGCCTTTGAATATAGCACAAAGTTATTGAGTCCATTTGTCATCATAATTTTGGGTTTAGCATGGCCGTAAGAAGTTGATCTCGTTACAGAGAGTTTTCTCCACCGACTAGTTACTCTTCCAGTCCCTATGGAGAATATCATTGATGCCTCCTGCATCTCATGGTTTCATAATTGAGTCTATGTGGCTAGAGTCCTCCATATGTCTCATGCTCTTGTTCAAAGGAACTCTATCAACCTGTGTCGGCCATTCCTTAGAACTCTTGACTTTGCATGTCGGCCATACCCTCAGTTTGTCTCAGAATCACATGATATCGACATCGTAGTCCTATCATGCACCCTGGTCCCACTTTCATCATTGGTAGGTAACCTTGAACCCACTAAAAAATACATTTTTTCCACATGTACACACCTTTCCTACTATACAACATGCGTATACGCAGGCTGCACCACTACAACCCGTGTACATTGGGATTTGTGCCAAAAAAATGAAAAATGGTGTTGGGTTTCTATGTCACGACAGGAGATTTATGATCCTTGGTCTTCCATATACTGGAAACATTCTAACTCGGCCCTTTAGCTCCATTTGAAGGCTATAAATGGGCCAATTTTGAGCTATGGAAAAGAGGAGAAAGAATTCAACTTTGAGAGAAAAATTACTTTGGAGAAATTATTTACTTCATATTGAGTCTGCATCCCTTTGTTCTTTAAGTCTGAGCACATTGTTCATCCCCCAAGCTCTTCCCTTATTGATTGAGAACTTCATTGTCTCGCTTCGATGAGATTGCCTTTGGTGGAGGATTGAAGTGGTGGAGGCCCATCTAGAAGGAACTTAGTTTCTTGGTTCCGAACCGTGCTGACACAGAAGTCTGTAACTTTTTCACTTCTGCTGATCATATATTAATAGAAATACTCTTTTCCCATCCAATTGATATCTCACCAATATTTGAATTATTATCCATGGGCATATTTGTTATGTATATTAATGGATTATTCTATCTAATGTGCTAACATCTTATATTATCACCATATGCTTTCTTTGCTTGGTTGTTGATAACTAGTTGTAGGTATATTTGTTTGGGTCAAGTGCTCAATGGTGGACTTCATCGAATGTCTAGACGAGGTAGGCCTTTTATTTTATCTCACTAGCATATTTTTTTATATAGCATATTTGAGGATAGAGTTGATTTCTAAATTCATTTCCGTCTGTTGTGGTTTACGCTAGCCATAGAGAGATTTTTCCTCGTAATAGTTGAAACCACCTTGGGAGCATTCTCTATCATCCCCTTCAATGTCACCCTCTTTCCTTCTTTAGAATTGAAGGACATCTCCATAGTTTTGTAATTTGAAGTGATAGGACCCAAGGTGCTAAGCCAATGAACTCTAAGTGTAACATTGGTGTCTGGTAGGTCCATCACATAAACATCCTGTGTGAAATTATATCTTCCCAAGAAAAGACTCATCTATGGGATATATCTTTCACATGGCATGGTGTATCCCATTGCTACCTCCAGTAAGAATCCCTCAAACTCAATAATAGGGAGGTGTCTCCTATTCACCAAATCAGGAGGCCCCACCATCAATAAGTATTGTGACCCTTTGTCCTTGGAGGAATCCTCTCATACTGAAAGTGCTAAATTTATGTACCGCACTTATGGACGCAATAACAACCTTCTTAATTCCTTCTTGGTTGTGCATTGGATCTTCTTCTTCTTCCCCATGCATGAGATTTTCTTCTGTTTGGGTCACTTCTATATTTTGAATGTGTCCCAATAATCTTCCTCCTCACAGTCAAAAGGAACCTCAATGTAGTGAATATTTTCTTTTCCCGTGCATCTATGCCCTGGATCCTATGGTTCTTTACAAGAGTAGCATAATTGTTTTCTTCTCAACTCCCTCCTGGTAGCTTCATCCAATTTCCCTTTACCTCTATCTTCAATCCTTTGATATTTTCCTCTTTGAGTAATTGTTGGCCATGGAGTGAACTTGTTTTTGGTTGTTTCCTCCTCTACGTCCCTAGTCCTCCAAATCACATCCTACAATGTATTAGGCTTAAAATCCTTGGCCCATCCACACAAGAGTTCTGTAAATCTTTCAGAAGATAGCATCATCAACCTGGATTTTGACACATCTAGAACCATGAATGCTAGCCTATAGAATTATTCAATGAATGATTTAGTTGTTCCTATCTTCTTTAGTTGGGTGAGCTCTCGGAAATGTGGCTTTGGATCCCCTTGGTCAAACCTATCTATGAGCTTATGTGTGAAATCTACATATGAAGTAATGTGTAAATTTTCTAAAGTAGTCATCCTATGGTACCACCACTCATGGATCTTTATTTCCAAGTATAGCATGGAAAATTTTATGGCATCCATCCCCATTGTAACACCCTGTTTCCCCCAGTCTATAAATATAACTTTATTAGCCAGGAACTATGGCAAACTCAAAAGTGTGAATGTTTGATTTGATGGACCTTTGTACAAAAGGTCGATGAATGTAAATTCTGTTATTTTAATAGATAATGGATATGGGTTGCATGAATGTTGTGAAGGGGATGTGATAAGAGATACCATTATGGCTAATAGAAAGGTGGTGGAAGGGACCCAAAATGGTTGCGTTAACCTCCACCGAACCAGTACCATGCTGGAATTTATTGCTGAGATCAGAACAACCGTCTGACCCAGAAATGAAGGTGGGAAAACCAACCGTAGGTGGGAAGACCTCCTCAAGAGTTAATGAGGGGATGGGGCAGACTACCCATCGTTAAGGCTTCTGGACCTGACCACGGACTGGGATTTCAAGCCACACACAATCTTGCTAAGGAAGGCAAGAAAGGAAGCATGGTGGGGGGGGGAAGGGAACCTGCGAAGAGTGCAGAGACGAGAGTCGAAGCTCTCAGGTCCAAGGAAGGATTGAAAGTGAAAAGTGAGTTATGATCATATGGGATAGAGACTGAGCCAAGAGAAGGAGAGTAACCTTTTTCCTTATCTATTCCTGTATTGGGAGAAGGAGAGTAACCTTCGTCCCTAACTTTCGTTCAGCTGGAAGTAAGAGAGTGAATCTCAAAGCATCATAGCCTAAGCTTAGGGATGGCCAGTGATAAATCCATTGGGAGTGGATGAGCCTATGGTAGGGTGGAAATGAGAACCCCTCTCAGCAGTTGCATCACACCTTATGGTTTTGATAAGTGTTTCTATGCCTTGTGCTTTGAATTGGAAATACTGGATGCATTCTTGTATTTATATACCTATAAATGGTTTTTGTATTGAATGATTAAGTTAAGAGTATGTGTGTGTTCCTTTATAATTTTTACATGATCTAGGTGGATATCGATGGCCACTCACCTTTTCCGACTGGCTCAAAACAGTTTTCTGGCAATTTTGGCAATTTACTATTTTTAGCAGGTTTTAACTTCTGGGGCCATTTTGAGGGCCTAAATGAAGGTTTTTTGAGATCAAGGTTCTCAATGATAGCCTAAGGCATGATTGAGCCCCCAATATGAATCTCCTATATGATACCTTTCCAATGAGCTATCACACGCCTAAAACGGAGATCGTATGCAAAAGTTACGACCCCGGGAAGTTGATGTACTAACTTACCCAAACGGGGCCCACATGAATTTTGGCGCTTCATCTCCTAGGGTTAGGTTTTTGGAT
>ML780471.1:838476-878959 GCA_009831015.1 Picea engelmannii
TGCAAAAGTTACGACCCCGGGAAGTTGATGTACTAACTTACCCAAACGGGGCCCACATGACTTTTGGCGCTTCATCTCCTAGGGTTAGGTTTTTGGATTTCTATGAATTTTGGCATTCTCATCTATTGTAAAAAGGCCTCTAGTGCCTCATTGTAATCATCTTCTCACAGATTCGAGTAGCAACCACATCTCTTCTCAGAGATAAGCTACCAGCGCCCTAGCTAGTTTATTTCCATTCTGTCTGTAAGCATATTTCAGTCATTTGTTATTAATGAAATGAAGTCTTATTTCCACTGCATCTCTGCGTTTATGTGTATTTCTGTATTTCATTGTGTTCCTACATAAATCCGGATCATTACATCTGCTTGATTTTCCTTATGTTCTAGTTTAATTCCTCGAAAGCACTTCCCCAGGGAATTTCCTCACCGTCCTAGACTCGAGTGAGTACTCCCCTAATTTTGGAGGTTGAACCCTGCAATCACTGTGAGGATAGAGTCTATTAAGCTCAGGTGAGGTAGTGCATGTATGCACCAAGTCTCTGCAAGGTGGGTAGAGACTGATACCAAATTAGGTTCTAGAGTTGAGTAATTGAATGTAAGAGGTGCATGGAAGAATTCTTCCAATACAATACGTTCAAGAGAAAGAGGGAAAAACTCTTAAGCCCTTCAGATCCAACAAAGTTGAGGATGAATAGTGATATTCAAGTATCGAAAGAGGATATCCTTTCATCTGGAAGATGAATATATGAGATCTATTCAAGAAGATCCAAGGTCTGTTACGACCGTTAGATTTGAAGAAGGGGCGTAGGTGTTAATGCCTCGACTCCCTCAGTCTTCGGAAGATCGCAGATTGGGAGATTTGCATGTTGGCGCAACTAAACTCCCAAAACCTGAAGTTGTGATGTGATCTGGACCATAGATATGAGGATCTATCGGGACCCCCCTTGACCGTCGAATTGGTGAGATCGGGGATTCACACATTGGGAGGTTCGCATGTTGGCATGACTAAACTCCTGAAACCCAAAGTTGCGACGTGATCTGGACCATAGATCTAAGGATCTATGGGGATCGTCCTTGATTGTCGAATTGGTGATATTGAGGATTCACACATCGAGAGGTTCGCATGTAGGTGCGACTAAATTCCCGAAACTCGAAGTTGTGACATGATCTGGACCGTATATCTAAGGATCTATCGGGAGCGTCCTTGACCATCGGATTGGCGATATCGGGGATTCACACATTAGGAGGTTCGCATGTTGGTGTGACTAAACTCTCGAAACCCGAAGTTGTGACGTGATTTGGACTGTAGATCTAAGGATCTATCGAAACCATCCTTGACCGTTAGAATGGCGAGATCAGGGATTTGCACATAGGGAGATTCGCACGTTGGCACGACTAAACTTACGAAACCTGAAGTTGTGATGTGATCTGGACCGTTGGATCAAGGAAGTTCATGGGCCATCGATCTGACGTGAGAAGATTAATGCAGGAGTATGTGGGAATTCAAAATTCCCTAAGAACCAAGCTCAGAAGAGATAAGCGCTTTTAGAAGCACTGATGAGGTCCAAGAGGGGAAGTTGTTTCAAGTTTGTAAGCTCAGGAGAAGGAGAAAAAATGACCATTGGATTGAGCTCTGTGAGAGATATGGACCATGGGAATCTACGATCAGACAATTAGAAGAGCACACAGGAGGAGATCGAATTTGGGTCATTAGATCTGAGTGTGAGGACACGTGGCACAAATCTATGAGTTCTGGGTGAAGACCCGAAGTAATTCTCGATCATTAGATTTTGGGGAGAAACCCGTCAGTGGATCTTAGACTTCGGGTAAAATCCATTGGGAAAAGAGGTTTGAGAGTTGAGATCTCTGAAGTCTAGAGACCCGGAGGAGATCTCGATCACCAATAGAGAAGAGGGTCACAGGACCATTGATCTGGGTTGAAAGGTCAACCACCCGGAATGAAGGCAGGACTATTGATTAAGTAGGACAGGTGTTCGTAGATCCGAGAGGCATAGATTTGAATCATCGATTTAGCCGTTAACATCAATTTTGTGAGATCGACGACCCCGTAGTATTGCGTGGACAGGAGTTGCGAGGTGTTTAAGGTATTGAGGGTGGACTGCAATTCAAACCGTGGTTTCGTCAAGAGGACACATGGAGGTTCTAAGAGCATTGCGGGCCCAAAAGAAGTTTTACTCCAAACTGCTTGTGGCCGTGCCCACAATCATGTGGTCATTTCTGAGGTCACATCAAGAGGGGGCTTATCAAACAAAAGGAGTTAACGCCCGACACTCTGAGTTTTTGCAGCAGGGCAAAAAGGGAGGTCGTGGGTGCCCTTAAACCTGCTCCAAGAAATTGAAAGGTTTTGTGTTTAACTATAAAATGAGACCATCAAGGTCCCAGAGAATTGTTTGGATTTAGAATCAAAGATCCGTGACCAGGAGGTTGGATTGGTTCCTTTACCTTCCAAATTAGGAACCATGAGTGGAGATACTGTCCTTTAAGAAAATCAATTTTTTTTATCCCCGTCGTGGGTGTGTTACAAATTGGTATCTGGGTGTCTTACAAATTGGTATCAGAGCATGGTTACAACACTTGGTCTACTTCGGCTTATAGATAAATTGCTTAAAAATGCTATTGGGAGTACCTTAAAGGAGTGACACCCTACCTTTCCCTTCCTTAAAGTTTTGGTCGAAATGTTATTAAAGAAAAGAGTGAAACTTTCTACTGAGTGTATGCATTTAAGAAATTGAACCATGTATTGTTCATAAACTGATATACTGTTAGCCAACAATAAGTGTTTTTTTTTTGTTAACACTTGAGTAGTCAGTGAATCATGAGGAAAAAATCCATAACTAAAGGATGGTGATGTGTCATGAAGTGAGGAATGGCTCCCACAATAGAGACGAAGAATCTAACGAAAGGAGGGCGGTGGAAACCCCTCAAGATTTGGTTAAAACTGTAAGAAGCCTCAAGGCCGAGTTATAAAGTTTCAAGGCTGAAAACGAGAGATTGATAAAGGAGCAAGAGAAACAAACATAAATTAACGTTGTCTTTCTACAAATCTTATGTGACATACAGAGGCAACTGCAGCATGAACCCACATCTAGTCATGTGGACCAATGACACAAGAAGAGAAGTCAGAGTCCACCTGAGACCCGAAAACATGACTCAATAAGTGACCCCACTGGGAGAAGTACAATGAAGAAGTTCCAACCTGGAGGCAGGGGACACTCATTGGAAGAGTTCTCTGGAAAGGAAGTTGACAACTCTGAAGGATCTTCTAGTAGCAGGGTCGGCTCGCATTCTCATAGGAAGGAAAAGAAGTGGAAGCGTTCCAAAACACATGGTCTTGAAGAGTTCAAGAAAGCCAAACCACCCTCTTTCGACGGAGAGATTAAGAAGGGAGAAGAGGCAGAAGCTTGACTTCTTGGTTTAAAGAAGTATTTCAGAGTCCATGACTACTCTGGAAACTTGAAGGCTCTAATAACCATCTTCAACCTGAATGGAAAGGCTTCCATATAGTGGGAAGACCTTAGGAATGTGAAAGGAGTCCATGAGAAGGACTTGTCATGGAAACAATTTGAGAAATACTTCAGGAAGCAGTATCTATTAGAAAAAAATACATGGATGGGTAAACTAAGGGATTCCACGAGCTCCGACTTGGGCAACTCAACATAGATGAATTTGTCAATAAATTCCTTGAACTACTAAGGTATGTACCCTACATAAAATATGAAAAAGAAAAAATTTAGCGGTTCATTAGTGGGTTACCTCAGACCTACCAGGATAGTATTGAATTCAACGAACCAAAGACCTTAGAAGAAGCTATCCGGAAGGCGAGGTATTGTTATGAACAGTTTGGGAGTAAGACAAGACCCCATGAGGACTGGAAGAAGAAGAGTAGTTCGGGATTCAAGAAGAAAAGGTTTAAATCCTCAAGATTTCAGAACTATGGAAAGGATTCTAGAGGAAGGTTTCCTGCAAGAAGTGTATATAAGAAACATTTCCCCTCTCAAAGTGGAAATAAACCTTTTAAGATAATCCCAGCAAAGAATGATAACCTCAAGAAAGAAACCTTAAAATGTCGGGGTTGTGGAGAAGATCATAAATTGAGAGACTGCCCACACAGACAATAGAAAAGTAAGAGAGTCTACAATATTCAAGAACCTACCACTGTCAATGATGTGGCTAGGAGCATGCCATGAATCTATGCAGCCTTGGACAATAATCAAGCCGACCACCAAGCTTCAATAGTGGAGCTCGAAACTATGATCGCCAACCATCTAGTTTCTATTTTAATTGACCCAGGTTCTTATTTGAGTTATGTGGCCCCTCAGGATGTTGATATGTGTAAACTACAACCAATTATACATGCTAAACCGTGGTTGGTGCAATTATCCACTGGGACCAAAAGAAAGGTGGCAGAGGCCATACCAGCCTGTCAATTCATCATGGGTGGATTGCCCACCTGAGCAACCCTTAACATACTTCCCCTGGGATCATATGAATTGTTGATTGGTATGGATTTGTTGGATGCTTATAAAACTAAAGTGGACTGTTATCATAAAACTTTGGAATGTGTAAACGAAGAAGGGTGAAAGATCACCCTCCAAGGGATTCAGAAGCCTGTCTCAGTGAGACAAATATCGGCCCTTCAAATGAAGAAGTATTGTAGAATAGGGTGTTCCTTATATGCAATACAAGTGTTGGAATCCATTGAGGACGACAAACCAAACTTAGAGGACCACCCCATATTAAGAGAAGACAAGGACGTGTTCCCCGAATAAGTACCAGGTCTACCTCCAAGAAGGGATATTGATTTCTTGATAGAGCTTACACCAGGAGTGGTACCAGCATCTAAAACACCATACAGGATGAGCACACCAGAGCTGGTTGAGATCAAGCTACAACTAAAGGAGATGATGGACAAAGGCTACATCTAACCCAGTGTATCTCCGTGGGTTGCGCCCATCTTGTTTGTGAAAAAGAAATATGGCACACTTCGACTGTGCATAGATTACAGACAAATCAATAAGAGAACCATAAAGAACAAACACCCCTTACCCAGAATCGATGACTTTTTCGACCAACTGGGAGGTGCTACCATCTTCTCAAAAATTGACTTGAGGTCTGGATACCACCAAGTTCAGATTAAGGATGAGGACATCCAAAAAAAAACCTTCTGAACGAGGTATGGTCACTATGAATTCGTAGTGGTGCCATTTGGGTTAACCAATGCCCCCACCACTTTCATGTGCTTGATGAATAATGTGCTCAGCAAATTTTTGGACAAATTTGTATTGATTTTCATTGATGATATCCTAATATACTCCAAGAACAAGGAGTAGCACGAAGAACATCTTAGACTCATACTTCAAGTACTAAGAGAGCATCATCTCTAAGCTAAGTTTAGCAAGTGTGACTTCTTTCAAAAGCAAGTCCATTACTTAGGCCATGTCATTTCTAAGGAAGGGGTGGCAGTGGACCCCGATAAGATTAGATCTATTATGGAATGTCCTACCCAAAAGGATGTATCATATATCACATCCTACATGGGCTTAGCCGGATACTATAGAAGGTTCATAAAAGGATTTTCCAAGATTGGCTGCCCAATCACTTCCCTTCAGAAAAAGGGGATCAAATTCATTTGGACATCAAAATGTGAAGAAAGATTTCAGGAACTGAAATACCTCCTGACCCATGCACGTGTGCTAAAGATTGCAGACCCGGATAATGATTTCCTTGTATGTACATATGCCTTCAAGGAAGGACTCGGAGGAGTCCTTATGCAAGAGGGACATGTAATTTCCTATGCGTCCTGAAAATTAAATGAGCATGAGATGAATTATGTGACCCATGATCTAGAGTTGGTTTCCATAGTACATGATTTAAAAATGTGGAGGCACTATCTCATGGGAAGGAGATTTTTGCTTATGATAGAGCATTGTGGGATGAGGCACCTGTTTGATCAACCAAAACTCAACGCCAGGCAAGCTAGGTGGATGGCTCTCCTAAGTGAATTCAATTTCGAAATCAAGCACAAAAAAGGAAAGGAAAATAGCGTGGTCGATGCCCTTAGCAGGAGTATAAAAATGATTCATCTGGCATTAGTAAGCACCTGTGAAACATATGTCAAGGAAAGAGTCAGAAATGCACAAGAGATAGATGCATTCTTCAAGACCGTGACCTCATACCTAAGACAAGAGCCTACATGGATGAAGTATGAAGGCTACCAAATGCCCGAGGAAGGGATGCTGACTTAAATAAATAGATGGTATATTCTGAACTGTGACGACTTGAAGAGGTTCATCATGGATGAACTACATAAGAGACCATATACGGGTCACCCTGGATATCAAAAGATGATATCGACCACTAGGAAACAATTATGTTGGCCTGGGTTCAAGAAAGACATAGCTAACTATCTAGCTAAGTGCCTAGAATTCCAGCAAGTTAAGGTAGAGCACCGACATCCAACAAGATTATTACATCTCCTACCGATCCCAGAATGGAAATGGGAAACCATCTCCATGGATTTCATCATCGGATTATGAAAGTCAACCAAACAAAATGATGCCATCATGGTCATGGTGGACAAATTGAGTAAGTCTGCCCATTTCATCCCTGTCAAGTCAACTTGCAAGGAAATATATATTGACAACATCTTCATGAAGGAGATATTAAGACTGCATGGCATGCACAAGGAAATTTTATCTGATAGAGATACCAAATTCACTTCAAACTTTTGAAATCCCTAATGGCCAGTTTTGAGACTAAATTTTTGTTCAACACAACCTATCACCCTCAAACTGATGGACAGACAGAAAGAGTGAACCAAATATTAGAAGACATGCTAAGGATGCATGTAATGCATCAGCCTAAGAAGTGGGAAGACTACCTACCATTGGTAGAGTTTTCATATAACAACGACTTTCAGAAATCCTTGAAGATGAGTCCTTTTGAAGCCCTCTATGGTAGACAGTGCAATATTCCAATCAGCTGGAATAATCTAGTGGACATAATTACAATCGGAATTGACATGATGAAAGAAATGGAGCAACAAGTGTTTCAAATAAAGCAAAATATGGATATTGCTCAGGATAGACAGAAAAGTTATGCTGACAGGAAAAGAACGCCCCGAGAGTTCAAGACTAGAGACCATGTCTATCTTAGGGTTAGACCCAAGAATAATTCCTTGAGAATGGGAGTCTGTGCCAAATTGGCACCTCAGTATTCTGGACCCTTTGAAGTCTTAGATAGAGTGGGATCTATAGCCTATAGGCTAGCACTTCCTCCCACTATAAAGGCACATAATTTTTTTCATGTTTCATTATTGAAGAAATATGTACATGATGCTAATCATATAATTGAATGGTCTATGATCCAGATGGAGCCAGAGGGAGAATTCCTTCTAGAACCCCAATGCATATTAGACAGGAAGGAAACCTTACTTAGGAACTAATCCATTGCATAGGTCAAGGTGTAATGAAAGCACTTTGGCCCAGATGAGGTTACGTAGGAAATGGAGGATGCCATGAGACATGCATATCCAATTTTGTTTACTCCTGTACCTACATATCATGTTGATAAATAGATCATCGAGGACAATGATTCCTTTAAAGGGGAGGGAATTGTAACACCCTGTTTCCCCTAGTCTGTAAATATAACTTTACTGGCCAGGAACCATGGAAAACTCAAAAGTGTGAATGTTTGATTTGATGGACCTTTGTACAAAACGTCGATGAATGTAAATTATGTTATTTTAATAGATAATGGATACGGGTTGCATGACTGCTATGAAGGGTATGTGATAAGAGAGACCATAATGGCTAATAAAAAGGTGGTGGAAGGGACCCAGAATGGTTGCATTAACCTCCACTGAACTAGTACCATGCTGGAATTTATTGCTCAGATCAGAACAACCCTCTAACCCAGAAATGAATTATAGTCAGACTGGTAGGTGGGAAGATCTCCTCAAGAGTTAATGAGGGGATGGTACAGACTACCCATCGGTAAGGCTTCTAGACCTGACCACAGATTGGGATTTCGATCCACACACAATCTTGCTAAGGAAGGAAAGAAATGAAGCATGGTGTGGGGGGGGGGAGGGAACCTACAAAGAGTGTAGAGATGGGAGCCGAAGATCTCGGTTTCGAGGAAGGATTGAAAGAGAAAAGTGAGTTTTGATCATAGGGGATAGAGATTGAGCCAGGAGAAGGAGAGTAACCTTCATCCTTATCTATTCATGTATTAGGAGAAGGAGAGTAACCTTTGTCCCTAACTTCCGTTGAGATGGAAGTAAGAAAGTGAATCTCAAAGCATCATGGCCTAAGCTCGGGGGTGGCTAGTGATAAATCCATTGGGAGTGGTTGAGCCTATGGTTGGGTGGAGACAAGCACCCCTCTCAGTATTCACATCACACCTTATGGTTTTGATAAGTGTTTCTATGCCTTGTGATTTGAATTGGAAATAATGGATGCATGATTGTATATATATACCTGTAAATGGTTTATTTATTGAATGACTAAGTTAAGAGTATGCATTTGTTCCTTGAGAATTTTTACATCTGCTTGATTTTCCTTATGTTCTAGTTTAATTCCTCGAAAGCACTTCTCTAGGGAATTTCCTCACCGTCCTAGAGTCGAGTGAGTACTCCCCTAATTTTGGAGGTTGAACCCCATAATCACTGCGAGGACAGAGTCTATTAAGCTCAGGTGAGGTAGTGCATGTATGCACCAAGTCTCTGCAAGGTGGGTAGAGACCGAGACCATATTAGGTTCTAGAGTTGAGTAATTGAACGTAAGAGGTGAATGGAAGAATTATTCCAATACAATACATTCAAGTTAAAGAGCGCAAAACTCTTAAGCCCTTCAGATCCAACAAAGCTCAGGATGAATAGTGAGATTTAAGTATCGAAAGAGGATATCCTTTCGTCTGGAAGATGAACAAATGAGATCCATTCGCGAAGATCCAAGATTTGTCATGACCATTAGCTTTGAAGAAGGGGAATAGGCATTAACGCCTTGACTCCTTCAATCTTCACAAGATCGTAGATCAAGAGATTTGGATGTTGGTGCAACCAAACTCCCAAAACCTGAAGTTGCGACGTGATCTAGACCGTAGATCTAACGATCTATCAAGACCCTCCTTGACTGTTGGATTGGCAAGATTGAGGATTTTCACATCGGGAGGTTCACATGTTGGCACGACTAAACTCCCAAAACCCGAAGTTGTGATGTGATCTGGACCGTAGATATAAGGATCTAAGAGGACCCTCCTTGACTGTCAAATTGGTGAGATCGGGGATTCACACATCGGGAGGTTTGTATGTTGGTGTGAATAAACTCCCAAAACCGGAAGTTGTGACATGATATGAACCATAGATCTAAGGATCTATCGGGACCCTCCTTGACCATTGGATTGGTGAGATTGAGGATTCACACATCAGGAGGTTCACATGTTGGCATGACTAAAATCCTGAAACTCGAAGTTGTGACATGATCTATACCATAGATCTAAGGATCTATCAGAACCCTCCTTGACCATCGGATTGGCAAGATCGGGGATTTTCACATCGGGAGATTCACATGTTGGCACAACTAAAATTCTGAAACCCGAAGTTGCGATGTGATCTGGACCGTTGGATCAAGGAAGGT
The DNA here is from genome assembly GCA_009831015.1 of Picea engelmannii. Taxonomy (NCBI): domain Eukaryota; kingdom Viridiplantae; phylum Streptophyta; class Pinopsida; order Pinales; family Pinaceae; genus Picea; species Picea engelmannii. The sequence continues at coordinate 848,135 of ML780471.1, forward strand.
CATGGACCGTCGATCTGATGAGATCATATTAACATAGGAGTATGTGGGAATTATAAATTCCCTAAGAACCAAGATCAAAAGAGATAAGTGCTTTTAGAAGCGCTGATGAGGTCCAAGAGGGGAACTTGTTTCAAGTTTGTAAGCTCAAGAGAAGGAGCAGTAGTGACTGTTGGATCATGCTCTGTGAGAGATATAGCCAGTGGGAATCCATGATCATACAATTAGAAGAGAACGTAGGAGGAGATCGGATTTGGGCCATCAGATCTGAGTGCAAGGACATGTGGCACAAATCTATGAGTTCTGGGTGAATACCCGAAGTAATCCTCGATTGTTAGATTTGGGGGAGACACGCGTTAGTGGATATTAGACTCCGGGTAAAATCCATTAGGAAAATAGGTTTGAGAGTTGATGTCTCTGAAGTTTAGAGACCTGGAGGAGATCTCGACCATCGATTGAGAAGAGGGTCGCATGACCATTGATCTGGGTTGAAAGGTCAACCGCTCGGAATAAAGGCAGGACTGTTGATTGAGTAAGATAGGTGTTCATAGATCCGAGAGGCATAGATATGAATTGTCGATTTAGCCGTTATCGTCAAGTTCTTGAGATTGACGACCCCATAGCATTGTGGGGACATGAGTTGCGAGGAGTTTAAGGTATTGAGGGCAGACCGCAATTCAAACCGTGGTTTTGTTAAGAGGACACATGGAGGTTGTAAGAGCATTGCAGGCCCAAAATAATTTTGAATCCAAACCTCTTGTGGTCGTGCTCACAATCGCATGGTCATCGCCAAGGTCACATCAAGAGGGGGCTTATCAAACAAAAGGAGATAACACCCGACACACTACATTTTTGTAGTAGGGAGAAAAGGGAGGTCGCTTGTGCCCTTAAACCTGCACCAAGAAACTAAAAGGTTCTATGTTTAACTATAGAACGAGACCATCAAGGTCCCGGAGAATTGTTTGGCTTCAGAATCAGAGATCCATGACCAGGAGGTCGGACTGGTTCCTGTCGTGGGTGTGTTACAAATTGGTATCTGGGTGTCTTACATCCATCATGGGATTTAACTACAAATAAGCATCCAATTTCTATACCCACGCATTTGCAGAAGATTTCGATGCTCCATCAAAGGGGGGAATCTCCATTTTTCGTGCTTTTCTCCCCAAATCATGATTACCCCTGTGAAAATATCTAGGTTTGCCTCTGTATTTGATTCCACAATACTCTCCTAACTACACCTATCTCCTAAACCCTTCTCTCAAGGTTTCATACTCCCTCTCATACTCTTCAAAGTTGTCCTCTATCTCCATGCACCCTGGCACATTGGCATCCTATTGTTGTGTGTCTAATAAACATGGCATGTAATTCCTATGTGTGATTATACTACTCACTCGGGCCCTATTGGTTGCGCCCCCAAATAGAATTTTCCCCTCAGTATGAACCCCGTGACTTATATATGCATGATACCTCTCTCCTCCCTGAGATCCACTAGCCCCATTATTCCCTTCATTATTTTTTGGTTCCTTGCTATGTACCATTTGCATGAGAAGATGTGAAATCATGTCCTTCCTTGCTTCCAATATGATAACCAATCACTCATGTCCCTATTCAAGAGTTGTCAAGGCTAATTTAAGATCATCCTGTCCTCTGGATAAGCACTCATGTGTCTCATCCAAATGGTGATGCATGATAAAATGTGTCTTGTCAATGGAACATTGTAGTTCCTGTGTTATTCATGCCAATTCAATTGGCACCTCCTTGCCATTATCATATCCTGTTTTCGGTCTTTCCCCCATCTATGTTCTGGCTCCTCAGTACCTTTATCCTTCTTCTTCCTGATGTACCCTCTCATCATCAAATCCACACAAGTTGGGAGGATTCAAAGATATGATACCACAGTAATATCTCAAAGTGGATCTATGTGGAATTTTTCAGTTTTAATGGTTTCTGGTTGAAGGGTTTTGTCAAACAATTCGCACTTGTAGCTTCATTGAGCTTGTGTTGGGGTTTATTGTGAAGTTGATAGAATAAATAGTTTGCAATGATAGACTTGATATTTAAACAAAAAATAAACACATAGTAACAACAACAAGCATAGACACAAACTTAGATTTGTGTTTATCTAATATATATAGCTGACCTCAGTACAAGAGAAGAGAAGATCTAGAAAAGATATAGGAGAGTGGAAAATGTGGCTGATAACACCTCCAAGATATAATATAAAGGAGATATATTGGCTTCCCTGAGCCTCTAATATATGCATGCAAAAGATATACAAAATCAATCTCTTTCCCTTCCTCCAAAACACTGAATCTCCTAACTGAGTTGCACCCTCACTAGTTGTAGCACACCCTAGAAATTCACATGGATTAGATCGGCCCCCAAAACCTCATGAAATGGTTGTAATCATGTAGGGAAGGTGATGGATAAATCACATGAGTATTTTCTCTTGTTGTAGATGATAAAACTGACCTCAAATCAATAGATCTCTAACCCCAAGTGTGCCCTCCTTCAGGAAATTCACCCAAATCTGATAATAAATAATTATGGAGGCCAAAAACCCACAAGAGTGCTAAGAAAAGTCACTCCGGGGATGGAAAATGTTCCCAAATAAAGATATCTTCCAGATCCAACCACCAAAGGAAAAATCAAACTCCTCAAGGTTGAACAATGCGCCCTTCCTACAGAAATCCCTACAATGGTGCACCCATCTTTACAAATGATAGCTGAGAATAATCTAATCTAAACAAAATAGTGAGGGTGGAATCTTTCACCACCTTGGCCAAGATTGGACTAGGAAAGGAGGGATTTGTCACCTTCGTGATGATCTCTAGGGTTTGTCTATTCAAAACCCTCAAAACACTCAAGCTTCCATAGTTGAATTTGCAAATAGAAATGATCAAGAATGAGGAGTGAGGCACCCTCATATTCTTCTTATACTCCAACATTATAATTTTCACTTAATTATTAATTGGATAGCTAAATTATTTTCTTCACTTATCTCATATTAGCCAATTAACTTATATTTCCTTATTAGCCAATGTCACTTTAATATTTTGACTTTAGCATCCTTAATGACATATTTTGGCCACTTACTCCCCCTTTTTGGTGAGACTATAGCCTAGGGGGAACAACTAGGCTACTAAGTCCTCCAATTCCTTGGTCATATGGAAGGGAATATTACAATACATATTTGGTGGTAGCCAGAATGAAGATCGAGTTTAGTAAAGTACTGAGCACCACTCAATTCATCCAAGAGATCATCAATGACATGAATGGGAAACTTGTCTTTGATGGTGAGTTTATTGAGGGTGCGAAAGTCAGGACACATGTGACAAGTACCTTCTTTATTGAGTACCATTACCATAGGATAATAATAGGGTCTGGTACTAGGACATATAACACCTTCTTTGAGCAACACCTCCATGATTTTCTCAAATTCATTCTTCTAGGCAAAGGGATGACGATAAGGGAGAACATTCGGAGGAAGAATGTCGAGGACAAGGGCAATGGAATGATCATGAACACCACATGAAGGGAAAATTCCCTTGGGAGTGGAAAAAAAATCTTGGTGTTTGGATATGATAGACTGGAGGTCAGGATGCATGGAGGGTGTCTCAACGGCTTGAATGGAATGGAGTTGGGAAATAATACCCGAATAACCTTTTTTGAGAAGCTTTTCCATTCTACGAGAACTGATTATCTCAGGGGAACCTATTGTGATTCCTTGGAATTGATATTTTTGTCCCTCCTGGTGGAATTGCATGGTTAGTGCCTTAAAATCCATGAGAATGGGGCCCAAATTTCATATCCATTCAACACCTATCACAATGTCACAACTTCCAATGTCGATGGAAAACATATGAGATTTTAGGTGGTACTGCGCAAGTTGAAGATGTACATTTTCACAACATTGACCACATTTCATGGAACCACAATTGGATATCATGATTTGAAAATTGTTGATGAAACAAATATAACAATTGGTTTCCTGGGCAATGTGGCAGTGAATAAAATTATGGGTGATTCCACTGTCAACAAGGATGATGACTTTCCTATGCTTAATATATCCAATGACCTTGAGGGTTTGGGGAGAAGAGAATCCAGTGAGGGCATGAAATGAAATCAACAGTTCAAATTTTGGTGGGTTAGTAGGCTGAGTAGTAGCATTGGGAGGGGTAGCTCTTTAACATGGGGAACTACATCTTCCTCTTCAAAAACATCCTCTAAAATGGCCATAAAAATATTTTGTTCCTTACACTTGTTCCCAGGAAAATATTTGTCATCAAAATTATAAGAAATACCCTTGAGTTTGCATTCAACCATTTATTCCCAAGTTAATTTTTGGACCTTGAGGGGAGTGGCAGGGGGGGTGGGATTGGTGGGTCGAGGGAGAGGAAGAAAAGAGGGTTTTTTTGTTCTGGGAAAAATCAACTTGTTGTGCTTCTTTGGCATGTTTAGTAGCTTCCAACCAAGTATGAGGGCGATCCATGAGGACCTGGGCTTGGATTTCATCCTTTAAGTCACTGATAAATCTTTCCCAGAAGAAGGCATTTATCATGCCCTCTACTTTGAAGGCCAAATGCTCAAAGGAATTTATAAAGTATTCCACTATTCCTGACTATTTCAACTTGGTCAAATGACCTAAATAGTGGGTGTCAATGTCAAAGTGTTCATAGAGCTCTAGAACAAACTAGGTCCATGCAACATACCCCTGGCATGCATTTTTACACCATTGCCACCATTGTCATTTTTCAGGATCCAGATAGAGAAAAACATAACGAATTTTGGCCAACTCATCGATAATGCCATGCAAAGAGAAATAATTCTCCATTTGAGTGACACAACATGTGGGGTCAGAGCCATCAAATTTATTAACCTCAACTTAGGGAAGACGACGGTCATGATGACAGGAGTTGGATTGAAAGATCATAGAATGGGAGGAGTCAACATTGTTGGATTAATGAAGGGGGGGGAGGGGCGCGAATCGTTAATGAGAAACTATACCACTTATTAATCCTTTTAATCACAATGCATATTATTTCAACAATGTTCGTCAGTTCATCATCAATATATTATTGCATCATAAACATTAGCATCCATAAGTACATAATAAACAATAATAGACACATCTACACAATACATAGTACACCAGTATTTTACGTGGAAACCCATTGCAGGATAAAACCACATAATTATGTTCTTATATGTCAATAATTACATTCAAGGAATCACCCAATTCTAATTCTATGGATCCAACCAGAAGGAGGCTCCAACCTGAAGGAATATCCAACTCCCTAATTTTCTAGCTTAAACCAGAAGGAGGATCCAACCCCTTAATTTCTCCGTCTACAATAGTAAGGTGGCTACAACCACCTAGTTCTCAAGATCCAACCTGAAGGAAGATCCAACTCCCTGATTCTTTGACACCAACTAGAAGGAGGACACAACCCCCTTTCCTTACCCCGTCCAACTGCCCCAAAATGTAAATTCCAAATGTAGACAATCTGTCACTGTCATTGAATCAATCACTGCCACTATCACTTTGTCATTGTCAACCTGTACCAACACATTGTCACAACCTATACCAACCTTCCTGAATTATTTCCTTTAGATCTGCAACCTATCTATAATGCAACTCATGGATGTTCGCATCTATCCTTACTACAACTCGCGGACTACCACAAACTCACCTAGTCTCACTGTCACTATCTTTGCTTCTGCCAAACTGTAACTGTGAAACCTGTCAATTCAACCTATACCAGAAACATGTAATAACCTATACCAAACAACCTGTACTAAACAATTTGTAATAGTAATCTCATCAACCAAACTAGATTCAATCACCAGGACCAATCACCAAAATAACTCTCAACCATATGCACAATATCACTAGGATGTGCATCAAACAAAACTACTCATAACAACTCACAATCATCATACACACATGCCTCTACAAAGCATGTACCAATCACAACCAAGTACAAACGTATACAACAACAAGTGCATCAAATATGCACAAGAACATACCATAAACCCTTAAATCAAACAGTGTGCCATAACTTCACTGTTACATAGCCTCAACCATGTACCGCTCATAAGCCAAACATACCAAGACTGATAACAAATTCCTTTCACAATGCACCACAATATATTCCAATAAGACCAAGCTAAATGCACCAACAATGTGCCTCAACAGATCTTCCTCAAATCATACTTCTACAACAGATACCATACATACAAGAGGGCATAAACCAAACCTGACAAAATCATGCCTCAATCATGCTCCACAAAATCACTAATATATAACCTTATAAACATATAGACTTACCTTTACACTCTGTAACTGACATGAAGCTTCATATCTCATACCAACAGACCTGCAGTCTCTCCTCAGATCCTGCAACCTAGAACATGTATCTTCCTCCTTTCCCTTTCTACAGATCCACGCTTTCCCTTTCCTCAGCTCACGGGTATCCGCACTTTCCTCTACTATGGCCCGTGGATGTCCATGCTTCGTTGTTCCTACGATTCATGGATAACCTCTGAAATCTTTGTAGCTATGAAACTTTCGTTCCTTCATACTTCCGCTACCTCAGACCTACGCTTTCTCGGATTTGTCAATGTATACTTGCAAATAACCTTTCACAAAATAGATATTCAATAATTTTCAATAGGTAGGTAAGTGAAAATAGGAATCCCTTTCTCTCTTATTTATAATTTTTCAAGTGTCTTTCTCTAGAAGTTTACTTGTAACTGTTTCACCCCTTTCTCCATATTTTAGGGCTAACCCACTTTATTGTTGCAACTAAATTTCCTTAATTAGTCAACACATAACTCCTTTACCCTTCTTGTTGTAACCACTTCATTATTTAATTCATTTATTTTACAACCACTTTGACTAAAGAATATTCTTTATGACTTTATACAAGCTTTGACTTCTTGTTGACCTTCTAGGGGCTTCTAGATTACTCTAAGGGGTTCTCCAACTTCTCAAGGCCATATCTCCCTAATCGTGAGGAACTATGTGACGTACCACATATCACCGAAAATGACATGATGTGTATTATCCATCCATGATAGTCTTACCTACATATTTACTGATCTTTGTGCCTTTATACCTAAACCAAAGATGAGTCCCTTACCCATACCTTTGTGTTACCAAACTTTGTTGCCGAAATTCTCCAAGGGTTGAAATCAATCTCTAAGGGTTGACATCAATATCCAAAATTACTATCCAAAGGTTGAGATAAATGACAACCAACTGGCTAAACCAATTTTCCAACAATCTCCCCCTTTGGCTTTTATGGCAACACTTAGTCATGAAAAAACTCATGCTCATGCTCCCCTCCCCCTATTATCATCTCTCTTCATAAATATTTCTATCTCTTCCCCTTTGACATCAATGGCAAAGGGTATCTCCCTTTGAGGTTGTTCTCCCTTACTAAACTCTCCTTGGGGCTGCTCCCCTTGTCTAAACTATCCTTGGGGTTGCTCCACCTGTATGTTTGTCTCCTTGTCTGCATGCTACTAATATTCCTTTCTGAATCTCTCTCTCTGTTGAAATATCTGCATGTTGTTGTGTAGATCAATATAGGTCTTCTTGTACCTGCTTCATTTTGGAGTTATTGTCCATTAGTGCTTCCTTGAGTAATCAACTGACATATATAAAAAACATTCAAAAATAATCATTCAAATATCTATGTATCATTATCATCCATTATGATAATATTAATTTATCTCTGAACCACTCTCTGAACAACATATGTGAACCAAATATCTAAATTCATTCTCTCATCCACTGTCATATATATGTCCAAATATGCTACTCAATTGTCCATAATTATGACTCATTTGTCACTGTACTTCTTCTATCTGACTGCTATGAGTATGTCTACTCGAAATTTGTTAGCTACTCGAAAGATGGTTCTATGATTTGTCTCAGCTACTACATAGAATCCACCTGTCTAATATTCATATTATTCGGGAGTCTCCAATTCGTATGGCTCAAAACAATACCTTCTCTAATGAAGTGTAATCTTCCTCTTCATTTGTGAATACATCTTCCTTTTTATCCTCTTCCTGAATTATGTCATCATCCTGAGTTTTGATATCTTCTTCATCCTCTACTTGAATTCTGACACTTTCCTCTTTACCTATACATTCATCATGATCGTGTGTTGTTGCAAATCCTAAAAGTATGATTCCTTGGACTTGTTGTTCATTTACCTTCTCTTCTTGTTTTTCACTTCTCCTCCAAACCTTTTTGTGTCTGTCATCAATATTTTCTTTCATGGGAGGATTTATCATGCTTCCACAATTTCAAGCTACGTGTCCATAGTTGTGGCATTTGTAGCATTCAATATTTTGTGGGGCCACATAAACATTTCTTTCCCGATGATTTATTTCATAAACCCTGCAATCTGCAACCTTATGTCCAAAGTTAGTACACTAAAAACAATGACCATAAAATAAATTTACATACTTGGGAGTGAATGATATTCCTTGTAGTGTAGTTCTTCTGCAATTCTTCCTTGGCTAATTAATATCTTCTCTTTGGTTGTTTCTTTCACAAGGATTGGATCTTCTTTGCTTCTTGAATGTAGAAGGTCTTTTGTATTCATTCCTTTCTGATTCTTTTTTACCATGATTCCTTCCTTTGAGAACTTCTGCATAACTCTTTTGTTATGTTTCTTTCGTCATGGAGCTTGAACCTTTCTCAGTATGCACCTGGTTGTATCCTAGTCCATACCTGTCATAGTATGGCATTTGATTGTTGATGATATTATCCAATGTCTTGGTGCTATCTTATGGCATGTCCTTCTTCTAAAGATATTTTCTCAGAGTGACTTCTTCTGCTTCCAACCTTTCAATCATCTTCTCCTTCTCTACCAGCTAACTTCTGAGCATTTCTTCAATCCTTTTGTCCTCTTCTACCTGGACTTTCAACTTCGCAATTAGTTGCTTGACTTCCTTTGATTTGAGATTTTGGGTTCCTTTTACTTTTAGTTCTTCCTTGAGTGACTTTTTCTTTCTTTCTTTCTTTCCTTAGTTCTTCTAAGGCACTAATCAATTATTCTCTGAGATCGACTTCGCCTTCTTCTTTGCAACTATCAAAGTTTCTTATTTGATTTTCCCTAGCCATAAATAATACCTTTTTTCTAAATCATTTTCGGTTTCATCGTCTTCCCCAGATGAGGAACTGTCTTCTCTTGAGTATATATTTTTCTTGAAGACTTTCCTTTTGTCTTTCATGTTTCCCTTTTGATATTTCTTTTCTTTCTTGGGATATTCCTCTTCATCAATATCTGACTTCCTGGAATAAGGACACTTGTTTTCAAAATGACCAATTTTACCACAATTAAAACATTTCAACAGAAGCTTACCTTTGTATTTACCTGTTCCTTTTTGCAACTTTCTTATGAAGTTTTCCATTTCTTCATCTTCCTCTGAATCATCATTGCATATACATTATGACTTTGGATTTTGTTTCTCTTTTTATTTGTCTTCTTGGATGCTTTGAATGTTGCTTCTTTTGTAACTAGGTTCTCCTGTTCTATTCTCATTTCATAAGTGATGAATATTCCATGTAGCTCATCCATGCTTATTGTACTCATATCCGTTCTTTCTTCTAGTGCTGAAATATTAGGATCAAATATCATTGGAAGAGATGTCAGTACTTTTTGAACAATTATAGATTTTTCAACTTCTTCTCCCAATCCTTTAATTGCGTTCATTGTTTCATCAACTCGTAAAAAGTAATCTGCAATATTTTCATCTTTCTTCATCTTCAGTTGTTGAAATTGACCTCTATAAGTTTGAAGATTTTCTGCCTTGAATTTGGCATCTCCTTCATAAACATTATGAAGTTTGTCCCAAATTTCCTTTTCAGAATTGCAATGCATGACTTTGACATATACTGAATCAACCAAAGCATTCAAAATAACATTTTTGGCTCTCTAATTTTTTTGTTTGAGTTTCTTTCCATCGTTATATGTTGGAGGAGTGGAAGTTTCTTTATATTTGTCTACTATTGATTGCCAAACATAAAATCCCTAAGCTTGTACATATGTTTTCATCCTTCTTCTCCAGAATGCATAGTTTTGTCCATCAAATTGTGGTATTCCATTTTTATACATATTGTTTCTCTCCATGATCTACCTTCTAGTGGTTAAACTATTTTCCGAAGGAATCTTCTTTAATGCCAATTGTTGTATTACTAAGAGGGGTTAGGGTGAATCAATAATGAGCAATTATACCACTTCTTAATCCTTTTAACCACAATGCATAGTCTTTCAATATTTTTCATCATTTCATCATCAATATAGTATTGCATCATAAACATTAACATCCATTAGTGCATAATAAACAATAACAGACACATCCACACAATACACAATACACTGTTATTTTACATGGAAACCCAATGCGGGAGAAAACCACATTATTCTCTTCTTATATGTCAATAATTACATTCAAGGAAGCACCCACTTCTAATTGTCTGGCCCCAACTAGAAGGAGGCTCCAACCCCCTAGTTTATGAGGCTCCAACCAAAGGAAGATCCAACTCCCTAATTCTACGGCTTCAACCAGAAGGAGGATCTAATCCCCTGTGTTCTCTGGATACAACCGTAAGGTGACTACAACCACCTATTTCTTAGGCTCCAACTTGAAGGAAGTTCCAACTCCCTGATTCTCTGAAACCAATCAGAAGGAGGCTACAACATCCTTTCCTTTCCCCGTACAACCACCTAGAAATATAAATTCCAAATGTATAGAACCTATAATTGTCACTAAATCAATCACTGCCATTGTCACTCTGTCACCATCAACCTGTACCAACACTCTTTCACAACCTGCACTAGCCTTCTTCAATTCTTTCCTTCAGATCTGCGACCTGTCTATAATACAACTCATGGATGTCTGTGTCTATCCTCACTGCAACTTGTAGACTACTACAAACTCACCCACTCTCACTGTCACTATCTCTGCTTCTGTCAAACTATAACTGTGAAACCTATCAAGTCAACTTGTACGAAAAACACGTAATAAACTGTACCAAATAACCTGTACCAAACAATCTGTAACAATAATCTCATCAACCAAACTAGTTCTAATCACCATGAACAATCACTAAAACAACTCTCAACCATATGCATAATATCACCAGGATGTGCATCAAACAAAAATACTCATAACAAATCACAATCATCACCCACACATGCCTCTACTAGGCATGTATGGATCACAACCAAGTACAAACCTATACCACAACAAGTGCATCAACCATGCACAAGAACATACCATAAACCATTAAATCAAACCTTGTGTCAAAACTTCACTTTTACATAGCCTCAACCATGTACCACTCATAAGCCAAACATATACCAAGAATTCTAACAAATTCCTCTCATAATGCACCACAATATATGCCAATACGACCAAGCTAAATGCACCAGCAATGTGCCTCAACAGATCTGCCTCAAATCATACTTCTACAATAGATACCATACATCCAAGAGAGAATAAACCAAGCCTCACAAAGTCATGCCTCAAGCATGCTCAACAACATCACTAAGATATATCCTTATAAACATATAGACTTACCTTTACACTCTGTAATTGACCTAATGCTTTAGATCTCAGACCAACAGATCTGCAGTCTCTCCTTAGATCCTGCAACCTGGAACAAGTATCTTCCTCCTTTCCCTTTCTACAGATCCACGCTTTCCCTTTATTCAGCTTGCAGGTATCCACACTTTCCTCTACTATGGCTTGTGGATGTTCATACTTAATTTTGCATGCGACTCACGGATAACCTCCGAAATCCTGGTTTGATCACTTTCTCTATAGCTAAGAAAATTTCATTCTTTCATAATTTTCTCTGCCTTAGACCTACACTTTCTCAGATTTGTCAATGTATACATGCAAATAACCTTTCACAAAATATATATTCAATAATTTTCAATAGGTAGGTAAGTGCAAATACGATTCTCTTTCTCTCTTATTTATATTTTTCGAAGTGTCTTTCTCTAGAAGTTTCCTTGTAACTGTTTTACCCCTTTCTCCATCTTCTAGGGCTAACCCACTTTCTTGTTGCAACTAACTTTCCTTAATTAGTCAACACATAACTCCTTTACCCTTCTTGTTGTAACCACTTCATTATTAAATTCATTTCTTTTACAATCTCTTTGACTAAAGAATCTTCTTTATGACTTTCTAGAAGATATGACTTCTTATTGACCTTCTAGGGGCCTCTAGATTACTCTAAGGGGTTCTCCAACTTCTCAAGGCCATATCTCCCTAACCATGAAGTACTATGTGACGTGCCACACATCATTGGAAATGAAATGATGTGTACTATCCATCCATGATAGTCTTACCTGCATATTTACTGATCTTCATGCCTTTATACCTCAACGAGACGTAGGTCCCTTATACATAACTTTGTGCTCCCGGACTTCATTGTCAAACTTCTCCAAGGGTTGAAATAAATCTCTAAGGGTTGACATCAATCTCCAACATCACTATCCAAGGGTTGAAATCAATTAAAACCAACTGTCCAACCAACACCATATAAGTGGGATGGTTGTTTTGAGGAGGAAGGGAACTGGGGGTGGTTCAACAACTGGTTGATAGTGGACTGGAGGGTGGAAAATTCACCCATGAATTTGGCATTCATGGTGTCAATTTGTTGCTGGAATTGGTCCTGAAATTTTTTAAGATGGAAATTTGTGGAAGAAAGATCATAAGTCACTTGTTGGAGGGATTCCTTGTTCTGAGTGATGGAAGTTTGTAGGTATTGGTTGCAAGTGTTGGCCATTTGGATATGAGGGGTTCCTGTAAGGGGAAATGGGTGGGTGGGACCACACAAAAGAAGGACTTATAAGTAATAAGTGCCACAACGATCAAGGAGAAAAGGAGAATGCAATGGGATAGGTTGAAAATAAGGGTGTCGGGTCCATTGGAAAAAAAATATTAAAAATGAAAGGTACCACTACGTTTGGGGTGAGGAGAGGAATCCAATGGGATAGGTCCCGAATAAGGGTGCCAACGAGACCACTATTTTTTTTAATTCCTATGGAGTTATACTCTGATCTGAATAATACTTCAGTGGCGAAATGTCCAAATTCTTAAGAGGAAGAAATGTAGGAATTTTGCAACCTGAATGTAGGAGGCAAGGTTGTAGGAAAATAGATCTTGTTTGTTCCTTTTCTTCTCTATTTTCATCCCAAGGCTCAAGGTGTTTATGGTTTCTACAGACAAGGGTTTTCCCTATGTTATAGCTCTCTGATATATGTGCGGGATCGAACAATAGTACTCAACCCAATATCTCAAGGCACCAACAAAGGAGGCTAGACCGTACCCTTAGCTATACTACCCGATTTCACAAGTACTAGAGAGCATCTTCCCAAGTGTTTTTCTCGATGGAATTATAGTAGTCAGGTGGTCGATCAGTTGATCTATGGAGGGTTCATGATACCTAGTCCATTCCATATATAGGTGTTGTCTGATGCACTATCACTCGAAGGGGTACCAATAGGGGTTACAACAATGTGAGCTTAAGTACCTCTTGTATTTCCTGTGTGTATGCTTCCTCGACCGCAGATTTATGCGTTGAACAATAAATCTCTGTAGTTTTAAGATGTCAGAATACATCTCTACCCTGAAAAAATTTAACCCACAATTCCTACCAAGGAAAGTGCTCTAATACCACTTGTAAGGTACCAGATCTATTATAATAGCAGAAAACATGAATACTACAGAGAATAACAATGGAACAACATAAGATATGAAACCAAAACACCAAAATAATACCTTTGTTGATAGGAAATAATGTTCACTTGTCTCTTCGAGGGGGAAACCTCCAACAGAGCAATGCTCTATTACAATAATTCTCAAGACAAAGACTTCTCATGCCTCCTACTCTTATTTATACTAATTCTATCTTCTAAAGAACCTTCGAGCGGAAGATATTTCTAGAAGTGAAAGATTATATTAGGTCTTCTTACATTGACTTGTTCTCATTTATTAAATAGGCCTTATAAACTAATGTCGGCCTTTATTACATAGAAAATACATTATTCTACCTAGGTGAGGGGTTAGGGAGGTTAGGTCCCTAACATAAGCAATAGCATATGCTAACAATATTAGAACAATTTCCAAGTTCCAAAAATATATTGTCCAAATAGTCCCAGATGATTAGTCGACTAGACAACAAAACAATAATACATCATAAGAAACCAATCTATGTCCATCGCATAAACAACTTTCGTCAAAGAAGGATCTCGAGAGATCTAGTAATCATCTGTCAGTATCCTCTATAATTAAAAATCAACACTTCTATTTAACTACACTCTATTTTGTAACAATAGGTCAACTATTCTCTACATACCCCAACACTTATTAGTAAAAAACCTCAACCAAACATAATCTAGTCAATCTTAACAACAAATCCTAGTCTATCAAACAACTGGACATCTCAAGTTAGGTTTACTTTGTCAAAAAATCCATAGCATCCCCTCTTAAGAACAACATGATATCAATGCAATATAACAATCTGTAAGGAAAACATCAAATCTTTCAAACCATTATCAACAAACTTGAATTGGTATAAAATGAGGCCTAATGGAAGGAATGGCTAAGAGCATTGATACAATAACAATTTTATCCTCTTTCTAGAAATATCTTTGCTTTTTGTCTCGTGTTTTTTTTTTACTTTCAGCCCTCAAGGAGCCCCTATTCCTCGATTAGTTTCTCCCTTTCTTGATTTGAGGCCTAAGACATCCCAATTTTCCTCATTCTTGCGTGGAAAGGATTTTCAAAGTCCTGAAGCGGTCTTGAGTAGCCCAAGGATGGAGGAATTCATATGACAGTTGCAAAAGGTGTTGACAATGGATCACGTATATCTTTGTGTACCACTGTTTCATTCTAATTAAAATGGAGATCTATCTTCTTTCCCTCCCCCAAAATCCATGTTAATGTTCAATGATTGATCTCTTTCAATGTTTTATTAAGGTTCTAACTTGCTTGATAATTAGTTAAGGTAGTTATTTCATGCTTTCTTTTATTTCTTCTAATAAATTTGAGAAAGGTACTTGTTTCCTTGTGTGCAGGTCCAAAATCATGGATAGGAGAAAAGACAAGTGGTACAAGGTAAAATTGAAGGATTTGTCTCCAACCAAGCATCATGACCAGCTAGCTCCTTCTCATAACTAATTGGTGGTTACATTAAGTTATGGTAGAAATAACTTAGGGATTGGATTTCATTGTTTTCTGATTCACTAATAATAGTCCATCCTATCTATAGGATTAGTTTTATTTGCAACAACAATTTTCCAAGAGTTTGAATCTTAGTTGTGATACTTCTAGCCAAGTAGCTACAATAAATCTTTAAATAATCGAAGTAAATAGTACGCAAGGGAAAATATCCACCATTAGTTGATTCTACCAAGTCAAGCCCTCATTGTCATGCAATGCAACCCATAGACCCATGATATACATACTTCAAACAACTTCACACACACACACACACACACAACAACAACAATAACAAAAAAACTCTCCTACAAGACAACAATGTCAAGAAAATTACAAATCAAATCAAATGTATTTGGAAGATGGATCCACCCTTGGTTGATACCACTATTGATCAATCACATTGTTGGGCACTTGATCCGAAAATTTTAATGCATATCTCAATCAATTGAAAAAAATAGGAATCAATGGTCCAAGTACGCCAATGAGCTACCTTATTGATCAATCAATTGTTAACATAACTTCACCAGTTAATCAACTATTGTGTAGAATTAATGCTCCATTTGATATTCTATAATTATTTCACTCATTATTTCATCCTTCACTATTACATGATGAATGCCAACAACTCTATATTACCCACCATTCATCTTACTGTAATATTTGAGATCATAGGTTGTTGTGAAATAGACCTTAAAAATAATAGTTGAGTTTATGAATTTGATTACAAAGAACAACAAAAACTGGATTAATTGAGGTCATTGGTGGTTGAACAAGCACAAAAGGTTAGCATCACCATCAAAGAAGATAACAGGCTGGGGTCAACAACAAATGAAATCCTACTACAATGGTTACCTTTAATCGCCCAGAAGAAGATTCCCTTCTTAGAGATGCATCAGATATTCGTATGGGGAGGTCAATGGCATTCCCTCATCTTTGTGTCCAAATCTCAAGGTTTTCCCTTTCCCTCAAGACTATATTCCATTGATGACTATCACCTATAGCCATACAGGTGTAGGATTCATCAAAGGTTTTGGGAGGAAGAAGGTGCTATGATTTCACACCAAGGATTTCATTCAAGTGATGTTGTTGTAGAGATAGAGTGTTGGTAAGCACATGCAAACAATATTGATTTATTTTCATGTCAAGAAGCAATTGATCCTAGCAAAATAAGGTATACCATATTTCCTCTTGTAGATTTGATGCATGATAGCATATGCTTGCTAGGATCTCACTGGACAAGAAAATACCATTGGATACATGTTGCATGATAATGTATGTTTGTTGGCTAGTAGAATTGAGCTCTCCCCATTGGAGAAATGAAAGTCCATGTTGGAAACACTCACTAATTGTCGACTCAAGAGATCTTAATGTATATTGATGATAGGGACTTCATTGTCTCTAGGGAGGTGCTAGGTGTCATAGGTTGGCTTGGAGAATATTGATGATTATGCCAGAGTTGATGATGATGCCTCACCTTCATCTTCCTTCTCATTGGAGATAAACACAACTATGAGGGTATCCCATTACATAGTTTTCAGTTGGATGTTGAATAATTTCATAGTTGGAAGGAAGTACATAGTTCTAACCTATTTCAGTGCCATTTGTGATATAATTTTGTCTCAATGTTATTGTGTTTTATGAAAATATAGTAACTACTACATGAAAGCAACTTGCCTACCTACTACATGTACAAGATGATAAATTTCAACAACCTTACAAAGACCGTGACCTACTTTTTACATGTAATAATCACATGTTTATTTTGTTATGGAAAAATCTAAAAACAAAATACATGTCACTACCATTTCATTGGAAAGCATCAGCAACAAGTATTTCATGTGTAGCATGCATGGAAACTATGCAGGGTATGAAGCTTGAAATTGATCAGAAAATCCAAAACAAGACTTGAATCTTATGCAACAATGCATTGTCGGTTTCTGTCACTTCCCTACACAAGGGATTGTAATGAGACTTTGAGTATACAACTTGAAAGAACCTAGAGACTTGATTAAAGTCAAGCCAAAAGTCTCACAACCCAAAGTCTCAAACCCAAAGAGAATGGGACATGTGGATTGAGATAGGTGGCCAACAATTTTCCTAAAACATCTGGTAAATATTGATTAGTCTTGACAAATTATTTCTCAAGTGATCCCACCCCCTTAAAAAATACCTTCTTCAAACCATTGATAAATATCCACTAGTATTGATGAAAATTTTCTCAACCAATGCTACCCCCCCCCCAAAATTCCTTTGATGTCATAAGTTGGAAGTATTATTCTTTCGATGTCTATTTTTATGTGTGTACATGATTATAAAAACCCTACCTTTTCCTTCCAAATTAGATCCAGGTTGTTCATAAAAAAAAATTGTTTTCATTGGGCCATTAATGTGCATTTTATTGCTTCATTGGATGTGTTTCACTAGTATACATCAAAAAAAATTTCTACGAACTAGGTAGAAAGTGTTGTGCAAATCACTACATACAACCACCTTTCCAAAGTTAACACAAGTATGATGATCAATTTTTGCAAGGAGCTTCCTAGAGGTTAGTTTTGAACTCTGTCTAGTAACTCTTCAACCAAAAATTGTATTCACAACTTAATAATGGTACATATATGGATAACATCTAAACAAGGTTCATCCCCTACAAGACTACCCACTATCATCATCAGGGGATAAATTTTGATAGGATGATTTGTGTAGTAGTCTACGAACTTGAACTACACATTAATATCTACCTATGCATCTATGAATCAACAATACCACTTTCTAATGCATTTCCAATGCAATTACGATAGAAATAAGTGGGCATTATGTCAAACCATCATGTCATGCTTTACAGAACTGATGGCTCCAAGAGTTCTGATATCCAACTATGCATATCTACACATACATTGACATCATTAATATATGTGTAGACGCTACATGGTGCTTATCCCTTACCATTCTATATTATCAAGTATAATGATTTCCTAGAACAAGACTCTTTGTAGGTTCACTATCCCTATCCATTAGAAGTTTACAAATTAATAGTGAGGTAATGATTTGCTATAAAGGGTTGTTTTGTAGCCCAGTTCTACAAAGTACTTTGTCATACCATAAATGTTAATGTCAAGTGATAAAATATGTTTTGCAAAACCTCACTCTAACCATATTGAATTTATTGTATTGGGAGGATTCTTTAGAGACGCCTACCATAATGTGGAGGGTGGACCCTCAAAGAATCTTCAAAAATAAAGTCAATCATTTAGTAAATAAAACTTACCACATCTGCACTAGTGTTGAACATTGCAACATTTTCTTATTTTTTATTGCAATGTGTTGGTGGTAACTAATCCAATGGCCCCTAGTATTTATTTCAACCTTATTTACTTTAATTTAGATATTAACGTCCACTAAACATCAATTTTTTCCCATGACATTGAAAATAATACATGTAAAGACAACAAGGAGAAGACAAAAGCACATCTCAAGAGAAAAAAAACCCTAAAAGAAGGTAAAAGAAGAAAATAAATGGGAAGCACCATCACAACAAGATAGAGAACAATTGGAAACCTAATCTGCTTAGGGTTATGGTATTAGTCGCTTGTGTAGGAATCTGAAAGGTCAAGTGACAGTGTTACGGTCGTTGGAATTCCAAGAGACCCTAGAATACGAATCCAAAAGGTCAAGACTATGTATTTATACATGTATCATATTGATGAATCAAATGCACTACACACTTATTTTTAATATTGTGTCTCTAACAGTGGTATTAGAACAATGAGCATTGACAATTTAGAGAGATTTCATAGGTGCAATAGATGCTCTAAGAAGAGAATGACTAGAAGACTGGAGATTGCAGAGATTGGAGAGATGTGTTACATGGAAATCAGGGTTTTGGATGAGGAAATGAAGGTATTGGAGAGTTACTCTAGATTAGCGTAGTGTTTTCATGTATTAGGGTTTATGATTTCTATGCTCTAAAAGGAATTTTTATAAGGACAAGAATGGAACCTCCAAAAAAACATCATTACAAAAATAGATGGAAATGCAGTGATAGATACCAACCAATGATAAAAGAATTTTGATTAGCGGTAGAGACCAACGATGTGTAGAGATAGCTATGTATGAGAATAGAGAGGCATGGTGAGGAGGCATGAAATATTGAAATGTAGATTGGTAGTAGTAATGACTGTAACATGGGCTAAAGAAGAGAATCGTTCAGAGTGCCATAGGTCAGATGATGTGAACCCATGACAAATTGGCACACAGACTGGAAGACAGAGGTCATATACGTTTTATCTACTTGAATCTGGAGCTATCTCATTGAGTTGTTGTTGCGTCGGTTGTTGATCTGAATGAACATCATCATCTTCTTCAAAAATATGGTTGTTCTAAACAAGGACTAGTTCAGAATGTTGTCGAAGATTCTTTCACTCAAGTACATCGTGAATAAGTCAAGTCTGAGTTTGTAGTAGTGCTGCTTTGGCTTGTGAAACTTGTAAGAAAGTTACAACAGACTGTAGAGTGGTTTTGTTAATGATGAATGTATTGTCCACATAAGATATGATTAGAGTGTTGTATAACTCTAACAATTCCTCAACTCAAGCCATAGGTAAGACCTCATAGGGTTTCTTGCAACTCCACCCAAATTTGTTGTTGGAAGCTACTAGTGTCAACACCACGGTGAATTGTCCAAAAAATTCATTGTTTCCACCCTCAATGGTTGTTGTCTCTGGGTCTACCTCATCAACAATGAATAGATGACTAGAATGGACTTGAAATCCTCCTTGAAAACCAGATGAGGAAGAGGAGAAATCTTCCCTTCTGGATAAGTCTGCAAAGTTCAAAATTTGCAATGTTCAAAAGGCTATCGAAGCTTCTCTTGAAGTAACTCATGTTTAAAGGTAGAATATGGCACTAGTTTGTCTCTAGAATCTCTATTGCATATGACTCATCGAGAACCATCACTCCAAACTGTACAACCCAATTTCTAACCCTAAATCCTTCTTGGAGTGCACATTGAGATTAACCTTGGAAGGATTGATCTTATGGAAACTCTTGACACTATGATAGTGCATTCTATGACCTCATCCTTGACTAGGAAACTCTCTCTCATTATCCATGACCAACTTCTAAAATAAAAAATTGATGGTTCTTTCACAAATTAGGAAAGAAAATTATAGGGTGAGGGGGTATAAATTTTTCTACATTGAATGCCACTTCACAAGAAGAAAGCATAGGTGCATGTGCACAAAGATTGTAACTGATTCACTTTTCACAAATCCCATAGAAAAACATTGTTTAAACATCACAAAGCATTCTACCATTCCCAAAAAAATTGGTCAAATGGGAAAATGGAAGCATTGATATATTCAATAGGATGTGAAGAATAGAGGAGAGTTTAGGTGTTGAGTCATATGCCAAAGTGGTTTTTCTGCAAGCTCGAACAAAGAAGAAGTCACACTAAGATTTTTAATACATCAAATAAAGTATGGTCGCCATTTTGCATTTGGTTAAGAGATATGGTACAACATCTTGAGGTACGATGTCAAGGAGCTAAAACCTAATCAAGGTTCAGTTATCTCGTTGTCTTCGTGGTCCCAGAATAATGTTGGATAAAACAACCAGTGCAATGGCTTTCTCATCAATAACATGGAAGCAGACAATGGCTTGAGTGGTCTTCTTTTCATAGGCATTCACAATCCCAGTTGTTGTTTTAGAAGTGAGCAAATGTCCTCGTGAGCTCCATTAACCGACAAAGAGAGCCCCAACACTAGGGAATTGTAAGACACGTGAAAATCCATCCGGGGTCACCTTTGGATGACACTGAATCTAAAGAACATGCAGGAAGGGAATGAGTGGCACACTTATGTTTATCCAACAAAGTGCATTATTGCTTGAAGAAACTGTTACTAAAAAGACCAAAGAAACATAAAACAACCTCCTCTTTTTGAATGGGGACCATGAGTATGATTTTTTTCATCCATATAGCGGCAATGATGATGATGATGTTGATTCATATCAAAAGCCAACACAAAAACAACTCAGTGAGCTAGCTTCAAATTCAAGTACAAATGAATATCAAACTTGTCTTTCCAAGCCATTCATCAGACCTTGGGAACAAATCATAAATAATAAGCTCAAAATTGATATCGAATATGAAAAGGATGTCACCTTTCACAATATGGATTACACCAAACTGATCCAATTTCAGAGTGTTGGATTGCTACAAGATGGTTCACATTCACCTGCTCCGGTTCAAGAGAAGATTTAGAAATTTCAACATTGTCAGCGAGTTGGCCACATGAAAGAGAAGTGCTTCGATATTCATCCTTGTAAGCATTACAAAAAGCATAATCATCATTCAAACAAATGTTTTAACAATAGGACATCTATAAGAGTAAAGAACCAGTATGGGTGGATCACTTCTTGGTGATGATCATCAATAGTCAAGAAGATATGTCATTCATACCAACGAATCCATTCTCGAGTATTGATGCATCTTGTAGTGAAAGGATTTTCGTCTTCTCACCTTGTCCCTGACAGGGGGGGACAACATCAATGATTGACAGTCATGATTCAAGTTTCGAACTCCCAACAATTGAGCAATAACAAGGAAGTATGACAAGTGAGCATGATTGGTTTGTGGTTTTACTTAAACCACCACTTAGTAGAAGACCTTCAACTTCTGCTAGACAACACTTCCATACTTCGACTCTCTTCTTGGACTCATATACACCCCTTTAGATTAAGGGGGGTGATGTTGGAAACCTAATCTGCTTAGGGTTATGGTATTAGTCACTTGTGTAGGAATATGAAAAGTCAAATGACAGTGTAACAGTTGTTGGGAGTCCAAGAGACCTTGGAATATGAATCCAAAGGTCAAGACTATGTATTTATTCATATATCATATTGATGAATAGAATGCATTACAGACTTATATTTAATCTCATTTGTCCAACAAGAACAATGAATAAACTCAAGACGAAAGAGGTTCCTTCGCCCAAACATTTTGCTCTAGAGAAGCAATTTTAACATTCATGGTTGCAAAGAAATGTGTGATGGTGCGAGACCATGGAACTCATTAGGTCTACAATGTTTCGTAGGTTTATCATGTGAGCTTGGAATTTGGCCATGGGCCCTCTTCCTACTAGTGTTAGAGTCTTGGAAATAAGAGGTAATAAACTTGATGCATGTTAGTTGGGGAAATTGGCCTCTTGTTATTTGTCGATGAAGGCTAAACATCTCTTGAAGGAAGAGGGCTAAGCATCTCTGGTCCTCATAAGCCATGAGTGCCTTGAGAGAACCAAGTGAATTTGTGAAAAAAAAAAAAAAATCCTTTAATTTCATAATATGGATGGCATTTAGATATAAAAACAATCCTCAATCTCAAGCTTTGAGGTGTAGATATAGAAAATACGATACTTTTGAGAAACATGGTGATTTATGTCAATACGATGTTGATGGGAGAAAACTCTAAATTAAACTAGAGGAACCCTTAAAGTACAAAGTATTTGTTTTTTTCACGAGAAGGAATATTTTCCCCTGGAAATAGCAATTGCCCTGCTATTCAATTAAGAATCAAAAGAAACTTTCCAATACATATAGGCTCGAAGTCATTACAACATACTCATTATGAGATTTATTCATGTCATTATGAGAATTGAACCTGGGTGGGGAGGATAACAATCATTCCTCACAACTATCCAAGCTACACTGAATTGACTTGAAGTACAAAGTAATTATGCTAATGAGATATAGAAATTTTAATTTGAATTTAGCCTTTTACTATAGTTTAAACACTTCAGTTTAAAAGCATAACTATGACATTTAATTTTTTTACATATCATATAATTAAAGGTAACTCATACTTCTTAATGTCTCATATAACTTTCTTCTTAATGTCCCGTATAACATTCTCACTAGTGAGGTTTTGGTTATTGGGGGTCATATGGTCATCTAACGATGTTTACCCAAATGATGTGAAAAGAGTTATTATTGAAGGAGTAATTGAAAATAATAACAATAGTGTTTTGATCAATAAGGTTTTGGTTATTGAGGGCCATTTGGTCACCAAATAATATTTACCAAATGATGCGAACAGATTTACAATTTAAGGGGTAATATAAAATAATAATGATATTGTTGAAGACAACTCATAAATTTGTTCCCAAAGTTTATAAGTTACAATAATTTCTAAAAATAAAAATTTATGGGGATATAATATTTAAAAAAATGAAATAGTTAATATTCTTGATAATAGTAAATATTTTTGGTGATAAACATTATGGCCTCAAATGGTGAAAATTAAGATTCATCTTCTCACAATAAGATTAAAATTCCTCTTCATTCAAATTGAGTCAAGGCTAGGCTTAGCACTTCGACTCTTAGGATTCCTTTTTTTAAATAAATTTATTTTCTAGTTTCAATTCATGTAGATACTGATTCGTCTATAAGGATGGATCCATCAGAATGCTCTTAGGCCTTCACTGTGTAGAACTGGAAATGTCACAGATGGGACGTTCATTGAGAGAAGGGTGGAAGTGGGAACCCACACCCAACCATCACAATATTCATGCTCTGGCCCAAGAGCCATAGTTCATCTTCCAGATTTGTGTGCTTGTCTGAATAAGAATCTACGTAGACTAAGACGTACAACCTATAGAACAAATCCTATTTTGGTGACCTCCTTTATTGACTCAACCCATCCTATGAAAGACTCGGCCCCACTATTTCCCAGACTCTAAGCACAGAGACTCGTAACCATGACAGACTGTTTGGAGGATCCGAATAATGAACTTTGAGATCTGCAACTTGGGTAGACATCTTGGTATTCTGAGACTCTTTAGGTTTTTAGAATTCCCTCTTGAATTTCAGGGTGAGACTACTCTCCTGTGAGTCCTCTTTGCTGGTGGGCCTGACCTTTGTGAACTTGACCCCATCACTTTTCACCTACCTACCTTGAACACATGAACTACAGACAAATCTCCTGACCTAGTTTATCTGTCTCACTACTGTTTATTCTTATTTAAAACCTTTTTTAGTTCTTCTCCTTCATGAGAGTCCCCCCTGATGGAGGCAGAAGTCAAAACACTAATGAGTGTTGCTGACGAGGCACATTGGAACAATGCAGGCCTCTTTTCATCGGTTGATGAGCTTACCAAGCGTTCCACTATACCTTTGGCCCATTTTGCCTCCACAAATCCTCCCAAGCACTTTTCTCCTTCTGACTCTCCTTCCACATCCCAAACCACTCTCCCCTTCACTACTCCATCTAATATACCCAACCACAACACCCTGAAGCCTCCCCACTTACCTCCTTCCCCAGATGCTGACTGTCCTACCCTTCCGAAATGTATACCTACAAACACAGTCCTTGCCACTAGATTCTACACATCCAACCCTGCTACTTGCCAAGGGCCATTACAAAGATCATGATGCACACAGGCTCGAACGACTCCTCTTGGCCTTGCTACTAACACAGGAACTGCTCAAAAGACTCGCCCTCATTCTCATGGAGGCAAGACATCTTCATCTCGACCTTGGGCCTCAAAAACATATAAGAAGAAAATAATTCTTGGTACTGACATTGGACTGGCAGAGTCTGTCTCTATGGCCCTTTGTAGCCTTGTGGGAAGGATATCCTATAGACACCTCTACCATTCGGACTTGGATACCTGGTTGTCAAAATCTTGGAGGCCCATCCTGGGGTATGTCCCTTCTCTCTCACATCTGGGGAGGGGATGGATTTACTTTCACTTTAAAAATCCCAAGGATGCCACAAACATCTTGGAATGACTTTGGATTCTGGATGACAACAAACTCATGCTAAAATGGTGAAGAGTCAGCTTTGATCCTTCTCAATAATAAATTTGTCTTCGACATCTATGGGTACTTCTCCCTGGTCTAACTCTTCATCTTTGGAATGAAAAATCTCTTATGGCTATTGGAAACTCTTTGGGTCACTTCATTAATATTGACTCCAAGACCCTCACTGGACCAGACAAGAAACTTGAGAGGATTCTAGTCGAGCTGGATATACATGAGGGACTTTTTGAATCTATGGATATAGACTGGCGAGGACACATCACATGCTAGAAGCTATATTATCTTGGAATCCCTTTCAGATACACTCTCTACAGGCAGACTAGCCACTTGAGAAAGTCCTACACTGATGCACTTGAAGAAGACACATCTGAAGAAACTATGCTTGAGCTTGCTACAAATATGGACTGAACTCATGCACACAGTCACATGCATCTTCCAGATTTTCCAGATGATGGCCTCACTCCTGGACTGAACACCATTACTGGTAAGCTCAAATCTATATGCCTGACTCTTTTTTCCTCACTCTCCTCCCTATAACTAGACCTCATTGAAAACTCAACCCTTCTTAACTGGAGTCTGGCTTCCTCATCCTCTAAACTGTCAAACACTCTTTCAGATTCTATACCACCTATTGAACCCCCTCATCTTACCAAATATGATCTCATTAGTGCGACTCTGACTAGCACTCAACCAACATCAATTCCTTGATACACTCTAAACACACCATACTCTTCTGCGTTGACCTTCCACCCGACCACTCCCTCCCTAATCACTCCATCTTTTGATCCTCTAGAGGTGAGGGAACACTACACAATGCCTATACATCCCACACTCTCACAAAACAACTCTCCTTCTACTATGTTGATCCCTCTACCGACTTTTCCTTCTCACAGTCCCTCCAAAACGCACCCACTGGCCCCGCGGGATCACACCCCAGACATATCACTTAATACTTCACAGTTTTAGATGACTGATAATTCTGGTGAACAAACTATCATGCAGGAGGATCTCCCTCGCCTTCTGGGACTGAGTGAGACTGAGATTGGAGAAAATACCTTTGGATATGTCTTAAACTCTCTTCTTCCCTCCTACAAAGAAGTAACAACACCTACTCCATTGCCTACTTACTGAGGTTCATCTATGCATCCATCAGATGCTAGAGTTAGTCAAATATCAACTGAGACAACTTCTGATTCCTAGGGAAAAGACCACACTTGGTCTAGAGGTCATGGGTTTGAACACTCTTCGATCAAAACTCGCAGTGCCCACTGTAGGGAGGGAATTCCACCTACTCACTCTGTGGACTATCCACACACATCTACTGATATTGGGGCACTTAGAGGCATGAAAGACCTAGCAAGAGCAAATCCATGATCTTGCTCTCCCTCAACATCAGAGGGGTTGGGGGCCACCTAAAAGCTACCTCTTTTAGAAGACTTATTTCTCACATCTCTCCAGACATCATTTTTCTACAGGAAACTATGGTAGACAGTAAAAAGGCCAGACTATTTCTAAATCAGGTCCAACCCAGCTGGCACACCTGCTTAGTTAGCTCTCTTGGCACCTCTGGAGGGTTGGCAGTGGCTTGGAATCCAGACCATTTTGATTTTCTTCCCTATCTTTTTTGTGGAGACATTCTATTGAATGGAATATGTCGCTCCACAAATAAAAGGCTCAACCTCATCAACATCTATGGTCCATGCTCCAATAGACAACATTTTTGGGAGAAGATAGAAACTAGGGGTCTACTTGACCTCCACAACTTTATCATTGCTGGAGATTTAAATCTCACAACAAATTTTGGATAAGTTTGGGGGGACTCTGCCACTTCATATACTCTAGCTCATTTCTTCACTACTCTCTTCATGACTCATCACTTGGTGGATCTTGTGCCAGACACTCTTTCTCCTACTTGGCCTAATGGACACTTGGGCACAAACTCCATATCTAAGAGGCTAGATCACTTCTTCTTATTAGAGAACCTCATCTCCATGGAGGACAATATCCACTCCTGGGAAAGCTTCCCTTACCTTTCTGATCATGCTCCTATGTCCTGCATTTGGAATCAATTTCCTGCAAGATTTCCTATCCATTCAAGATTAATGTGGACTAGATTCTTGAAGCTGAGTTCAATAACATAGTTGCAGATGTTTGGAAGGATAACAACTTTTTATCTAAACCATGTGTACAAAACTGATTTGCTTGGAAACTCAAAAGCCTCAAAGCTTGTATAAAATTGTGGGCCGCTACTTACCAACATTAGAATGCACTTCATCTTCTGGAACTTGAAACTGCTATCCGGGACCACATTCTATATGAAGCCAATGTAAGGACCATTGGTGTTGGTAGTCACATCTTAAAAGTTATCGATTTGGAAAGGAACTCACTTCTTCTAAAAAATTAATCCACCTGGAGACAACGTAGTAGATCCACATGGCTAAAATGTGGAGATCTCAACACTAAGTATTTCCATAAAATTTCCATCTCTCGCAGAAATAAAAAACACATATGGGAAATACTAGATGGGGATGGAACACTGCACAAAGGACAACAAGCTATAAAATCTACAGCAGTCAACTTTTACAAACCATTCTTCGAACAAAACCACTCTGCAAATCTGCAGAGCTCAATTTTGGTGGCTAGTCTCTTCGACCACACAGTATCGGAAGATGATAATCTATCTCTGGACAGAACTTGTACACTTGAGGAGATCTCTTTTGCACTAAAATCTTTCTCCAAAGACAAGAATTCAGGCCCAAATGACTAGACGGTAGAATTTTACTTGCACTTTTTCGACTTGGTTGGCCTAGATCTTTTGGAGCTAGTGGAGGAAAACAGACTTCGTGGAAAAGTTATTGGCACCTTGAACTCGACTTTACTCACCCTTATCCCTAAAGAATATGCCCCCTCCACCTTTGGAGATTATAGACCCATTTCCCTCTGCAATCCTTCCTACAAACTCATCTCCAAAATCATTGACATCAGGATCAAGCCCATCCTCTCTCGTTTCCTTTTGAATGAGAAGTTAGGGTTTTTAAAAGGCCAGTAGATAATAGATGCTATAGGCATGGCCCAAGAGTGCCTACATAGTATCAAAAACAAAAAATCCAAAGCACTTGTTCTCAAATTAGATCTCAAAAAGGCATTCGACTGCATCGACTGGGACTTTCTTAGATTGATCCTAGCGCAGACAAGCTTCAATCAAAAAATAATAAAGTGGATAATGAGTTGTGTAACCAGTGCAAACCTCACCATCTTGGTCAATGGAGAATCCTCCAATTTTTTCCGCATGGGCAGAGGTCTAAGGCAGGGCTGCCCACTCTCTTCTCTACTCTTCATTTTGGCAATGGAAGCTTTGAGCCTGCTCCTCAAAATTGCCCAAGCTGAAGGAAAATTTTATGGATTAAAGGTATTTAGGAATATCAAGATCCTCCACCTCCTTTTTGTTTATGACGTCCTCATATTGACTAAGGGAACCCTATAGGAATGGTTGGAAATAAAGGAGATTCTTCACAAATTTTGTAGTGGCACAGGCTTGACTATAAACTGGGACAAATCCTCCTTCCATTTTGCAAACATTCATTGCTCATCTCTGGACCAGATTAAAGACATCTTCCCCCACTCCTTTTTACCTCTTTCTATTGGCCTCACCTATCTGGGATATCATCTACAACCTGATTTCTAAAAGCCATCAGACTAGAACTGGCTCCTTGTCAAAGTGGAAACAAGAATTGGGCACTAGTGTATGAGGTGGCTATCTCTTGGAGGGTGTTTTACCCTATTAAAAGTTGTCCTCGAAGGATAGGCATTGTATTGGATGGCCCTAGCTTCCATCCCTACCTCGGTCCTCACAAAACTTCACAAGATGATGTTCAACTTCCTCTAGTCTAGTTGTTCTGACTACCCTCGACAACATCTCTGCAACTGGCAAACCCTGGCTAAACCAAAAAAAAGGGGCAGCTGGGGGATTCAGAATCCTCTCCTCTTTAGCCAAGCTCTTGCGGCCACTTCTCTTTGGTGTGTCCTGACTAGACCGGGCATATGGCATTTTGTAATTTTAGAAAAATATTTCAAACACCACATAGTTAAAAGTTGGCTATTGGCAGAGATGAATATCACCAATGCGGCCTCACATTTCTAGAGGAACTTAATAAAAGAAAAACATATAATCACCTCTTGGCTCTATTGGCGCCAAGGCTCAAGGCACAACATTAGTCTTGGGTGAGATTGCATTCTAGGGTTGGACATCTCAACAACACTTTCTACACAACTATTATCTCTTCTACATTCAAAGAACATTTGATATTTATACCAAATTCGGGCTTCCTCTAGATTGGATGCTCTGCCTTATTCTTGGATCTCCAGCACTACACTTGGCCTCAGCTCGGATGTAGCGTGTGACTAGAACAATTTCTTCCTGACCCTCACACATCTAGGCATACAATTCACAAATTCAGAAGATATCCTTCATTGATCGGGGGGTGATCACTCAGGTAATCTCACAGCCCAAAATGTATATGCTACAATTTCTAACATGATATGGCCCACAAACATCAGTGGATGGAAAAATCGCATCTGGTCTTGGTGTATCTCGCACAAGATTAAATTCTTTACTTGGCTGCTAACAAAAATAAGTTAAATACTTGGGATAATCTCCTTAGAAAGGGTTGGTCTGGCCCAAATTATTGCCATCTCTATCATCATGACTCAAAAACCGTTGACCATCTTTTTATCAACTGCCACTTCACCAAACAGGTTTGGCTAAAAATTGCTCTGGTTCTCAATATACACACCACCTGGGATGGGACAAAGCTTGTAGATTGCTTTGTATCATGGACACAAAAAGAGCGCATCCACATCCACCTCCCACCATTAATCTATTGGACTGTGTGGCTGGTAAGAAATTCTACCATTTTTGAAATTCAACTCCATCAACAAGTGCAACAGTCTCCAAATCTCTTGGTCTTTACCTTTCTTGGAATGATTCACTTGGCAACAAGACAAAACTGCACCGATACAAGCAGATTCCTGAGCTTGAAGCTATTACTATAGGCTGGTTCGATGGCGCAGCAATCACAAATGGATCTCAGAGTGGAGTTGGAGGACTAATAAAAATCTCACAAAACACTTTCTACAAGTGGACTTTCAACTGTGGCCTGGGAACCAACACCAGGGCAGAACTTTTGGGTGCTTGGGCCACACTATTTTTGGCCTCTAGACTCCACGTAGATGCCCTCCAGGTTCTTGGGGATTCCA
Source organism: Picea engelmannii (assembly GCA_009831015.1). Taxonomy (NCBI): domain Eukaryota; kingdom Viridiplantae; phylum Streptophyta; class Pinopsida; order Pinales; family Pinaceae; genus Picea; species Picea engelmannii. The sequence continues at coordinate 878,462 of ML780471.1, forward strand.
TAATTGTCATTGAGTGGCTGAGCAATGGGGGTGACCTCCAAGTAGTCTCCCTACTAGCCTGGAAAGATAGAATTAGGCATTTACAGTCCACCTTCAAAAAACACAACTACATCCATATACATCAGGAACACAACAAATCTGCGGATCATCTATCAAAGACAACACTTCAGAAAATAGTGGGAGTCATATCATACAATCTCTGGATAAAAGGACATGAGGACCCTCCCCTCTTTCTATCCCTGCAATAAGATCAATCTTATCCTCCAACCTTAGCGGGATTTCTTGATATGAAAGATGGATAAACTATCTGATTATCAGGCTCACTCTTTTCTTCTTTTCACTTCGACAACTCTCTCAGATTCCTTTAGCAGCTTCGACATGTTTTTTCCTTGCGCCACTTTTTGTAAACTTTCACCCCAAGCTGGTTGAAATAACACCACTGAAGTTATAAAATTTCTTGCACTTAAATGCAAATCTAATTTTCTTGTAATGAACACA
>ML780471.1:879009-908025 GCA_009831015.1 Picea engelmannii
AATTTTCCTATTGGAAAAACAAAATTATGATTCTTCTTCAATTGAAAACAACAAACAATGAGAAAAATATTTTACTAGATTTTTCTATTATCATAATTTCACTATTTCTATTTCTAATGGCCCCATAATTTATTTTCTAGTTCTGGTCCATTCATACTCAACAACTAGCAAGCAACTTGACTTAACTTTAGATGGGTGCAAGCAAAGTATGTGTCCCTCCAAAATGGCCCATCTTGTTTTTCTTAGAATTTTAGTGGACCCTAGTTAAGAGGTTTGGATGCCAATCATTCCATGTTAGTATCAATGTGGTCCCATTTCCATTAGGATTCCAACGCAATTCTGATCGGAATCAATGCCACATTTGTAACTTTCGTAATGTCTCATGAGAAAGGGCCTTTTGCAGTTCCGTTATCCCTATCCCTTGGAAGAAATATGACCATGGTTCGGTGGACGGGTTCATTTTGCAGACTGGTTCAATTAAAGATTTCGTCATTCCAAAATTGTGAAGCCCTAAAATCTGTAACGCAAAGATGGTAGGATTCTTTACAGATGACGTTAGCCCTAAAGTCTATATTGCAGTGATGGGGGGATTCTTTACAGATGGATTCTATATCATGGAGCCTCACACAATCTTATGCTTTCGCCAAAGTATTCCAATCCCTGTAGAAAGCAACGTTACTCTATAGTGCAATTTTTTCCAGAAAGCAACGTTACTCTGCAGTGCAATTTTTTCCAATTCTTGCTATATATTCAGACATGAGGTTTCATCAGTTTTTTTAAAGGGCACTGAAATATAATAATGACTATGAGAATATTTACCTAAACTATGTACATTTTTACGTTAAAGCAAAATTCAGTCGGTGAAGGCCATTTATTCTTCCCCAAATTTCATTAAACACTTTATTCGGATGCTAAACGTAAATATCAGTTTCCTTTGTAGACTGATGGTTTCTTATTTTTCTCAATGTTTGATACCATTTTTTATTTTAAATTAATAGAAAAAATAATATCCCTTTTTAAAAATAATGTATAAAGAAAATTAATTTATTATTTCTAACAATCAAATCAGATGTGTATTCAAATCTAATGTCAAATTATAATAATTTTATGTTTTGAACTTTTGAATAGAAGTCATTTATTTTTCTTATTACTAGATACAATCTTCTCATCTAAACTAATGTGAAAAGTAAATATTAATTTTATTTTTAAATGTTATATATTCTTTGTTTTCATTTGTTAACATTTATACTAAGACTCTTTTAACTCAAGTGTATTTAATTGTGGAGTTTTTTTCACAATCAAGTTTACTTAGTTTACTAATCTATTTATAAAATCTTAATAAGTATTGTACAAAGTGGATTATTCAACATCTTAATAAATTGGTTAATTGTGATTAATAATAATGAGATATGGGTTATAGATTTGTTCCATGCTAATCATAAATATCCTTTTGCTTTGAAACTAGAGGTTTTTAATCTTCTCAATGTTTTGAACCATTCTTTATTTAAATTAATAAAAAGTAATAATATCACTAAAAAATGTGTGAAAAAAAGCTAATTTATTATTAGAATTGTTCGGAAAATCTACACTCGTCAAAAAGTAAAAAAAAAAAAAATAAGAAAAACAAATTAAATTAATACAATAATATATACTAATTTTGGTTGGCAGAGAGAGAAGAGATCAGCGGGAAAAATTCTTCATCTGGAAGTGTGAGGGTCATCTCAACAGTCTTAGTGGATCCAATTCCAGATCTCAATGAACCTGTGGTGGCATTGAAGGATTGGGACCAGTAGGGAAAGGGAGTCATTTAGCTTGGCAATGGTAGTTAGATTTTAAATATTGTAATTTATATTTATGTTTTGTCTCAATATATGTATTAGCAGTATTTATTACCAAATCTATACTTTCTAGTGAAGTAGTAGTGTCAAGATATGGATAGATATTAGGGGAAGGAAAGTCTTTTGTTGGGTGGAAGGCATAATTCAACCGGTTTTGGCGATTTTTTGTGAAACTCTAAAACTGTTCTCATGTACTCAGTGGTCTTGACCACACCTTTTTAATGTGAACAATTCCCCAGTTTTTGTAAAAAAACACAATAGGTCAATTATTCTCTACATACCCCAACACTCATTAGTAAACAAATAAACCAAGCCCAATCTAGTCAATCTTAACAAAAAATCCTAGTCTATCAAACATCTGGACATCTCAAGTTAGGTTTACTTTTTCAAAACATCAAGAGCATTCCCCCTTAAAAACATTAGGATATCAATGCAATACAATAAACTATAAGGAAAACATTAAATCCTTCAAACCATAATCAACAAACTAACTGTCTCAACAAACTTGAATTGGTATAAAATGAGGCCTGATGGAAGGAACGACTAAGAGCACTAATACAATAACATATTTATCCTCTTTTTAGAAAGATAAAAGGTTGTTGTCTTCTTGTGTTTTTTTTTACTTTCATCCCTCAAGCAGCCCCTGTTCCTCGAGCATTTTCTCCCTTTCTTGGTTTGAGGCCTAAGACCTCCCAAATTTCCTCATTCTTATGTGGACGGGATTTCAGAGTCTTGAAGCGATATTGAGTGGCCCGAGGATGGAGGAATTCAGATGAAAGTTACAGAAGGTGTCGACAATGGATCAGGTTATCTTTGTGTACCACTGTTTCATTCTAATTAAAATCAAGATATCTCTCCTTTCCCTCCCCCAAAATCTATGTTAATGTTCAATTATTGATCTCTTTCAGTGTTTTGGTAAGGTTCTAACTTGCTTGATAATTAGTTAAGGTAGTTATTTCATGCGTATCATTTGTTTCTTCTAAACAATTTGAGAAAGATACTTGTTTCCTTGTGTGCAGGTCCAAAGGCATGGATAGGAGCAAAGACAGGTGGTACAAAATCAAATCAAAATATTTGTCTCCAACCAAGCATCAGAACTAGGTAGGTTCTTCTCATAATTGATTGGTGGTTACATTAAGTTATTTTAGACATAACTTAGGGTTTAGATTTCATTGTTTTCTGATTCGATCTAATAATAGTTGATCCTAGCTATAAGATTAGTTTTATTTGCAACAACAATCCTCCAAGGGTTTGAATCTTAGCCATGATACTTCTAGCCAAGTAGCTACAGGAAATATTTAAATAATTGAAGTAAATAATAAGCAAGGGAAAATATCCACCATTAGTCGATTATACCAAGTCAAGCCCTCATTGTCATGCAATTCAACCAATATACCCATGGTCTACATACTTCAAACAACTTCAGTCACACACACACACACACACACACACACATACACACACACACACACAAAACAATAACAAAAGAACTCTCCTATAGGACAACAATGTCAAGAAAATTCCAAATCAAATCAAATGTCTTTGGAAGATGGGTCCACCCTTGGTTGATACCACTATTGATCAATCACATTGTTGGGCACTTGATCCAAACATTTTAGTGCATATCTCAATCAATTGAAAAAAAATAGGAATCAATGAGATACCTTCTTGATCAATCAATTGCTAACATAACTTCACCAGTTAATCAACTATTTTGTAGAATTAATGCTTTGTTTGATATTCTATAATAATTTCACTTAGAATTTCATCCTTCACTATTACATGATGAATTCCAACAAATTTTTATTACCCACCATTCATCTTACTCTAAGATTTGAGATCATAGGTTGTCATGAAATAGATGTTAAAATTTAATAGTTGAGTTTATGAATTTGATTACAAAGAACAACAAAAATTGGATTGATTGAGATCATTGGTGGTTGGACAAGCACATGAAGTTAGAATCACTATCAAAAAGGATAGCAAGATGATGTCAACAACAAAGGAAATTCTACTATAATGTTTACCTTCAATCGCCCAAAAGAATATTCCCTTCTTAGCGATGCATCAGATATTCGTGTAGGGAGGTCAATGACATTCCATTATATTTGTGTCCAAATATCAAGGTTTTCCCTTATCCTTAAGACTATATTCTATTGATGACTATCACCTATAGCCATACAGGTGTAGGATTCATCAAAGGTTTTGGGACGAAGAAGGTGCCATGATTTCACACAAAGGGGGTCATTCAAGCAATGTTGTTGTAGAGATAGAGTGCTAGTAAGCACATGCAAACAATAGAGATTTATTTCCATGTCAAAAAGAAATTGATCCTAGCAAAAGAAGGCATACCATATTACCTCTTGTGGATTTGCTGCATGATATCATATGCTTTCTAGGATCTCACTAAACAATAAAATACCATTGGATAATTTTTTCATGATGACATATGCTTTTTGGATAGGAGAATTGAGCTCTCCCCATTGGAGAAATGAAATCCCATGTTGGAAACTCTCACTAATTGTCGACTCAAGAGATCTTAGTGTATATCGATGATGGGGACTCCATTGGCTCTAGGGAGATGCTAGGTGTCATAGGTTGTCTTGGAGGAGAGTGATTATTATTCCAAAGTTGATGATGATCCCTCACCTTCATCTTCCTCATCATGGGAGATCAACACAACTATGAGGATATCCCATTACATTGTTTTCAGTTTGGATGTTGAATAATTTCATTGTTGGAAGGAAGTACATATTTATAACCTATTTTAGTACAATTTGTGATGTAATTTTGTCTCAATGTTATTGTGTTTTATGACAATACAGTAACTACTACGTGAAAGAAACTTGCCTACCTATTACATGTACACGATGATAAATTTTGACAACCTTACAAATAGCACAACCCAATTTTTACATGTAACAATCACATGTTTATTTTGTTATGGAAAAATCTAAAACAAAATATATGTCACTAACATTTCATTGGAAAGCACAAGCAACAAGTATTTCATGTGTAACATGCATGGCCAATATGTAGGGTATGAATCTTGAGATTGATCAGAAAATCCCAAAAACGACTTGAATCTTATGCAACAATGCATTGTTGGTTTCCCTCACTTCCCTACACAATGGATTACAATGAGACTTTGAGTGTACAACTTGAAACAACCTAGACACTTGATCAAATTCAAGCCAAAAGTCTCACAACCCAAAGTCTCAAACCCAAAGAGAATGGGACATGTGGATTGAGATAGGTGGCCAACAATTTACCTAAAACAACGGGTAAATATTGATTAGTCTTGACAAATTATTTCTCAAGTGATCGCACCCCATTAAAAAATACCTTCTTCAAACTATTGGTAAATATCCACTAGTATTGACTAAAATTTTCTCAACTGATGCCACCCCCTCAAAAAATGCCTTAAATGTAATATGTTGCAAGTATTATTCTTTCAATGTCTATTTTTATGTGTGTACATGATTATAAAAACCCTACTTTTTCCCTCCAAAATGAATCTAGGTTGTTCATAATTTTTTTTTGTTTTCATTGGGCCCTTAATGTGCATTGTTGTGCTTCATTGGATGTATTTCACTAGTATACATCAATATTTTTTTTCTACGAACTAGGTAGAAAAGATTGTGCAAATCACTACAATACAACCACCTTTCCAAAGTTAGCACAAGTATGATGATCAATTTTTGCGAGGAGCTTCCTAGAGGTTAGTTTTCAACTTTGTCTAGTAACTCAACCAAAAATCCTATTCACAACTTAATAATGGTACATCTATGGATAAAATCTAAACAAGCTTCATCTCTTACAAGACTACCCACTATCATCATCAAGGGAGAAAGTGTGATAGTATGGTTTGCGTAGTAGTCTATGAACTTGAACTACACATTAATATCTACCTATGCATCTATGAATCAACAATACCACTTTCCATTGCAATTATGATAGAAATAAGTGGGGATTATGCTAAACCATCATGTCATGGTTTACGCTCCAAGAGTTAGTACGAGAGATAAGTACTAGGGAGACTTTATACACCATCAATTGTATATGTACAGATGTCCAACTATGTATATCTACACATACACTAACATCATTAAGATATGTGCAGACGCTACATGGTGCTTATCCCTTACCATTCTAGATTATCAAGTATAATGACTTCCTAGAACTTGCCTCTTTGTAGGTTCATTATCCTTATCCATTAGAAGTTTACAAATTAATAGTGAGGTCATGATTTGATAGCAAGGGTTTTTTTGTAGCCCAGTTCTACAAAGTATTTTTTCATACCATAAATATCAATGTCAAGTGATAAAATATGTATTACAAAAAATCACTCAAACCATATTGAATTTATTGTATTGGGAGGATTCTCTAGAGACATCTACCATAATGTGGAGGTTGGACCATTAAATAATCTTCAAAAATAAAGTCAATTCTTTAGTAAATAAAACTTACCACATCTGCACTAGTGTTGAACAATGCAACCTTTTCGTCTTTTTCACTTGATTATGTTGGTGGTACCTAATACGATGACCCCTAGTATTTATTACAACCTTATTTAATCTAATTTAGATATCAATGTCTAATAGAGGTCAAAGTTTTCCCATGTCATTGCAAGGAATACATGTAAAGAAAAAAAGGGGAAGACAAAAGCACATTCCAAAGAAAAAAAAACTAAAAGAAGGTAAAAGAAGAAAATAAATGGGAAGCAACATCACAACAAGGTGGAGAACTGTTGGAAACCTAACTTGCTTAGGGTTATGTAATTAGTCACTTGCGTAGGAATGTGAAAGGTCAAGTGATAGTGCAACAGTCGTTGGGAGTCCAAGAGACCTTGGAATATGAATCCAAAAGTTCAAGACTATGTATTTATACATGTATCATATTGATGAATCAAATGCACTACATACTTGTTTTTAATCTCGTGTGTCTAACAGTTGTATTAGGATGAGGAGCGTTGATAGTTTAGAGAGATTGTAGAGGTGCAATAGATGCTCTCAGAAGAGCATGACTAGAATATTGGAGATTGCATATATTGGAAAGACATGTCGCACAAAAATTAGGGTTTTGGATGAGGAAAAGAAGGCACTGGAGAGTTACTCTAGATTAGCGTAGTGTTTGCATGTATTAGGGTTTATGAGTTATATGCTTTAAGAGGAAATTTTACAAGGAAAATAATGGAACCTCCACAACAAAATCATTACAAAAATGGATGGTAATGCAACGATAGATACCAACCAATGATAAAAGAATTTCAACTAGCGATAGAGACCAACAATGTGTGGAGATAGAAAACTATGAGAAGAGAGATGAATGGTGAGGAGGCATTAAATATTCAAATGTATAATTGTAGCAGTGATAAATGTAACGCATGATGGAGAAGAGAATCATTCAGAGTGCTAGAGGTCAGATGATGTGCACCCAAGACAAATTGGCATGCAGACTAGAAGGCAGAGTTGAGATGCATTTCCTATACTTGAATATGGAGCTAGCTCATTGAGTTGTTGCTGCTCTAACTGTTGATATGAATTGACATCATCATCTTCTTCGAAAATTTGTTTGTTCTAAAAAAGAACTAGCTTAAATTGTTGTCGAAGATTCTTTCACTCAAGTTCATCATGAAGAAGTCGAGTCTGAGTTTGCAGTAGTGTTTCCTTGGCTTGTGAAACTTGCAAGCAAGTTACAATAGATTATATAGTGGTTTTGTCAATGATGATTGTATTGTCCAAAAAAGAGAGGATTAGAGTGTTCAATAACTCTAACATTTCCTCAACTCAAGCCATAGATCAGAACTCACAAGGTTTCTTTCAACTCCACCCAATTTTTTTGTTGGAAGATACCAACGTCAACACCATAGTGAATCATCCAACAATTTCATTGTTTCCACCCTTAATGGTTGTTATCTCTGGGTCTACCTCATCAATAGTGAACAGATAGATAGAATGGACTTGAAATACTCCTTGACAACCAGAGGAGGAAGAGGAGAAATCTACTCTTCTAGATAAGTCTGCAAAGTTCAAAATGATATCGAAGCTTCTCTTGAAGTCACTTGTGTTTAATGGTAGAAGATGGCACTAGTTTGTCTCTGGAATCTCTATTGTGGACGAACCATCGAGAACCATCACACCAAATTGTACAACTCATTGTCCAACCCTAAATCCTTATTTAAGTGCACATTGAGATTAACCTTGGAAGGATTGATCTTGTGGAAACTCTTGACACTATGAGAGCACATTCTATGACCTCATCCTTGACTAGGGAACTCTCTCTCGTTATCCATGACCGGATTCTAAAATGAAACATTGATGGTTATTTCATAAATTTGAAAAGACAATTATAGGGAGAAGGTGTATCAATTTGTATACAATGAATGCCACTTCATAAGAAGAAAGCATAGATGCATGTGTACAAATATTGTAACTAATTCACTTTGCACGAATCCCAGAGAAAAACCATTGTTTAAACATCACAAAGTGTTCTACCATTCCTGAAACAATTAGTCAAATGAAAAAATGGCAACGTCAATATATTCAGTAGGATGTGAAGAATGGAGGAGAGTGTAAGTGTTGAGTCATATGCCAAAGTGGTTTTTAATCAAGATCCAACAAAGAAGAAGTCACACTGAGCTTTTGAATACACCAGAGAAAGTATGGTCGCCATTCTACATTCAGCTAAGAGATATGGTACACCATCATGAAGTATGATGTCAAGGAGCTAAACCCTAATGGAGGGTTAGTCATCTTATTGTCTTCTTGGTCCCAAATTCGATATTGTCACACCTTCTTAATCAATGCAAATGTTGTGAATTCCCGGAGTCACAAAGCAGAAGAATGTTGGATAGAAAAACTAGCGTAATGGCTTTCTCATCAATGGTAGCAGAGAAAATAGTGGACCGAGCAATCTTCTTGTCAAAGGAATTCACAATCCCAACTGTTATTTTAGAAGCGAGTGATTGTCCTCGTCAAATCCATTAATCGATGAAGAGAGCCCCAACAACAAGGCATGTGAAAATCCATCTGGGGCCGCCTTTGGATGATGTTGATTCTAAAGAATGTGAGGGAAGGGAATGGGTGGAAAACTTATGTTTATCCAACAAAGTGCATTATTTCTTGAAGAAATTGTTACTAAAAATACCAAAGTAACATAAAACAACCTCCTCTTTTTGAATGGGGACCATGAGTATGTTGTTTTTAATCCATATAGTGGCAATGATGATGATGTCAATTCAAATCAACAACCAGTGCAACAACAACTCAGTGAGACAACTCCATATTCAAATACAAATGAAGATCAAATTCATCTTTCAAAGCCATCATCAAACCTTTGGAAGAAATAAAAAATAACAAGCACATAACAAGTATTGAATATGAAAAGGATGTCACCTTTCAAAATCCAGATTACACGAAACCATTCCAGTTTCAAAGTGTTGGATTGCTACAAGATGTTCACATTCACTTGCTCCAATTCAAGAAAAGATTATGAAATGCCAACATTGTCAGCGAGTTGGCCACCTGAAAGATAAGTACTTCGATCTTCATCCTTGTAAGCATTGTAGAAATAAGAATTGATCTAGATTATTTTCGACATGAAATGAGAGCGAAGATATAATAAAGAAATGTACAGAGATATCTCGGATATCCAATGATATAACATAAATGTATCAGAGATGCAACCATAAACACAAAGATACAGTAATACACAATTTCTATTAATGTGCAAAATGTACATAACTGTAAAAATACAGAGTGAAAGACTCGCTAGAATGGTGGTAGCTTATCTCTGAGAAGAGATGTGGTGGATACTCGCATTCGTAAGAAGATGATTCTTACAATGAGGCTCTAAAGGAATTTTTAACATAATTAAAATCCAAAACCCTAATCTCGAAAGATGAAAATCCAAAAGGTTTGCAGGCCCCCGATGGGGGTAGTAGATACGTCAACTTCTCGGGGGCATAACTTTTGCATACAATCTCCGTTTGGGGCGCTCGATACATCTTTGAAAATATCTAACTAAGAATAATGATTTTCGAATGGCTCGGGTTAGTGCCGTTGTCAGTCACTTGGGCCTCAAATCTGAAAAAAATGTCGTTTAGGGTCTCAAAACGACCCCGAAAGTTTGGAACCTGAAAAAATGCCGAAAAACGGCCAAGATGGAAAATTGTTTTTCAAGCTCATGGAATAAGTGGGTGGCCACCGATATCCACATGGATCAATCCTACCTCCTTAGGAAGCAATGGTCTCCATTGTGTTGAGTTCCCAGGGGAGAGGGGGAAGCATTTGCTGAATCTAAGTCTTGGTGAGTTGCTTGCCTTGCTAGAGATGTCACGCTACTTGGTTTGTGGAAGGTTGTTGGCAAGGTTGAATCTGTTGAACCAGTCAGGGTACATAAGATGTATATGTATAGAAGGAATCTTTTTTCTTTGATGTAATTTTTTTGACCCACTTTTGTTGGCTAGAAGATGCTTGGGTCGAGGTTGTAGTGGTTGCAGTATCCTTCTATTCACCTTTTGAACAGATTGTGAAGAAGATGAATTTTGTAGTATGAAATAATACCTTGCGACACTGTTTAGGTGGGAAAGTAGTCAGAATTACCTATGGTATTCTTTAGAGATGACCCCTCAGAGTAACAATGACACTACGAGGTTGAGACTCATAAATAACATGGTGCTTCCACATATATGGTTGGCCCAAGAGAACATCACAAACATCTAGAGGGGAAACATCACATAATACCTCATCCTTGAAGGGTTGGATGCTGTATGAAAATTGACACTGCTGGCTGACACGAAGATCTCGTCCCTGGTGAAGCCACCCAATGTTGTATGCCTGTGGGGGTGGTGTTGTCGACAACACCAAGTGTTTGATGACCTCTACTGAGATGAGGTTCTTCCGGCTTCCACTATCAACAATAAAATGCAACGAGGTCCCCTTCACCCACATATGTGATTAAAAAAGGCACTCCCCCTCTTTAGGATATGTTGGTTCTTTTGGTTGACTTGCTACGGTCACGACAATAGTAGTGGGATCTGCATCGATGATCTATCTTTTACCAGTGTTTTCAGAATCAAATTCTGAATCAGGGTTCGGCTCCTTGTCTTTGATCTCGACCACCAATGATTGTTTTGAGCAACATTCATTGGTGTTGTGCCACGGGATTTTGAGGAAATCACACCATTTTCCAGTGTCCTTCGTCTTCCCGTGACCCTTCTTTTCCTGTGGCTTAGATTGGTTTTTAGGAAGCTGTTTGTTAGGGCCGTCTTTCTCATGATTTGGTTATTGCAGATTTGTAGATCTAAATTCCCGTTTGTTCTGGTGCCTAAATTTATTCTCGATTTTAACAACATATCGATACGAAGCACCAAGTGATGAGATATCCAGAAAATTCATTTTGGTTTGGATGTTGCTATGTAGAGCCCCACGGTATATCAAAACCAAATGTCTCTCGGAGTCTTTGATACCCAGCTTGGTGTGCAAGTTATGGAAGGTATTGGTGAAATCTGACACTGCTTGGCCCCTCTCTTGCCACAGTGTGGTCCATCTCATGTACTGGTCTTCATAGTTTCCAATAGGGTAATATTGTTCCTTGACTACATCCACAAAAAAATCCCAAGTGGGATTGACCCCATATATTCCAGACTCCTCTGTGGAACTTTTCTCCCAGTAAGTTTCCCACCAATGTTTGACATAGGGGAGAGCCTTAAGGAGTACGAAGGTGATCTTTTCCCTGTCAGAAAAATGGTGAAAAAAGAAATAAACTTCTAGAAGATTTAACCATTTGTCAAGGCCATCCACATCTATGACCTTCAAATATGGGAATATCAAAATTAACCTGTACCTTGAAAGGCAAGGTTTCTCCAAAGTGGCCACTTGATGAAGATGCGCCTGTTGTTATCGACAAATGTTGAAGAATGTGGGAAAAATTCTCTATCATTTCATCCCTCTGTCGTGTGAGATCTTACTCAAGCAACAGATAAATAGAATCTTCTTCTCTGTTGTTTTTATTTTCTTTTGCCCTGAATGGTTTCTTGGGCGTGCGCGAGCGATTTTCCTCAAGAGAGACAAGCTCGAGACCCAACTTTCTATACTCAGACCTTGTCGGGGAAATGCACTGAAAAAGGATCAAGAGAATCCTGCTTTGATACCACTGATCCAGATTATTTTCCACACGAAATGAGAGTGGAGATATAATAAAGAAATGTACAGAGATATCTCGGATATCCAATGATATAACAGAAATGTATCGGAGATGCAACCATAAACACAGAGATACAATAATACACAATTTCTATTAATGTGTGAAATGTATAGAGATATCTCAGATATCCAATGATATAACAAAAATGTAATAGAGATGCAACCATAAACACAGAGATACAATAATACACAATTTCTATTAATGTGCGAAATGTACAAAACTATAAAAATACATAGTGAAAGACTCGCTAGAATGGTGGCAACTTATCTCTGAGAAGATATGTGAAATATACTCGCATTCACAAGAAGATGATTCTTACAATGAGGTACAAAGGCCTTTTTAAAATAAGTAAAATCCAAAACCCTAACCCCAGAAGATGAAAATCCAAAAGGTTTGCGGGCCCCCGATGGGGGTAGTTGATACGTCAACTTCCCAGGGGCATAACGTTTGCATACGATCTCCGTTTGGGGTGCTTGATACATCGTTGGAAAGGTATAACTGAGAATAATTCTTTTTGATTGGTCTAAGTTAGTACCTTTTTCATTCAATTGGGCCCCAAATCCCCAAAAAACATCGTTTAGGGCCTCAAAACGACCCCAAAAGTTTGGAATCCAAAAAACTGTCGAAAAACTACCAAGATGGAAAATTGTTTTTCAAGTCTGTGGAATAGGTGGGTGGCCACTGATATCCACCTAGATCAAGAATCATCATTCAGAAATTTATTTTAACAACAAGAAATATGCAAGAGTAAAGAACCACTATGGGTGGATCACTTCTTGGCAATGATCATCAATAGTCAAGAATATATGTCATTCATACCAATGAATCCATTATCGAGTATTGACACATATTGTAGTGAAAGGATTTTTGTCTTGTCACCTTGTATTTGACAGGGGGAACAACATCATCGATTGAAATTCAGGATTCAAGTTTCTAAGTCCCATCAATCGAGCAGTAACAATGAAGCGTGATAAGTGAGCGTGATCGGTTTGTGGTTTTCCTTAAACCACCACTTAGTAGAGGACCTTCAACTTATGCTAGAAAATGGTTAGTGTTTTTACTTAAACCTCCACTTAGTAGAATACTTACAGCTTCTTCTACAAAACATTTTAGGGTCATCTTTAAACTAACATTTGAGAGCACTTCCAATTAGTAGAAGACATCAACATCTATCTTTTAGCTAACTTAGGAAACATTTCAGAAACCTTTGAGCCCTAGAGCCAGGTTCCAAAGTTTGTGGTCATCCATAAACCACCAGATTGGTTTGTGGTATTCCTTAAACCATGACTACCATTTAATAGAACACATCATCTTTTGTTATGCATTCGGTTTGTGGTCATCCCAAAACCACTAGATTTAGAGAGCACATTCAACCATTGGCAACTGTCCACTTCCAAATTTCAGTTGTACACTTATTAGGGGTCATATGGTCACCAAAATATGTTTACCCAAATGATGTAAAAAGTGTTACTATTGAAGGTATTTGCACTTCAAGAGTCACCCTAGACTATAGATCATGTGAGCTTGGTAACATACAAAGAATTTAAATTAAAAACTTGAAAGATAAACTTTAAAGTTATATGGATCAGACCATAAGGACAATCAGATTCATCTACCATACACATTCCCAACTATATCCTTCAACAAAAGTGGCCCTAGTAACTTCAGATCAACAAATAGGCTATATGAAAGTATGGAAAGAAATAAAACTGTGAAGGAATGAATTAGAAATACATCAAGATATCATTGGTATTCAATGCAGAGTAAAGAGATCAATGCTTTGATATACCTTGACCCATAAACACAATAACGAATCCTTCATTTGATCATTTCATGAGAAAAAAACAATAAAAGAATCAATCATTCATTGACTACTATCAAAGCATTGACAAGAGTATGGAAAATAAAAGATACTGAACTTTATTAATAGGGAATCACAAGTCTGAAAAAGATACAGAGAAAGAAAAATACACAGTGATAACCACTGCGAGTTCCTTTGGGTCGAAAGACCCCCCTCTTTGCTCATTCCAAACCTTCTATACTCTTGTACCATGAAATATATAGCACTATAGGTCCTTTCTAGCTCACCATTTCGAACTTTGTAATGATCCCAAGCCAATTTTTTTCTTGGAATCACTAATTACCACTGACGTGTTTGATGTGCAGGTGGTTATTGAAGTGTTCCAATTATTTAGGTGGTGTTTATACAATATTCATCCAACATATGCAAGATCACAACATATTCAAGATATAGAAAACACAAGCATAGATCTGACCTTTATTATAAGAAGCATGAATCAGATACAATAGAAAGAGCAGATCTGGAATAATCCTCAGATGGCCCCAATAGATAATAGATGTGAGATGCTACAAAATTCTCCCACTGATACAAAACAAGCCTCCAAAGGATGGATAATAAATGAAGGTCAATACAACAGATATGAGCCGTATGGATGCCAACTCCTCCAACTGAAGATTCCACGCTCCAGTAGAAGGCTGAAACCCTTAATAAATCAGCCTCGATGAAGGAAGACTCCAAATGAGCCCAAACTCTACCAACTGATAGATCAGGGTGATAGGATCTCCCTCCTGAAATCTCAGGCCAAAATGCTAAGGCCAACCCCTCCAAATACTGAATCCTATAATGAAGTTGCGCCCTCCTTGATGCCTGGAACCATAGATAACTCAACCCAGATGAAGGAGGCCTCCAAATGCTATGAAACTCTCCAGGAATATAGATAGGGCTATGGAAACCCCGTGGGAGAAGTTTCAAATCCAGATTCTAGGTAGATCTCCCTAGATCTGAGAAATACTAAATCACAGGACGTCCTCCTAGCCTCCAAGTCATCCCAAACTTTAGCTGAAGATATGATGGTGATAACTCTTCAAAGAAACCCTCAAAGTGATGGTTGAGCACCTACAAGTAAAACCCAAGTGTTGGAATGCCCAACGACTCTCCTAATCAGCTAGATCGAACTCTCCTATAGATGATGATGCGCCCTTGCTAGAAATTCCTCAACAGTATGGCCTTGTTACTTTTCTGAATCTATTGGTGGATATGTGATGAGTGTAGAATTGTGTGGGTGGATTCTTTTATCCCCGAGACCAAGCTTTGGAACAAGGTGAGTGGATATTTCACCACAAAGTTTCTCACAAGGGTTTGTAATAGAAAAACCCCCAAACTGTATGCTCAAGAGAAATAACAATCAAATACCAAAATCTAGAATGCCTCATAGGTGCGCCCCAGCCTTCTATTTATACTTTTTCTTCTATTTCTCTATTGAGTTAGATTAACTCCCAGGGTTAACTCTTCCAGCTCTTCTATTCTTTAATTGAGTTATATTTTACTCCTTTCTTAGCTTTTTCCTCAAGTCAACTTAAGAATATAACCTTAGTCTAGTTGACCTTTCCCCTTAGTGTGAGACTATGGCCTAGTGGGGATGCCTAAGCCACCGAGTCTCTTCAATACCTCTTTATCAAGAGGTGGGGGAAATTAAAATATCCCCTGCTAGAAATTGCTTGTCCTCAAGCAATTCCAAACCTATTTCTCTCACCACTTGTTCACTTTCCCATGTAGCATCCTCAATGGGTAGATCCTTCCATCTGATCAGTTACTCCTTGATGCTTCTGTTCCTGAGCCTCTTCTCTCGAACCTCTAATATCTCCTCCGGAATCAAAACAAGTTGTCCTTCTTCATCCATGGGAGGTAATACCTTAATGGGTGTGATGTGATGGCCTATGGTTTTTATGAGGTAGGAGACATGGAAGACGTTGTGTATCCTGCTGCCCTGTGGAAGCTCCAGATCATAAGCTATGACCCCTATCTTCTTGTTGACTCTGTAGGGCCCAAAGAAATGTGGTTGCAGCTTCTCTGCTCCGCTTCTTTTTATGGAAGCCTGCATGTATGGTTGGAGCCTTAGATAGACTAAGTCACCAACCTCAAAAGTACGATCAACTTTGTGCTTGTCTGCTTGGATCTTTTGTTGGTTCTGTGCTCTCTGTAGATGATCCTTCAGCTCCCTAAGAATATCTTGGCTCTGATGTATCCAATCTTGTACCATGGGCACCTGGATGTCACCGAAAGTAATCTCCACAAAAGATAAAGGATCATAGATATACAAGGCCCTGAATGGTGACATTCCTATGGACATATGTTGGGTGGTGTTGTAGCAATACTCTCCCAAGTGCAACCATCTAGCCCACGCTTTTTGTTACCCTGCCACATAATTTCTGAGGTAGCCTTCCACCCACTTGTTGACTATCTCGGTCTGTCCATCCATCTGAGGATGATAGCTAGTACTAGGAGTCAAGGCCATACCAACCAATCTGAATAACTCCTACAAAAATGTACTCATGAACCTACTATCCCTGTCACTAACAATGGTCTTGGGTAGTCCGTGCAACCTGAAAATCTCCCTAAAAAATAGTTTGGCCACCTGTTTTGCACTGAAGTCGGTAGCTATGGCGAAGAAGTGTGCAAACTTCATCAATCTGTCCACTACTACAAAAATGTAGTCCTTCCCTTGTGTCTTTGGCAACCCAATGATGAAATCCATGGATATGCTTTCCCACTTGTGCTCTGGAATGGGTAAGGGTTGCAGTAGTCCTGCTGGGTGCATGTGCTCATCCTTGTTCTCCTGACATGTAGTACACTCCCTGACATGATTTATCACGTCCTCCTTGAGGTCCTTCCATGAGAACCTTTCCCTCACCTGCCTGTATGTCTTGTTGATCCTCTAGTGTTCTGCCATCGGTGAGTCATGGTACGCCTGCAATATCTTGGCTTTGAAGGTCAATCCAAGAACCAAAAAGATGTGGTCCTTGTAGTAGATGAGGTCATTTATAACCCTGAAATTATCATATTGTACCTTCCCATCCAATAGCTGACACACGAACTGATCCTTTGCATATTCCATTACCAGATGGTCTTTCCAGTCAACTGATACCCCTATCATGGAAAAGATGGATGGCCCCCTGGATAATGTATCAACCACCACATTGTTCTTCCCTTTGACAAATTCAATGTGAAAGTTGTAGGCCTGTATTTTGCTTACCCATTTCTGTTGTCTCTCCTTCAAGTCCTTCTGCTCCAATAGGTATTTGAGACTATTATGATCTGACTTGACCACAAACTATGCACCTACCAAATATTGTCGGAATTTGGCTAGTGTGTGCATGATAGCCAACATTTATTTGTCATAAATGTTGTAGAGTAGCTCAGGACCCCTGAGTTTTCAACTCTCATAGGCAAGAGGATGCCTATTCTACATCAGTATGCCCCCTATCCCTTCTCTTGAAGCATCACAGTTCAAGGTAAAAGGTAGGCTGAAATTTGGAAGGGCCGGGACTAGGCACGTACTCATTACCTTTTTCATCTTGTCCATCGTCATTTGAGCCTCCTCATTCCACTTGAAGGATCCGTTCTTAGTCAAATCAGTCAAAGGTGCACATAGCTGAGAAAATCCCTTGACAAATTTCTTGTAGTAAGTGCACATGACCATAAATCCTCTCAATTCTGTGAGTGTCTTAGGAGTAGGCCATTCCATGATGGATTTTATTTTCTCCTGATGTACCTATACCCCCTTGGCTCCAATAATGTGCCCCAAGTAAAGCACCTCTGTCATTCCAAACTCACATTTGGACTCCTTAGCATATAGTGATTGGTCCTCCATGATTTTCAAAATCTGATCCACATGTCCAAGATGCTCCTCCCACGTCTTGCTATAAATGAGCAAGTCATAAAAAAATACCAGCAAATGCTTCCTCAACTGCCTATTGACAACATGGTTCATACAAGATTGGAACATGGCGGGGGCATTGTTTAACCCAAAGGGCATCACCAAAAACTTATAGTGGTCGTAATGACATCTGAAGGTTGTTTTTGAGATGTCCTCCTCCCTCATCTTGATCTGATGATAGCCAGAATGAAGGTCAATCTTTGTGAAGTAGACAGCTCCATGCAACTCGTCTAGCAGCTCATCAATTCTTGGTATCAGGTACCTATTTTTTATGGTCTTTTTATTCAAGGCCCTGAAGTCAATGCACATCCTCATAGTGCCATCTTTCTTCTTCACCAGCAGTACTGAAGAGGCAAAAGGGCTAGTGCTTGGTCTGATGTGCCCCATGTTCAAAAGTTCCTTGATGGCCTTCTCTATCTCATCTTTGTACTTCTTTGGATGTCTCTATGGTGTGGTAATGATTGGTTTGGCTCCTTCCTCTAGCTCAATAATGTGCTCAAAACCCTTGTCCGGTGGTACCCCTGGGGGAATCAGTCCAAACACCTTGTGGTGCTTGTCAAGGATTTCTTTGATCTCTGGGGTGTAGTGAATCTTTCCCTACTCATCCATACGTGCTGAAATCCTGCATTCTATTGCGTACACTATCTCATCTATTCGGAAGATTGCCTCCATCCTCTTGGCCATGACCACCTTTGCAGGATTCCCTGTCATGCCCCGGAGCACTATCTTTCGTCCACCTTCCTCTGTGAATGACATCTCCATGGTCTTATAGTTGGTGGTGATAGGTCCCAACGTGCTCAGCCATTGAACACCAAGGATGATGTTGGTATCCAGAAGGTCCATAACATAGACGTCCTGTACCAGCTCATGCCTACCCAAGGTAAGCTTCATGCTAGGGATGTATTTTTCATAAGGCATAGCGCCTCCACCTGCTACCTCCACCTTGAACCCTTCAAACTCTACTGTGGGTATGTGCCTCCTTTTCAGGAATGTTGAATCAATGAAGTTATGAGAGGCTACCCCATCAATCAGAACCGATACCTTCTATCCTTGTAAGACCCCCCTCATCCGGAAGGTGTTATACTTGGGCACTCCACTGATAGATGCTAAGGTAGCCATATAGTCTTGTCCTTCCTGTCCTATGATATGTTCTTCTACCGCCTCAATAGTTTCAACCTCAATGTGTTGTATCTGTCCAGTCTCCTCCTCCTCCTCATTGTCAGAAGTGAGCTCTATGTAGTGCACTTGACCATAGCCCATGCATTTGTTTGTTGGGTTCCATGGTTCTTTGCAAGTGAAGAAAAGTTTCTTCCTTCTCAGCTCCCTCCTGGTGTTCTCATCCACTCTACCATGACCCCTATCAAAACCCCTTGGGTCACGTCCTCCCTGGTTCATTGGAGGCCTTTGATCTCTTCCACCATTGTTAAGAGGTGGTCTGGGTATGAATTTTGGCTTAGCAGCTAGGCCCAGATCCCTTGCCTTCCAAATAGCCTCCTGTAGGTTGGTAGGCTTGAAAGCCTTTACCCAACCCTTCAAGGGTTCCATCAACCCCTCAGTAAAGAGCATCACAAGTCTGGTTGGAGAAATGTCTTGCACCATCACTGCCAACCTCTGAAATTATTCAATATATACCTCAGACGTTCCAGTTTTCTTTAGTTGTGTAAGATCCCGAAAGTGTAGCTCAGGATCCCCTTGATCAAACCTATCAATGAACCTCTGAGTAAATTCTGGGTAGGATACTATTTGATTGTGGCCTAGTATGGTGAGTCCATGATACCACCAATGATGAGCTTTCCCATCCAAGTAGATAGTGGCAAACTTGATGGCTTCCATCTCCCTCATTAGGTTAAGCTATAGGTAGGTATCCAACTTTTGCACCCATGCTTGTGCTGTCATCTTGGCCGTACCATCAAAGTAAGAAATCTCTATCTTCCCTGCTCTTCGTTCAAAATCAAGGCTTCTCCTGTGGTTTGGCCTAGGCTTATTTCTGAACTTGAGTTGGCAATACTGATCCAGAGACATATGCTTTTGAATCATCATATCCAACCTGTAGTACTCCTTGGTACATCTCGCCATTTGTTCAAAAAAATCATCCACCTGTTTTTGTTGCACTTTCTCATCTGTGAATGTGGGCATGTATGGCCTCAGGTTAGCCTTTCTACCCAGATGTCGGCCTAGCTATTCATCTATGAACGTGAGCATGTATGGCCTAGGGTTGGCCCTGCTACCCATCTGCCCATTGGACATGCCTCCTCCCTGACTTCCTTTGGATCTGGGAGATTTCTCTGGGTTATATCTGATCTCACCATGGAATCCACCAGATCCACTAGCCACCTTATTCCCATACATCTCAGGGTCCTTCCCTTGATGGGTCATTTGCATCAAATTATCCGAGATTGGTTCTCGTCAATCTTCCTTAGATTCTCGTCAACCTTCTTCAAGGTTTCAGAGATTTCGGCCTGTACCCTTAGGTTGGTTTCTTGGTTCTCCTGTAAATGGTGGACCGATTTTCCCTCTGTGAGATTTATGGTCTGCTGGAATTTGTCAAATTCGACTGCCAAGAATGCCAAGCCTTGAGGCTCACAGTCATCCCTTGACCCTTCCATTTTGGCCTCTGTTTCACTGCTTGGTTTCTTCCTTTTACCCATAAATATTCCACTGTACCTCTGCATGTGCCGATTCCTCCACAGATTTGGAGGATCAAAGCTCTGATAACACTGTAATGATCCCAAGCCAATTTTTTGCTTGGAATCACTAACTACCACTAACGTGTTTGATGTGTAGGTGGTTATTGAAGTGTTCCAGTTATTTAAGTGGTGTTTATACAAGATTCATCCAACATATGCAAGATCACAACATATTCAAGATATAGAAAACACAAGCATAGATCTAACCTTTATTATAAGAAGCATGAATTAGATTCAATAGAAAGAGAAGATCTGGAATAATCCTCAGATGGCCCTAATAGATAATAGATATGAGCTGCTACAAAATGCTCCCATTGATACAAAACAAGCCTCCAAAGGATGGATAAGAAATGAAGGTCAATACAAAAGATCTGAGCCGTATGGATGCCAACTCCTCCAGCTGAAGATGCCACGCTCCAGTAGAAGGCTGAAACCATCAATAAATCGGCCCTAATGAAGGAAGATTCCAAATGAGCCCAAACTCTACCAACTGATAGATCAGGGTGATAGGATCTCCCTCCTGAAATCTCAGGCCGAAATGCTAAGGCCAACCCCTCCAAATACTAAATCCTCTAATGAAGTTCTGCCCTCCTTGATGCCTGGAACCCTAGATAACTCGGCCTTGATGAAGGAGGCCTCCAAATTATCTAGAGAGAAACTCTCCAAGAATATATATTGGGCTATGGAAACCCCACGGGAGAAGTTTCAAATCCAGATTCTAGGTAGATCTCTCTAGATCTGAGAAATACTGAATCACAGGATGTCCTCCTAGCCTCCAAGTCATCCCAAACTATAGCTAAAGATCTGATGGTGATAACTCTTCAAAGAAACCCTCAAAGTGATGGTTGAGCACCTACAAGTAAAACCCAAGTGTTGGAATGCCCAACGTCTCTCCTAATCAGCTAGATCGAACTCTCCTATAGATGATGATGCGCCCTTGCTAGAAATTCCTAAACAGTATGGCCTTGTTACTTTTCTGAATCTATTGGTGGATATGTGATGAGTGTAGAATTGTGTGGGTGGAGTCTTTTATCCCCGAGACCAAGCTTTGGAACAAGGTGAGTGGATATTTCACCACAAAGTTTCTCACAAGGGTTTGTAATAGCAAAACCCCCTAGTGAATTGGGAGCACATACAAATGACATTTAAACAAATGGATGATGAAAAAGAGAACCTTTTATACAATTGAGAGGTGACATGTCACAGTAATGATGTAAAAAACCAAAGGTATGACTCATGGGGCTTCTTACAATCGACTCATGGGGCTTCTTACAATCTTATGTGTTAACATCTTGCTCCACAGGGGATGGCATGCTCCATGTGAGCTACTAAGAACATGCAGTTCCAGTTTCCTTATCCATTGGGCTATGGAGTCATATATGCAACCAACCTCTAAAACACTACCAAAATATACCACTTATTTAAGAAAACTAACTGATAAAGTTGTTGCAAACAGGAGGAAATAAAATGCTCGAGAACTAAGCTTATTTCCTATACTACCCTACCTCTAACCAAATCTCCAATTTGATCAGGTAAAGGAAGAATTTAACATGAACCATTAAAGTAATTTTTAGACTGAAATGATCTTGTCTCTGCTACTAATTAATAAATAATAACAAGAACATAACAACAATGATATAGACTCTTTCATAAATCCATACTCACTCACGAATGTTGGTGAAATAATGAAATCTAAAACCTTTAGAGAATCTAAAAAAAATGACTCCAATAGAGATGCAACTGGATCCTCAAATCCATAATTCGAAATGTGTTGATTTAGAAAAGACAACTGCTGATGCATAACTTATCCTTCGCTTGAAAATAAATAACCTTCTTTTCCTTTCAAGATCAACTCTTGATCATCAGGAGAGACAATTTCTTCTCCAGAATAATGATCATAAGATAATTGTACAACATGATTTAAAACTTATTGAAAATGATCAACTAAGAACATGTAATTATCTATGCAATCATTTGTTACTGTATGCTCAAAATGTTTTCGAAACTGATTATAAGCATAATGTTCATCCCGACCCATAGAAAAATCTGAATACTTTGAAGAAACTACCAAATGTTGTCCCAAATCAGATTCATACTTACATTCTTGCTGCTCCAAATCTAAAATATACTCATAGTCTTGTTGTTCATGTGCGTGCAGATTTTCAAAGTATGCTCGATCTCGAATCCTCTTGCAAGATCGAATGTTCTCCTTGGCTTGTTTAACATCCTCAAACAAACGTCTTGAAGATGAAAATTTCCTTTCTCTCAAGAGAAGGACAAGATATGGATGTTGATCCATTACATAGTATACTATGGCAGCAGTCTCGAAAGGTTGGATTTCCAATGGCATGCTATGATAAAAACTATAAAACCTCTTGTTGAAGACAACCAAAGCTTCTTCTTCCCCTCTCCTCAAAGTATTACAATCAGCCAAGTACTGATCAAGGGACTTGTTCTCACCCCAACACTTTAAAAAGGCATTATATAGCTCGATCCAAGAACCAATAGAATCGACTCCCAAACCTTTAAACCACACAACAACATCTCCAAACAAAGATTTGGAGAACAACCTCATTGTAACATCTTCATGTACTACCTCAAACTGATAAACCAAGCTCTCAAAGGCTCTCAAATGCCTCTCAGCTGTAAGATGATCCTCTCCAGAAAACCAGGGAAGATACTTAAAGAAGTCAAGAGGGTAAGGATGAAGATAAGATGGAATATTTAAATGTTTAAACATTTTGTCTCTAATTCTAGTTTGGACAACAATGGGCTGAGATTGAGATTTAACAAACTGAAGACAAGGCTCAATAGTAATAGCAGAAGGTAATAAGATCTGAGAAGGAGATAAATCAGTTTCATCATCCTCACGGTTACAAGACTGATCAGATTCATGAAGGACTTGAATACATACATCATCTTTCTGAATAGGCTGATGTGAGAAGACATGATCAACATCTACAACACAAATAATATGCAGATCTTATTCTTCCAAGGATGGATATATAAAAGAAGACTTATGATCATCTGAATAGACAAAACATAAGATAATCCTCTTTATACGTAAAGGGAAAGAGAGAAATGAACTGATAAAGAAAAACAAGAGTTCATGGAGAAGACTCATGAAATGATACCTAGGTTTTCCCTTCCGTATGGTCATCTTTTGGTCAGCAAGATCCTTCCTCTAGTGGATTATTTGAATGTGGAGTCACCAAGTAGATGATTATAGTCAATTTCTATGTCGTTTTGTCTAACAATAAATAATAACAATGACATTTTGACTAATAAGGTTTTGGTTATTGAAGGCTATTTGGTCACCAAATGATGTGAAGAGATTTACAATTTAAGGAGTAATTGAAAATAATAATTACAATAATTTCTTAAAATAAAAATTTATGGGGATATAATATTTAAAAAAATAAAATAGTTAATATTCTTGATAATGGTAAATATTTTTGGTGATAAACATTATTTCCTCAAATGATGAAAATTAAGATTCATCCTCTCACAACAAGATTATAATTTATGTTCACTCAAATTGGGTCAAGGCTAGGCTTAACACTTAGACTCTTAGGATTCTTTTTTTAAATAAATTTATTTTCTAGTTTCAATTCATGTAGATAATGATTCGTCCTCAATTGAAAACAACAAACAATATTTTACTGGATTTTTCTATTATCATAATTCACTATTTCTATTTCTAATGGCCCCATAATTTATTTTTTGGTTCTGGTCCATTCGTACTCAACAAGTGGCAAGCAACTTGACTTAACTTTAGGTGGGTGCAAGCAAAGTATGTGTCCCTCCAAAATGGCCCCATCTTATTTTTCTTAGAATTTGACTGGACCCTAGTTAAGAGGTTTGGATGCCAATCATTCCACGTTAGTATCAATGTGGTCCCATTTCCATTGGGATTCCAACGCAATTCTGATCGGAATCAATGCCACATTTGTAACTTTCATAATGTCTCGCGGGAAAACGCCTTTTGTAGTTCCATAAAGATGAAAGGAATATTTGCAAATGACGTCAACCCTAAAGTTTGTATTTCAGTGCTCGGAGGATTCTTTACAAATGGCTTCTATATCCCTTTAAAGGGCACTGAAATATAATAATGACTTTAAGAATATTTAAATAAACTATGTACATTTTTACGTTAAAGCAAAATTCGGTTGGTGAAGGCCATTTATTCTTCCCCAAATTTCATTAAACACTTTATTTGGATGCTAAACGTAAATATCAGTTTCCTTTCTAGATTGATGGTTTCTTATTTTTCTCAATGTTTCATACTATTTTTTTTTTAAATTAATAAAAAAAATATCTCTTTTAAAAAGAATGTGTAAAAAAAATTAATTTATTATTTCTAAATTTATTCAATCAAATCAGATGTATATTCAAATCTGATGTCAAATTATAATAATTTTAAGTTTTGAACTTTTGATTAGAAGTCATTTATTTTTCTTATTACTAGATACAATCTTCTCATCTAAATTAATGTAAAAAGTAAATATTAATTTTATTTTTAAATGTTACATATTCTTTGTTTTCATTTGTTAACATTTATTCTAAGACTCTTTTAAAGGACCCTATTTTGCAGGATTTTAGGTATGCACACGAAGTCCATGCCAACACACCCTCAGACCAATGCGTTAGCTCATTGAGATGAGCCAAGTTGTAGATAGTTGTAACTATTTGAAATTGTAATGTAACAACTCCATGGTATTAATATTTGATTTAGATTATGAGTGTTGGGGTTGGGTACATGTTAAGGTTGGGTATTATATATTAATATTTTGTATGGAGGAAGAAGAAATTAGAGCTTGAAATTCCTTATGAGTATCATAGGAGACATAACAAGATTATATGACTTATTTTATGGACTGTAATGGAAATGAACATAATGTGACTCCCCTTCTCATATTTTGATTATTTCTTATATATATGTTATTGCTCAAACTCTCACCTAAGAAGAAAAGTCCCAATTTCAACGAGAAAATCTAAAGACAACCTTTAGGCAAGCCACCCACTCTCACCTGGTTGCCTTGCCTCACTCTTCACACTAAGGAAAGGAGGTATCCTAGTCTAGAGAGAATCCCTATAGTCAATCTTGCTAAACTGGTTGTATAAGTGAGAGGTGAAATAAATTGTTTTTAGTATTCTTACCCCAACAATCAATTTTAATCTTAATAATTGTGAGTTAGATGTGATGCAAAGAATAATAATTTAATTTATCAGAGATAAACCAAAATGTGAAAGTTCAAGATGTGTCGTGCCAAATGATCAGACATTTTCCAAACACACAAAGACTTGTAAATGTAATAGTGCAATCACGAGAAGATAATCAATGTTGGATATGATAATTCATTAACCATCAATGTAGAAAACAATTCGAGAATGAGTTTTAGAAAATCGTTGCTCAAAACAAATACATATGAGAAGTCGTTGCTCGTTTCTCAAAATAAATATATCCGAGAATGAGTTTTAGAAAATCGTTGCTTAAAACTTATAGATTAAATCATAAAATGACCATTTATACCATAATTTTCCTCAGCAAATTAAATGTAGCATGAGTTTAAAAGAGACTGTAAATGCTAACTCCATCTCCACATGTCTGTTTAAGATGTTATTTTCCATGACAACATAGTATTATTTTCCATCCAATTTTGTTGGTCACAAATTATGAACTATTTATGTTAAACTTGTGAATTTAGGAAGAAGTTCCAGATCTATTTCCATTGAAAATTTCGCAAGTACAATTTAAACTCCAGTGCAACTAAAATGAGATTTACCATTATCCATGGAAATGAGGTCAGATTCAATTAGATTAAATGATGTGTGAAAGTTTAGTTAAAGAAGGAAAATAATACAGATTTGTTACCACATATTTGTGAATGAGGTCATGTCACAATGAAACCATCTTGGAAGTATTATATTTAATTCATTAAATGTCCAATAGAATCCACATGTTTGTTAGTATTTCGAGCATGAAAAATATGTTTAACATATGAGCAGATCCATCATCAACATATTGTCATATTCCTCATTCTTTTAGGTGTAAACCAGAGAGTAATTTGGTGATAAAGTGAAGCATTTTATGGCAATGTGAAATTACCAAGATAGAAATGATGTTTGTATGGTTAAAGAATTCAAGTGGATTCCACGTTAGACCATTTAACTGGAAAAGTAGGAAATTAAAGTGTGGTTATGAAGAAAAACCACTTTTTGTAAATTAATTAAATCTGAAGTATAACATTATTGGAAGCAGAAATTCAAATTAAAGTGAGATTATGAACAAAAATAGTTTTTTGTAAACTAATTAAATCTGAAGTATAGCACCATTGGAAGCAGAAATTCAAATACAAAAAACTAAGCTTCTAGATCATGAATTTAAACTAGTAAGGTGAGGCTAATCATGGACTAAATGATCAAGTTGTTGACACATTTTGTGCATCAATTTAGCATGTAGATATGTTTTAACCACGGATTTGATTTAGGTTTTAAGAAAAGAACACTAGACCTGCTCTAAACCATGATGTAATGATGATATAAATAAGCAAAATTATGTAACCCTTGTTCAACAATAGATTCCAAAAGTGCAGCATTAAGGTTAATGAGTGAATATTTGAAGGTTTATTTAGTACAAGCGAGTTATCAAAGATTGAATCATGTGAAACATCTAAGATATAAGTGTCCCAAATACATCAAACCCTCACGGGCCATTGCAAAGAAACATCAAGTCTAACTAGATCTGAAATATTAGTCTAAAGATTTGAAAAAAATTGGAACCTAGATCAACTAATTTAGCTTCAAACCCTAGAATGCCCTTAAAACAAACTAAAGGAAAATTAAAATTTAAAAGTGGGTGAGAAAGAAATAAAGAAGCATTCCAATGCTTGACTTCCACTTGGTTTGTGGGGTCACACTTGGCCTCTCTTGAAACTATATCCTTGTATTAGACTTTTGGATTCCACGCAACCATTAGGTGTACTTAGTAAATTCCCCAAGAAGTACTTGGATGCTTCAAATTGTTAGTGGGGAGATGACTTTGTTTTTCAAATCTCTCCTAAGTATCAAAGGGTACCCCCTATTTTATCCTAGAGTAAAAATTAAAAATATTAAAAATTAAACAAAGACTTGCTAGACTCAATGCCCTAGATGTAGAAATAAATGACTAAAGAATGTAAGAAATCATTAAGTGATTATCTTACAAGCTCCTTTAGTTGTATCAACATGCTCCTCATGTGGCCTTTTCTAGCTCCTTGATCCAAGGAAACCTATTGGATACAAACACTCTTGATAGTCCTAGATAAGAAAAAAAACTCTCAAGAAATAAACCATGATAGAAAACAATACAAGCACAAGTGAAACACATGTTTTTTTCTCTTATACTCCAACTAGTTATAAATAAAGAGGATCCCTTCTTATATAGATAAGGTGCCTCACTAAACCATGTGTTGGATACAAAATCATGAGGCAATACAACCTCAACACAGGCGCTCTAGTAAAACCACGGGTAAACACAAGAGGCACCCTCAAAAATATCAACAAAACCTCCTAATGAAGTGCATCCTCGTGAATGAAGTGTAACTACCCACACATGAGTTCATAAAATGTTTGAAAACAAGTGCACCTTCTTAACCAATCACATCAAGAGTGGAATAAATCTCAACCAATCACCAAGAAACATGGAATAAAAGTGTGCATGTTTTCAATCTTAGTCTACTTAGGCCCTATCATTAATAAACCATTTTATTACTCGAAATGGTTAAAAGTTAGCATGACAACTCACAAAATAAACTTTCAAACCTATCATGTCTATCTAGGTCTAACAACTATCACATCAATGAGTCAATAGTAATTCCAAATATGCAATTAATAAAAGAAGGTAAGTGTAATAATAGTGATTGTAGAATGCAAATGATTTTAAACAAATAATAATAATACATAAATAAATAACAAGTAAAGAATATTAATTTATTTTTCGAAAACCCTTCCTAAGTGTAATTTGCACAAGTCTTCTAGGTTCTTCCTCATAACTATGGTTGACATTCATTAAACTTTACCTAATTTCCGGAGACATCTACGCCTCAAAGGAACTCAGTTTTGAGAACCTAAGTTCTCTGATATCACTTTGCAAAATCCAAAACCAACATGAATTGGCTGAGAGGGTTGTTGTTTGATAAAAATATCCCTCCAAATAGCTTAAAGATAATTTAGGAATAAATTTACAATAAATTAGTATAATTATTAATACATACATGGGTTTCCTCACTTTGATTTGAACCTATCCTCCAATGTGGAACTATCGGTGTAGGGGAAATCACACCCAGAGGTCATGTTTCCTCCCTACCAATGAAACACCTAGTAATAGGTCTTTCCCCTTGAGTATCACGTACGATCAATGAGAATATATGGTAACACTCCCTCAGTCCTATACTCAAACTAACTCACCTTTCTTAACAAATAACATTAATGAGTCAAAATCCAACTATACATAACAATTGTGTGGTGGAGAGGCCAATGGCTTACTACAACACCATACCTCTC
>ML780471.1:908075-980877 GCA_009831015.1 Picea engelmannii
GAATATATGGTAACACTCCCTCAGTCCTATACTCAAACTAACTCACCTTTCTTAACAAATAACATTAATGAGTCAAAATCCAACTATACATAACAATTGTGTGGTGGAGAGGCCAATGGCTTACTACAACACCATACCTCTCAGATTTTTGGTTTGAAAGAACACTTCCACTCATGCTCTTGGTAGCAATACCTCCAACAATGTAGTTCTTCCAATAAAGTGTTAAGTTCAATATTTGGCTTTAGTACCCCCCTCGATCTAGGTACACCTCCCACCTCCTCTTGCCCACTTAAATAATGCTTAAATAATGTTCAAAATGCTCCAACTACAAATACAACTAGTACAATTCGCTTTCTCAAGAAAAGATCCACTGATGACACAGAAACCAAGTATAAATACAAATTTTTAAAAATATATATTGAAAAAAATAGTAAAAACATCAACAACTATAATTAAATATATTAAAAAAACAAAAAAAAAAACAATCAAACAAATAAAAAAAATTAATTTAAAAAAAAAACTTGTGTAGGGGGTAAAGATTCCTGGAATTGTCCCATCCTCCCACCCCTTATCATCCCCCATCCACCCCCTTCATCCCACTCCAAAGCCCCTCCCATAACCCATTATTACCACCTAGATGAACAACTTATATTTCTTCCAAGTGCCTAGAGTTCATCCTCCTAAGTAGGTACCTTTTCTATTGTGTGCACCAATAGGTTAGTCATCATGCCAATCAAAATAAAAACCTCCTAAGTAGTGGGCTATGCTATAACTCTATCCAAGGTCAAGAATCCACTCAAACTAAGCCATCTATATTCCCATCAAGCATCACCAATGGACTAACATCCTTAGTTCTCTCATAGCTAGGTGAAAACACTTTTGGAGTAATCCCAAAAGCTATCACTACACCTCTATGTTTTGAGTTTGCACCCCTTTGCAACTTTAGAATGCAAGTTATGGGAATTTATAAAATATGCGCTTTGGAACACTTTAGAAAATCCACCTCATATACTTGAGGTCCCCCTTATCTATTTCCTAAAACTTTTAGTGTATTTTGAATATAAATATAAATTACAACAACAATATATTGCACCTATGTCCAAACAAATCACTTGGAAAGTTTAAAAAAATAGACACAAAAAAAATGTACTTTAAGGAGAGAAGATTCACAACCCTTAGGGCATCATCTCATTTACCAGTTAAATTTAAAATCACTTTATTTACCAAAAATTTATTACAACACTAAATGCAATTTCTAACTTCATATAGGCATGCTAAAACACATAACAATTTAGCCTAGTTTTTCAGAGATAAGCTGCCACCATTCTAGCAAGTCCTTCACTCTATATTTTTACAGTCTCTGTACATTTATTTCATTAATAGAAATCATGTATTACTTTATATCTATGTTTATGGTTGCATCTCTGATAAATTTCTGTTATATTATTGAATATCTACGATATCTCTGTGCATTTCTTTATTATATCTCTGATCTCATTTCATGCCAAAAATAATTCGGATCAGTGGTATCAGAGCAGGATGCTCTTGATCGTTTTTTCAGTGCATGTCCCCGACGAGGTCCGAGTATAGCAGGTTGGGTTTCAAGCTTGTCTCTCTTGAAGACAATCTCTCTCGCACACCCAAGAAACCCTCAATGGTGGAAGAAAAGAAAAATGACGGAGCAGACGATCCTATCAATCTGTTGCTTGAGCAAGCTCTCACGCGATAGAGGGACGAAATAATGGAGAATTTTTCCCACATCCTTCAACGTCTGCCAATAGAAACAAGTGCATCTTTATCAAGTGACCATT
This sequence comes from Picea engelmannii, assembly GCA_009831015.1. Classification (NCBI taxonomy): domain Eukaryota; kingdom Viridiplantae; phylum Streptophyta; class Pinopsida; order Pinales; family Pinaceae; genus Picea; species Picea engelmannii. The sequence goes on from ML780471.1 coordinate 909,887, forward strand.
TTGGAGGCACCTCACCTTTCAAGGTACAAGTTAATTTTGATGTTCCTATATTTGAAGGACAGATAGATGCAGAAGCACTAGACACGTGGTTAAATTTGCTAGAATGATATTTATTTGTTCACAAATTTTCCGACAAAGAAAATATCACCTTCACACTCCTTAAAGCTCTCCCCCATGTCAAACATTGGTGGGAAACTTATTGGGAGTAGATTTCCGCAGAGGAGTCTGAAATATATGGGGCCGATCCCACTTGGGATTTTTTTGTGGATGCAGTAAAAGGACAATATTACCCTATTGGAAAATATGAGGACCAGTACATGAGATGGACCACACTACGGCAAGAGAGGGGCCAAGAAGTTCCAGAGTTCACCAATACCTTCCATACCTTGCGTACCAAGCTGGGTATCAAAGACTCCAAATGACATTTGGTTCTAAAATACTGTGGGGCTCTACACAGATACATCCAAACTGAAATGGATTTTTTGGAAATCTCATCACTCGGTGCTACCTATCAATATGTTGTTAAAATCGAGCAGAAATTTAAGAACCAAAACAAACGAGATTTTGGTTCTTCCAATCCACAAGAACCAAAGTATAAAAAAGACGTCCCTAACAAACAGTCTCCCGAAAACCAGTCCAAGACATAGGAAAAGAAGGGTCATGGGAAGACAAAGAAGGACACTGAAAAATGGTGTGATTTCCACAAAATCCCTTGGCACAACACCAATGAATGTCGCTCAAAACAATCATTGGTGGCCGAGATCAAAGACAAGGAGCTGAACCCTGATTCATAATTTGATTCTGAAAATACTAGTAAAGGACAAATCATTGATGCAGACCCCACTGCTATTGTCATGACCATAACAATTCAACCAGAAGAACCAACAGATCCTGAAGAGGGGGAGTGCCTTTTTCATTCACAGATGTGGGTGAAGGGGACCCCGCTGCATTTTATTGTTGATAGCGGAAGCCAGAAGAACCTCATCTTAGTAGAGGTCGTCAAACAGTTGGGATTGTCGACAACACCACATCCATAGCCATACAACATCTGGTGGCTTTGCCAAGGACGAGATCTTCGTGTCCACCAACAGTGTCATTTTTCATATGGTATCTGGCCCTTCAAGGATGAGGTATTATGTGATGTTGCCCCACTGGATGTCTATGATGTTCTCTTGGGCCAGCCATATATGTGGAAGCACCATGTTGTTTATGAGTCTCGACTCCGTAGTGTCATTGTTACTTTGGGGGGTCATCTCTACAGAATACCATAGGTATTTCCGACTACTGTTCCACCTAAAAAGTGTCGCAAGGTAGTATCTCATACTGCAAAATTCAGCATCTTCACAATCTGTTGAAAAGGAGAACAAAAGGACACTGCAACCACTACAGCCTTGCCCCAAGCACCTTCTATCCAACAGAAGCAGATCGACAAGGTTGCAGCAAAGCGCAAAGATCCCTTCTGCACATTTTCCTCTCATGTATCTCAACTTGTTGAACAACCTCAACCTCAACAGGTTCGTGGCATACTTCCACAAACTGAGCAGTGCGACATCTCTAGCAAGACAAGAAGCTCACCAAGATGTACATTCAACAAACGCTTTTCTCTCTCCCCTGGGAACTCAATGCAATGGATACCATTGCTTCCTAAGGAGGGATGATTTATCTAGGTGCATATCACTGACCACCCACCTTTTCCAACTGGCTCAAAACAATTTTCTGGCAATTTTGGCAATTTACTATTTTTAGTAGGTTTTAACTTCCTGGGCCATTTTGAGGGCCTAAATGAAGGTTTTTTGAGATCAAGGTTCTCAATTATTGTTAAAGATATGGTTTATCCCCAAAAAATAATCTCCTCGACGATACCCTTCCAATGAGATATCATATGCCTAAAACGGAGATCGTATGCAAAAGTTACGACCCCGGGAAGTTGATGTACTAACTTACCCAAACGAGACCCACATGAATTTTGGCGCTTCATCTCCTAGGGTTAGGTTTTTGGATGCCTAGGGTTTTTGGCATTCCTTCTTATTGTAAAAATACCTTCAGAGCCTCATTGTAATCATCTTCTTGCGAATGCGAGTAGCCATCACATCTCTTCTCATAGATAAGCTTCCACCATTCTAGCGAGTCTTTCACTCTATATTTTTACAGTCTCTGTACATTTATTTCATTAATAGAAATCGTGTATTACTGTATATCTGTGTTTATGGTTGCATCTCTGATACATTTTTGTTATATTATTGAATATCTGTGATATCTCTGTGCATTTCTTTATTATATCTCTGATCTCATTTCGTGCCGAAAATAATCTGGATCAATGGTATTAGAGCAGGCTGCTCTTGATCGTTTTTTCAATGCATTTCCCCGATGAGGTCCGAGTATAGCAAGTTGGGTCTCGAGATTGTCTCTCTTGAAGACAATCGCTCTTGCACACCCAAGAAACCCTCAATGGTGGAAGAAAATAAAAATGATGGAGCAGACGATCCTATCAGTCTGTTGCTTGAGCAAGCTCTCACGCGACAGAGGGACGAAATGATGGAGAATTTTTCCCACATCCTTCAACGCCTACCGATAGAAGCAAGCACATATTAATCAAGCGACCACTTTGGAGGCACCTCACCTTTCAAGTTACAAGTTAATTTTGATATTCCTATATTTGAAGGACAGATAGATGCAGATGCACTAAACAAATGGTTAAATTTTCTAGAAGGTTATTTCTCTGTTCACAAATTTTTCGACAAAGAAAATATCACCTTCGCACTCCTTAAAGCTCTCCCCCATGTCAAACATTGGTGTGAAACTTATTGGGAGTATAGTTCCACAGAGGAGTTTGAAATATATGGGTCCGATCCCACTTGGGATTTTTGTGTGGATGCGGTAAAGGGACAATATTACCCTATTGGAAACTATGAGGACCAATACATGAGATGGAACACAATGCGGCAAGAGAGGGTCCAAGAAGTTCCAGAGTTCACCAATACTTTCCATACCTTGCACACCAAGTTGGGTATCAAAGACTCCGAATGACATTTGGTCCTGAAATACTGTGGGGCTCTACACAGATACATCCAAAATGAAATGGATTTTCTGGACATCGCATCATTCAGTGCTGCCTATCGATATGCTGTTAAAATCGAGAAAAAATTTAAGCACCAGAACAAACGGGATTTTGGTTCTTCCAATTTGAAACAACCAACATATGACAAAGACGTCCCTAACAAACAGTCTCCTGAAAACCAGTCCAAGACATAGGAAAAGAAGGGTCATGGGAAGACAAAGAAGGAAACTGGAAAATGGTGTGATTTCCACAAAATCCCTTGGGACAACACCGATGAATGTCACTCAAAACAGTCATTGGTGGTCGAGATCAAAGAAAAGGAGCCGAACCTTGATTCAGAATCTGATTCTGAAAATATTGGTAAAGGAAAAATCTTTGACGTAGACCCCACTGCTAGTGTCGCGACCACAACAATTCAACCAGAAGAACCAACAGATCCTGAAGAGGCGGAGTGCCTTTTTCATTCACATATGTGGATGAAGGGGACCATGCTACATTTTATTGTTGATAGCGAAATATAGAACAACATCATCTCAACAGAGGTCATCAAACAGTTGGGATTGTCGACAACACCACACCCGCAACCATACAACATCGGGTGGCTTCGCCAAGGATGATATCTTCGTGTCAGCCAGCAGTGTCATTTTTCATATGGTATTCGGCCCTTCAAGGATGAGGTATTATGTGATGTTGCCCCACTGGATGTTTGTGATGTTCTCTTGGGCCAACCATATATGTGGAAGCGCCATGTTGTTTATGAGTCTCGACCCTGTAGTGTCATTATTACTTTGGGGGGTCATCTCTACAGAATACTAGAGGTAGTTTCGACTACTGTTCAACCTAAAAAGTGTCACAAGGTAGTAACTCACACTGAAAAATTCAACTTCTTCACAATCTGTTCAAAAGGAGATCAAAAGAACACTACAACCACTACAACCTTGCCCCAAGCACCTTCTATCCAATAGAAGCAGATCGACAAGGTTGCAGCAAAGCGCAAAGATTCCTTCTGCACACCATCCTCTCATGTATATCGACTTGTTGAACAACCTCAACTTCAACAGGTTCGTGACATACTTCCACAAACTGAGCAGTGCGACGTCTCCAACAAGACAAACAACTCACCAAGATGCAAATTCAACAAACATTTTTCACTCCCCACCGGGAACTCAACGCAATGGATACCATTGCTTCCTAAGGAGGGAGGATTGATCCAGGTGGATATTGGTGGCCACCCACCTTTTCTAACTGTCTCAAAATAGTTTTTTGGCAATTTTGGCAATTTACTATTTTTAGCAGGTTTTAACTTCCGGGGCCATTTTTAGGGCCTAAATGAAGGTTTTTTGAGATCGAGTTTCTCAATGATAGCCAAAGGCATGATTGATTCCCAAAAATGAATCTCCTCAAAGATACCTTTCCAACATGCTATCATACGCCTAAAACGGAGATCGTATGCAAAAGTTACGACACTGGGAAGTTGATGTACTAACTTACCCAAACGGGGCCCACATGAGTATTGGAGCTTCATCTCCTAGGGTTAGGTTTTTGGATGCCTAGGGTTTTTGGCATTCCTGCTTATTGTAAAAAGGCCTTCAGAGCCTCATTGTAACCATCTTCTTGTGAATGCGAGTAGCCGTCACATCTCTTCTCAGAGATAAGCTGTCAGCATTCTAGCGAGTCTTTCACTCTGTATTTTTACAGTCTCTGTACATTTCTTTCATTAATAGAAATTGTGTATTATTGTATATCCGTGTTTATGGTTTCATATATGATACATTTATGTTATATTATTTAATATTTCCAATAACTCTGTGCATTTTTTTATTATATCTCTGATCTCATTTCATGCCGAAAATAATCTGGATCAGTGGTATCAGAGCAGGTTGCTCTTGATCATTTTTGTAGTGCATGTCCCTGACGAGGTCCAAGTATAGCAAGTTGAGTCTCAAGCTTGTCTCTCTTGAATACAATCACTCTCACACACCCAAGAAACCCTAAATGCTGGAAGAAAAGAAAAATGACGGAGCAGACGATCCTATCAGTCTGTTGCTTGAGCAAGCTCTCACACGACAGAGGGACAAAATGATGGAGAATTTTTCCCACATCCTTCAACGCCTTCCGATAGAAACAAGAGCATCTTCATCAAGTGGCCACTTTGGGGGCACCTCACTTTTCAAGGTACAAGTTAATTTTGATATTCCTATATGTGAAGGATAGATAGATGCAGAAGCCCTAGACAAATGGTTAAATCTGCTAGAAGGTTATTTCTCTGTTCACAAATTTTCTTACAAAGAAAATATCACCTTCACACTCCTTAAAGCTCTCCCCCATGTCAAACATTGGTGGGAAACTTATTGGGAGCAGAGTTCCACGAAGGAGTTTGAAATATATGGGGCCGATCCCACTTGGGATTTTTTTGTGGATGCGGTAAAGGAACAATATTACCCTATTGGAAACTATGAGGACTAGTACATGAGATGGACCACACTACCGAAAGAGAGGGGCCAAGCAGTTCCAGAGTTCACTAATACCTTCCATACCTTGCATACCAAGTAGGGTATCAAAGACTCTGGACGAAATTTGGTTCTGAAATACCATGGGGCTCTACACAGATACATCCAAACTGAAATGGATTTTCTGGACATCTCATCACTCGGTGCTACCTATCTATATGTTGTTAAAATCGAGTAGAAATTTAAGCACCAGAAAAAACAGGATTTTGGTTCTGCAAATCCGCAACAACCAAAGTATGATAAAGACGTCCCTAACAAACAGTCTCCCGAAAACCAGTCCAAGACAAATGAAAAGAAGGGTCACAGAAAGACAAAGAAGGACACCGGAAAATGGTGCGATTTCTACAAAATCCCTTGGAACAACACCGATTAATGTCTCTCAAAAAAGTCATTGGTGGTAGACATCAAAGACAAGGAGTTGAATCCTGATTCAGAATCTGATTATGAAAATACTGGTAAAGGACAGATCATTGATGCAGACTCCATTGCTATTGTCGCGACCACAACAATTCAACCAGAAGAACCAACAAATCCTTAAGAGGGGGAGCATCTTTTTCATTCATATATGTGGGTGAAGGGGACCCCGATGCATTTTATTGTTGATAGAAGAAGCCAGAATAAACTCATCTCAGCAGAGGTTGTCAAACAGTTGGGATTGTCAACAACACCACACTCGCAGCCATACAACATCGAGTGGCTTCGCTAAGGACGAGATCTTTGTGTCAGCCAGTAGTATCGATTGCCATATGGTATCTAGCCCTTCAAGGATGAGGTATTATGTAATTTTTCCCCACTAGATGTCTGTGATGTTCTCTTGGGCCAACCATATATGTGGAAGCGCCACGTTGTTTATGAATCTCGACCCTGTAGTGTCATTGTTACTTTGTGGGGTCATCTCTACAGAATACCATAGGTAGTTCCGACTACCGTTCCACCTAAAAAGTGTCACAAGGTAGTATCTCATACTGTAAAATTTAGCTTCTTCACAATCTATTCAAAAGGAGAACAAAAGGACACTTCAACCACTATAGCCTTGCCCCAAGCACCTTCTATCCAACAGAAGCAAATCGACAAGGTTGCAACAAAGTGAAAAGATTCCTTCTGCACACTGTCCTCTCATGTATCTTGACTTGTTGAATAACCTCAACTTGAACAGGTTCGTGACATACTTCCACAAACTGAGCAGCGTGATGTCTCCAGCAAGACAAGCAGCTCACCAAGATGCAGATTCAACAAACGCTTTTTCCTCTCCCCCGGGAACTCAATGAAATGGAGAACATTGCTTCATAAGGAGGGAGGATTGATCCAGGTGGATGTCGGTGGCCCCCCACCTTTTCCAACTGGCTCAAAACAGTTTTCTGGCAATTTTGGCAATTTACTATTTTTAGCAGGTTTTAACTTTCGGGGCCATTTTTAGGGCCTAAATGAAGGTTTTTTGAGATCGAGGTTCGCAATCATAACAAAAGGAATTATTGATCCTCCAAAATGAATCTCCTCGATGATACCTTTCCAACGAGCTATCATACGCCTAAAATGGAGATCGTATGCAAAAGTTATGACCTCGGGAAGTTGATGTACTAACTTACCCAAACGGGGCCCACATGAATTTTGGCGCTTCTTCTCCTAGGGTTAGGAATTTGGATGCCTAGGGTTTTTTACATTCCTACTTATTGTAAAAAGGCCTTCAGAGCCTCATTGTAACCATCTTCTTGCGAATGCGAGTAGCCTTCACATCTCTTCTAAGAGATAAGCTGCCACCATTCTAGTGAGTCTTTCACTCTGTATTTTTACAGTCTCTGTACATTTCTTTCATTAATAGAAATATTGTATTACTGTATATATGTGTTTATGGATGCATCTCTGATACATTTCTATTATATTATTGAATATCTGTGATATCTATGTGCATTTCTTTATTATATCTCTGATCTCATTTCGTGCTGAAAATAATCTGGATCAACTATGGTGCGAAATCTACAAGAAACTGGGTCACGACCCTTATCACTGCACGATGATGCAGAAATACTAGACAGTCCAAAAGAGTTCATATTGCACCTTTTGTAAGTCAGTGGGCAATGATGACAAATATTGTAGAACTATGGATTTGATGTGAGAAAGGACATCATATGCATATAGAGTATAGGCCGAAATGATGACAGGACAAGCAACGCCACAGTTCAATCCAGTCCCAACTCCATACAACAATGCGCAACAACAGTGTAATACTACGCAACAAGCATACAATAGCATGCAACCACAGTACAATATGACACAACCTCAGTACAATACCACGCAATATAATCAAACGCCTTAGTATAATGGGCTGCAAGGAGATTGAACATGCTACAGAGGAGGAGGATGAGCCAGAGGAGGTTTCGGATGAGGAAGAGGACCAGTCACATGTCACAATTTTCAACAACTAAGACATTATGCAAGGGAGTGTCCACTTCCACCAGTGACTTGAATGTACTATCATGCATCATATCATGACATAGAGGAATGTTCAACATTACTAGAAAAGATTAAGGAAAAGAGAAACTAGAACAACCAGAATTTCCAGTGGATCTCAAACAAAGCAAGGGATGAAGGAAGAAACATCAATATCGTTACTCGCGAAGGAGCGAAAACAGGAAACAACGCAACCTGACAAGAACCAAAACAAAATCAGTGGGTGAGGAAGAACACTGAATCGAAGAAGCAGTTCGACGCATAGAAGGAGAAGGAGATATTCAAGGAAGCTAGACAAGAATTTCAGAAGGGGGACATAGCGTCGACTTCAACTATGTAGCAGAACAAGGAAGCACCAAAGTACTAGATGCCACCATCATTGGATCATACCAACGAAATGCAGTCCACGGGACAAGTAAGTACAATCAAAGGCTTTCTGCAATCATGTGTAAAGGTCTTAAATGATCCCTCATCTGTGAAAATTTTGCAAAACATACTAGAAAAATGTAGTAGGGAGACGGAAGAAAAGCTAGAACCAAAAACAGTTAATCACCTACACACAAGAAGAAGAAAAAGTAGGGAATTTAGACTGAATGCTAACATTGGGGATTTCAATATGGGAGACATTATACTGGATCTAGGATCCGAAGTGAATGTATTACCAAAGAAGACATGGCAATACATGGGAGAGCCAACATTAGGATATTCACCCGTTCAATTAAAATTGGAAAACCAACACAGAGTCTTACCAATCAGTAGACTGAAAGGAGTGACAGTAGATCTCGATGGAGTGTGCACTAAAGCAGCCTTTGAAACCATTGAAATAGTAGACGACACAACACCATATCCAACATTTCTTGGTATGGATTGGGCATTTGACAACCAGGCCATAATCAATTTGAAGACCAGGAAAATGACATTTGAGTCTGGCGAATATAGGGTCATCGCACCATTAGACCCATTAGAAGGGGAGAGGTTTGTAGAACTTACTTGCCTAGACTTAGAGGAAATCGACTAGTTGTACAGAACAATTACGCATGATAAGGATTACGTAAACCAACTGCAAATGGGGTGCTCAGTTGGTGAAGCATTACTTCATGTGCGACACATTCAGACATCGATTTAGAAAACTAGCAGCAAAGGCTACACAAAGTCTCCACAAGAAGATGTGCAAGAATAGATCGCGCAGTACGATGGGTAGGCACAAAAGTAATAGAACCACCTAGTTTCCATGGAATCAACAATTTGGAAATATTCTTGATGGAATATGAAGATGAAGTGTTAGAAAACCAGAGACTTTTAGCACTTGACTTAGCACTCAATTCCACACCTGCAAGATGGTGGGGCGCACACAAAGAGACAATCACATACTGGTATCAATGTAAGCGGTTACTGTGCATAAGGTTTGGCGCAAAACAGAAAAACAATAAGCAATAGAAGTACGATGGACACAGGGCACCAGCAGAACACTTGGAAGCGTGTAGAAAATTATGGAAAATGACACCCCCAGAGGAATGGCCTCATCACTTCATACACACCCTAGAAGGCATACCAACAAATTGGTATACAGACCAAGAGTTGCGCAAAGGAATTGCAACATGGACGACATTGCGATAGAATTTTACCATCATATTTTCATTCGAACATGAAAACCCCAACATAGATGCAACTCTAAAACAGATAAGAGGAGTAATCTTTATCAAAGAACCAGATATAGAATTTATCACAGAAGAGCAACAATGGAATAAACAAATAGTTAAGGAACTGATGTCATTCTATCATGTGCAAGAGGAAGCACCAGATGAAGATGATCTACACGATATTTAGATTGAAGAGGTAGAAGGTGAAAGAGACATGGAAGGTCCACCCATAGAATCAAAAGTCATTTCCGCACCGATCAAAGTAAATAAAGTCAACATTGGGACAACCAAGCATCCCAAAATGGCCAACATTGGAGACTATTGGGATGAGCAAACAGTGGAAAGCATCACACAGTTTTTGCGCGAATACAACGACTTGTTTCCCACAACCTTTACAGAGATGAAGGGTATAGGAGGAGAATTAGGAGAGATGAAGATACCACTCAGACTTGAAGCATGACCTATTAGACAACGACTATATAGACTGAACCCTATATACAAGCAGAAATTCAAAGTTGAGATTGACAGGATGCTCGAAGATGACATCATAGAACCGGTTGAGGAGTCATAATGGATAATTCCAATGGTAGTACAGGACAAGAAATAAGGAGGGATCAGGATATGCATCGACTTGAGGAAGTTGAACGATGCATGCCTCACGACCCATTCCCTACACTGTTCACGGATGAAGTGTTAGAGAATGTGGGAGGACATGAAGCTTACTCATTCAGTGATGGATTCTCAGGCTACCATCAAATTAAGATAGCATAGGAGGAAAGATACAAGACTATGTTTGCGACATAATGGGGATCCTACCAATACACAGTCATGTCGTTTGGACTAAAGAATGCACCAGTAATATTCTCTAGAGTGGTCATCACAGCATTTAAAGAATTCATCCATCAATTTCTTGAAGTATACCTGGATGATTGGACAGCCTATATTCTGTTGAAAAATCATGTAGAAGTTTTATGGATGATGTTAGAAAGATGTAGGCAGTGTTAGATATCACTAAATATAAAGAAATGGATATTTGAAACACCATTTGGGATACTATTGGGCCACATAGTATGCAAACAAGGTTTATTAGTAGATCCAACAAAGATCACAGTAATTGTTAATTTACCACCACCAAAAGCAGCCTGTCATCTAAGAGTGATGTTGGGACACACAGGTTATTACAGGAAATTTATCAAAGGGTATGTGTAGATCACTACACCGATGGAAAAGATGCTAAGAAAGGATACAAAGTTTCATTGGAATGACGAGTGTCAACATAGTCTGGATACCTGGAAGGAAAAGATGGTTATCGCGTCGATATTAGTAATTTCCAGACTAGGAGAAGACATTCCACATGCATGTAGATGCATCCACAATAGCACTTGGAGCTATCTTGACACAACCAGGAGTGGGAGACTTGGATCACTCGATAGCATTCACGATTATAAAGTTATCAGAATCGGAGCAGAACTACAACATGACTGAAAGAGAAGGCCTAGCTATGGTCTATGCACTGTAGAAGTTTAGGCATTACTTATTGGGAAAACACTTTAAGATTTTCACAGATCACTCAACCCTGAAATACCTAGTCAACAAGCCAATGTTGGGGGGGATAATCTGTCGATGGTTACTGCTATTTCAGGAATTTGACTTTGAAGTAATAGTTAAACCAGGAAAATTGAACGTAGGACCTAATCACCTATCAAGGGTCATGAATGGAGAGGAACCTATGAATTTAGAAGACAACTTTCCAGATGCATAGTTATTTTCAGTACAGATTGCTGATGAATAATTCACATATATCGTTCATTACTTGAGTATAGGTACTGAGTCTCAAGAATATAGCACCGCGTAAAAGAAAAACTTGGCAGTCCACGTTGTCAGCTATCAATTGATTGAAGGACATTTATACAAAATGGGCATAGATAACATCTTGCGAATATACGTGTTAGAGCATGAAAGACCAAGAGTTTTAGCAGAAGCCCATGAGGGAATGGTAGGAGGGCATTATGTAGGTAAATCTACCACACAGAAGGTATTGCATGAATGACTATGGTGGCCAGCGATTCATATAGATTCAAAGGAATACTGTCAAACATGTGATGTTTGTCAAAGGGTAGGCAAACCCAACAGAAGGGACGAGATGCCATTATGACCACAAGTAACATTACATGCATTTGACAAGTGGGAAATAGACTTTGTGGGACCAATCAACTCACCAGCAAAAAGAATAGGAGCAAGGTACATTATCTCTGCGACGGAATAATTAACAAGATGGGCGGAAGCCGCACTAGTAAAAGATTGTAGCACCGAAATATCAAGGCATTTTCTATTTGAACAAGTAATCACTAAATTTGGGTGCCCAAGAGTTTTGATGAGTGAACAAGACACACACTTCATAAACAGTACCATCAGTGCTATGACTAAATAATTTGAAGTCCATCATCAGAAGAGCACACCGTATCATCCACAGGCAAATGACACAGTAGAAGCATTCAACAAAATTCTGGAGAATGCGCTGATGAAGATTTTCAACGTCAATAGAGACGACCGGTTACTCAAAGTACCAGGAGTGTTATGGGCATACAGGACCACATGAAAAAAGTTGACAGGGCACACGCCATTTAAATTGGTTTAGGGCCAAGAAGCAGTGGTGCCACAAAATTTCTAGAACCAATTAGTTACAAATGATAGCAACAGTAGCAGCAGCAGCAATCAATCAATCATACAAATGACAGAACGAGGTGCAGTACAGGAGAGACTGAATTAGTTACTAACCATGGAGGAAGACCGAATATTGGTAGGATTCCACCAACAAGTCCAGAAAGAAAGAGACAAAACTTGGGACGATAGAGACATCAAGAAGAAAATGTTCAAGGAAGGAGATCTAGTACTGATGTATGACAACAAATCATTTCAGCACCCAGGAAAACTCAGAACGCATTGGTTAGGACCGTATCAGGTAAAATCTGTCAAAGATGGAGGAGTTATACAGTTAAGGGATTTATCAGGCATAGAACTCAGAGGAATGATCAATGGGATCCAACTGAAGTTGTATAAGGACAATCGACCATCCACTGCACAGTTAAAAAAAAAAAAAAATCAAAAAGGAACAAAAAGGAAACAAAACTAAAGAGGGCGTAGTACGCCAGAGGTAGAAAGGCCACACGATTTTAGAAACACAAATTAGGAAAAGTATAATGGTCACATCAAAAGGGAAACAAGCGAGAAAAGGAAAGTCGATAAAAAGAGGTACAACAAGACAACACTAGGCAGAATTGAATGACGGAAAGGATCGATTGGACATCACATTAATCGCACCAACTAGAGATGACAAAGAAAGAGTAAAGGAAAGTACGAAACCACCAAAGATGCATTGAACCCGCAATTATGGTGCATTAAACCCATAATGGAGGAAGCGTCCTCGACAAGCTTCATGGGAAGTCGATACAACACATGAGCATGGGAGAAACTAGTCTATTCACAAAAGAGAATAGAGAGAGAGCAATAACAGCTAGAATGCATAGAGCGAGACTACAAAGATCATAGAAGTTATTCAAACCCAACAAATGTTCAATAGTCACCACCATGGCACCACTGAAGCCAACAGAAGCAAGCCAGAGTTCCAGAACAACCAGGGTTAACACTAGGTCATGAGGATTGTTGGTAGAGGATGAACAACACTAGCCGAAGATCGTCAATGTTGACGAAATCCCATCCCCAGAGACAATACTAGTACAATCCACACCTATCCAGGAATAAATCCAACAACCAACACTGGAGGGAACGAGCCAGGAAATACCAGCGGAAGTACAGGAGCCACATAACCAGGGAACATAAACCCTGAAGGAGATGCAACCAGAGCATGTAGAGGTAGCTCTGAGAGTCAATGGCACAACACTGAATCCAGAAGCAACAGTGGAGCCAGATGAGTCTCAAATGACCATCTCAGAACACCCAACAAGGGAGACCATTGAAGATGTCTTGGCTTGGCTGGAATGGGTTACAGAGGAGAAACCAGAAGCCATTGGAACTTCGAGCCAGCCACCGCATCAGAAAGATAAAATACAGATACCCAGGTCACCTCGCAAGAAACCTGCAGCAGAAATTGTTCTACCGCGCATACCATCTAGGGTACATGTATGAGCAGAGCTATTGGGCCATGTCAGGAATATCAAATATTCAAATCATGATGTAGCAGACGAATCCAAGTTCCCAGAGCTTGCGTAGAGGGTCTTTATACAAACCATGGGAAAAACTCGAGTTGGATAACTGATCAACCAACCACACCAGTGGGCAACTAGGCTGGAGAAAACATGAATTCTAGGTCTATTGGACCTACCTCATTTTGGCAGAGGCCAATACACAAAAAAATGCATCAAACAATTGTTAGCGGTCACACATGGAAGGGACATATGGCTGGACAAACCCTTCCCCATAACTGTTGATCTTATTGTGCAAATAATAGGGTTACCAATTCGGGTATGGATACCACGTTGTTTCTGGATGACAAAACCAAGGAGAAAGCGCTAGTGTAAAAGATGAAGAAGAAGTATGTCGCCACTAGTGGGACAAGAGGCATCATCATCAAACAAATCAACAATGCAGCCACACAACTGGGCACAAAAATCCTAACATGCAAGCTGCTAAGGAACTGCCACAGGGAGGAAGTCTTGGCTGCAGTTGTTGCAATTGCAACCCAGTGCGCTAAAGGCACCTCAATGAGTTGGGCACCATACTTATTGAAATTGTTCCTAGAGAATTGCAAGGATGCACAGGACCTAGGCACAGAGTTTCACTACTCATGGTTGATCACACTAATAGCCTTCATGGGATGGCGAGAACCAAGGTATGTAGTTTTTTGTACCAGAACAAAGCCTAAGGGAGTGAGCTATTTTTTGCTCAGAGCCAGGCTAGAGTCAAGGAACAAGAAGGTGGATGGATCCATCTTTGAGGGGTACCTCCACGACCTACAGAAAGCCATCTCCAATATGTGAAGAATTACACCAGAAGCTGTCGTGCGATATGAAGACATTTCCAAATTCCATGTGACATGACAAACAATGTGGATATAGGCAAAGAATGATCCAGAATAACAGTGGTTCCAATGTGCTACTACATCATAGAGGGTGATATTGACATGGTCATCAACGAATGGCCTGAGGAATGGAGGATTCCAGCCATTACCTAGGAAGTGTCAGAAAGAACAGTAGAGGAAGAGGTAGAGTAGGGAGAAACACAGCCTCCAGAAATTTAAGTGCCCAAGAAACCAAGAATGGGCCAAGGCAAGACATCATAGGTAGATGAAGGACCAAAGAAAATGGGAACCCAGAAGGGGGAGAAGCAGAATACACAGTCGGCCAAAGAGAAGTAGAAGCAGGTCGAGGCTGTGTAAGAGACCGCAACAAGTCCCAATTCCCAGGAAACAGGGGGAAGCAAAAGACCAGCCATGCAGACTGGAGGATCGCACAAGAAAATGAAGGCACAAAGACCACTTACTGAATATACGATTACAGATGATGACGTGGATATGATAGACCAAATGGTCTAGTATTTCCTATCTAAGGAATTCAACCATGCAACACATCACAGGGACAAACTTCAAAAAACGTTGGCAGAAATGGGGGCAGTTCCTTAAGAAATTTGAGGAAGTACAGATAGCAAGCAATAGCAGAGGCATAGAACCATCATCACCATAGAATGAGGAAAGAGTGGAGGTAGAGGAAGGAGATCTATTCCACTCCTTAATGCATGCAAACACAATGGTCTACATCACACCTAGTATGTTGTGCATGGACGAAATCATGGGGAAGACACCCTTGAAGGATTTAAACCACATCCAATTGGTCTTGACGTGGATTCCATCTAGGGCACTACACAAGTTGCAGGTTAGTGTCAACCACGATGTACAGTCTTGTGCATACAAAGACTTAATCGAATTACAATGAGCAATAGAGAAGCGGGAGGCGCTAGAAAAATTTTGTGAGTAGGCCAAGTCCGAAACTTAGGAGGAAAGAGAATGCAGAAACGAACTGGAACGAAGAGTAGGAGGAATTTTTGAGAAGCTTCCAAACACCACGCAGGGGAATGAACTTGCAGTAGCAGAAAATGTTGATCAGATTGCGTAGGAAATCAAGCAATACCAGAAGTAGATCGAGAATCTTCGAGAGCAGCTCATACCAACCATGCCACCAGCAGTGAAAGAGAAAAGAAACTAGGAAGAAACAATGCAGCTGCAAGAGATAGAGTAGCAGGTCATCACAACATCTGACTTGTTCGATAAAGAAACGCAGCTTTGTACCAGGTTGGAGGAGGATCAACAGGTCCAATGGTGGGACAAGGAAGAAGAAAGGATCAGCACAATGATCATAGAACTCAAGCAGAGGCAGAAGAAAATACCAATCCCAGAATTTTTCAAAGGGATACAGGACATGAAGAGATTGCAGGCAGAGCTAATCTCTGCGCAAACCTAGAATTAAGAGCCTCAGGATGAAATGGAACCACTACAGGAGAAGGTAGTAGAAGTCCTAGCACGGGCAGAGGAAGCTAAGACATAGATAGCACATACCCACGTAGAATGTGCAGGATTGATCAACGACAAAGTTGTAGTCCAGGTAGTGGACACAATCAAGGAGAAGACCGTGCAGGTGTTGACGCAAGCAACATAGCTCAAGGAGAAGTTCCAGATGATCACTTAGGAGATCGAGGAAGTTCAGAAGGATTAGGTGGCTCGGGACGAGCCACATGTTAGTGTTGGGGGGCTGTTGGAAGCAAACCGAAGTAGAAATAAGGATGATTGTGGGGTAAGAAAGCATGCCGAAGGAAATCGATAGATGGAAGGAAGCACAACACGTGCGCATGCAAGAAAGCGTGCACAAGGAAATTGACAGCTAGAAGGAAGAACAACACGTGAAAGAAAGGAATACCTAACGAAAATAGGGTTAGGGTTTTGGTAATGTATTTTAATGGCTGAAGATCCAAAGATGTATAAATACCGATATTGAGGTATTATAGAGGGTTTGTCATTCGTTGTTCATCGGTTGTAGTAGTTGTTGAGGTTGTTCACGAATTTTGTAGTAGTTGTTGTTCCAATAGGTAATATTTTGTTGTATGAGCTATTTTGTAAGCTTTAGAGCTAGAGGAGAGGATGCAAGGTAGATCTCGAGGATTAGATCATAGGCTAAGGAGACTAGTGTGATATAGTTTGCCTCATATAGATCTTACCCATCTAAGGAGAATTGTAAGTGTGCAACGCTGGAGATGCAGAACTACCATAATAAAAGAGCCAAGAGCCAAATATTTGTGGACGTAGCCTAGGAGGGGGTGAACCACAGTAATATCCATGTAATGTGATGAATGCATGCATATATTTATCTTGTTTTCAGTAGTTTGTTGTTGCACTTAATGAATGAATGCATTATTATATTTCTTGTTTAAATGTTGTTGCGATATTGAGGGACTACGCTAGTAGAGTTACTGCATAGTCGTGAATAATAGTAGGTTGTAATCACCAGTTATAATAAATGGTTTAGAATATATATCCCATATCTCACACTCAATCCTAGGCTGTAAACACATGAGTCTTACAACCACCCATTAAAGCTATCTTGGGTGAGACTGCATAGTGCATTCTGTGCACTATGTTGCCTTCTGGTTTACCAGGAGGGCCGATAGTTTTAGAATCTTTGTTGGAAACCTGAAAGACATGAACCCTGGGTCAATAAGAAGATCATATTAGAATAGAGGAGAGTAGCCAACACCAAAAACAACCTGTCAAACTCCATCACCCCTTAAGTCAACTTCACAGGCCAAAATATTTGCACCACATCATAAGTTTCTAAAATTCTCTACAAAGATAACGACATCTACACATAGGACCAAGCCAAGCAGATTAGATCTATCAAAACCCCAAAGATAAAACTTTGTAAAAATTTCATAAATTCTAAAATACGAAGCTCATGATACATGAAACAACCCATGCATTCCCTCCATTAACCTATAAAAATGGGTATCTTTCCCATGCATCTCAAGAACTATGAACACTGAAGCAACAACCTCAACAAGGCCAAATCCTCTTTCCGAGATAACCCAACAATCTTTTCATGGTACTCCTCAATACTCCCATCAACTACAACTTTCTAGAATCAATCACTAATTCCCCCACAAATCTCAATGAAATCTCCCAAACATCATTTTTTAAGTTTGAGTTAAACTTCTCATTCATGGAATCCCACCATTCATTCTTCTCATAGTCCTTCTCAAAACTAGAAGGATTTCTTAGCATCTCACCGTTGATATTATGGTAGCTGTGGTAGGTATTTACCTCCACGTGTAAACCTAACGAGAATAGAATATTTCGGGAAGCAAGAAGAAACCCTAATGAGTTGGCTAATAACCCTAGAAGATATGTCAGCTAAAGAAGATAACTTTTATTAGGTTATTAGCTTCAAAGAGAAGAAGTCAGCCAGAAGAAATAATATATAATGAATAGACAGATACCCAGAATGAGAAGTTGGCCCAGATAGTTAGCCAAAATTACTATAAATACAGGATGTCAGTCTTCATTCTCGCAGGGCAGTCTCAGAATTGCAGAGCAGCACTTGTGTGCACTACAGTGCCCAGTTTTGTGCACAGATTTGGAGGAGATCTTCCATTGCAGTTGCTGCAGCTAGCAGATCACGTTTGGCTTGGACTATCTCTTGTTTAGGGTTTGGACTATCTGATCAGCTCTTGTTGGTGCGCTATCTTTGGGGAAAGGTGCACTACCCTTTGTTTGGCTATCTAGCCTAGGGTTTTCTTCCGGAGTGATTCTCTATCAAGGTTAAGGTGCTCAGAGGGTGGCTTTGGCCTATGGTTGGGTCATAATAGTGATATTGTTAATTGTAAAATTAGCACATACATTATATTCTAACAGGTTATGGTCCCACACCTCCTTCATCCATTCTAATCATTGGAAGGAAACATAGCCATAAGGATATTAAGCTCATCGAAGAACTACCACTAGGGTTTCTAGCACGAGCAGTCACCAAAGCATTGCCACTTGGGTTACTAGCAGGTGTAGTTGCAAAAACCCTAATCTTCTTGTTGAGGCACCTTAAGTGAAGGGATGGACCTAATTTCTGGATATATCAGTGCACCCTAGCCTAGCGCATCTCCTGGTACTCTTAGCAAGCCAAGATGTCAAGTTTGAGTTTTTGGTCAAATCTAGGGTTGACCAAGTCAAAGCAACCACGACTTACTCTATGAAGTCAGAAAAGAAGTTAGATGGAGATTCTAACTTCAGAGCGTGGAAGACAAGGATTGACCTCATCCTTTCCAAGAATAAAGTGTTGGATATCGTGAAAGGAAAGATCGTGGAACTAGAGTTTGAAGAAGGAAAAGAGAAGGAACTGCAGAACATTGCAGTTATGGAGAAGTTCAAAGAAGGTGACATCAATTCCATGAGTATCATAGTGGAATCTATAAAACACCACTTTATACCCTACATCTCCCATATTGACTCATCGAAGAAGATGTACGATGCCCTAACAAACCTCTTCTCAGTGAGAAACATTGGACAAATAATGAGTCTAAAGAATGATCTCCATGACATGAAGATGAATGATGATGATAGCATAACATCATACTTTTTGAGGATCTCCCATTTAAGATATCAACTACAAGCTATTGAAGAGATCATTTCAGAGAAGGAATTGGTAAACATAGTACTCAATGGTCTTCCCAAGACATGGGATGCATTTTCCGCAAGCATGAACACAAGGAAGGAGTATCCTACATTTGAAGAACTTTAGACTTATTGTGCTCAAGAAGAATCCAGGATCAGTGCAAAAGAGAATCCCAAAAGAAGAACGATGATCAAGCCTTCATAACAGGATTCAAGAATTTTAGGAACAAAAGGAAGCTTGGTTCAAGGAGGAAGCCAAATCAAGAGAAACATATTTTAGAAATACAATACTTCAACTGTCAAAAGTATGGTCACTACAAGAATCATTTTCCCAAGCTAAAGAAAAGGAAGGCTAAACACGAAGCATCAGTTGCCGAAGAAAAGGAACCTACAAAGAAGAATAAGCAATATGAAAGAGACTTATTCATCTGAAGGTAACAATACTCTTCTTAGTTCTTGTACATATCTTGTTTTCATCGTCTCTATACATATATTGTATATCTATCTCTTGGAAGATCATGTGCTCCAAGAAGAACTATACCTATGGAAGAACAACAAGATAAGGATTGCTATACAATTTAGATAATACACATGAAAGGATGAAATACATCAAACAAAGCATGTGGAAGCTATTACAAGATAAGCCGAAATCATAATCAATCATGAAGAGACTTAGAAGAAGCAAATACAGAAAGAAGTCAACAATCAAGAGGAAATTGGAGAAAAAATTATGACGTTTTGCAGAAGACAATAAGATGGAAGCATGGACTCTGTTAGACGGAGGGAGCCGATTATATGCCCTCATACATGAAGCAAGGATTAGGAGGGAGATAATCCTATGATCCATTGAAGATGGTGAAGTATATATCCATGGTAGCAGCCATGAAAGACAGTACGTGTTCAGTTCAACCTCAGAAGAAGTCTTCTTCGAAGAGAATCTTTAAAGTATCCCTGGTTGTCCATCCACATCCGTGATCCTATGATGAATGAAAGAAATGGAATATTTAGATCATGGAATCTATAAGAAAATCCATGGACCCAAGAGCTAAAGAAAAGCATGAGGAAGAACATGAAAGAACCCAAGAAAGAAAGAGAAGCCAGAACAACCAGTCATTGCATTAAGAATCACAATATTACCAGCCTGATATGAACTCACTAAAAGCAATCAAGCAAAGGAACTTAAAGTTATGATGAAGAACAATTTGTATATATGAAAGCATTGCAAGATACAAAACTAGAGGTTCTCCCAGATGGAGGGAGAAGACTATGACAATTACTTGTTCTAGTAAATCAGACATACCTCTACATGATTCATTATATCATCTACAACATCCATGGGTTGGAGTTCTACATCAGTTGAATGCAAAGAGTATTCTCCAAGAGCAATTGAACAAAGAGTGTATGAAGAGCAACCTCAAGACTTTGAAGCATACTAGAAAGAGACCCTTGTATGCATATGGAAGAATATAACTTGGTGGAGAACCTTCAGTGCACATCAAAAGCGTGGTGAAGATTTTATATAACAAAAATATTGTATCAAGATGATTACTTAGAAGATCAGATCTCATGATGAAAAAAGAAGTGCCACATGGATATGTTCCAGTTTTCCAACAATGGTATACTTTATTGATTAGAGCTACATGAATCCTTCAGAGAAAACCAATGTTCCAAACCGAGGTACATTTGAAATCAAGCATTACATTATCCGTGATGAAGTCCAGAAAGGAGAAAGTGGTTCTTCAATACATATCTCCACATATGAGTAGATAAGCAGACATTTTGGTAAAGCTTATGTCCAAGATTAAAGAGTTTGCGTACTCAAGTTGGAGCTCGTGAAGATGACTTCCTTATTGAAAAAGGAAGAGATGACTCCCAAGTTGGGAGGGAGCACTGATGTATTATTGATTGATGGACAGTCATTTTTTTTAGTTCTAAAAATGGTCTAGGATGAGAAGTTTCTTTCCAGTTCGGAAAGTGGATTGAGATTTTTGACGAACAAACATTTTCCATTTCGGAAAATGGTCCAGATTGTTGATGTACCATAGACAACGAATTCCCATTGTGGTTAACATGGGAAGTGGTGTAGGGTAGCCTCTCTTATTGAGGGTTACTCAAGAATGACTGGCCCACCTCGCTGGACAATGATTTCCCATTGTGGTTAACATGGGGAATGGTCCGTTTTGGAGGTTGGTGCAGGATAGTCATTTCCTTTGGAAATGGTCCGGATAGTCATTCCTTAGGTCAGATTCATTCTCTCCAAGATACACTTTTTTTAGTGTTGGTGGAATGGCCCAGGGTGGGGAATGGTCTAGGTTCAACAATCAGGGACAAACATTCCTTAGGGAAGACTCATTCTCTCCAGGTTACACTTTGTCTAGTGTCGGAGGAATGGCCTAGGGTGGGGAATGGTCCAGGCTCAAAAATCGAGATAGTTATTCTTCCTTTCTTGAGAAGAATAGTCCAGATAGATCATCATTGATATTTGACCTTCTGAGGGTAGATGCTCTTCTAAGATCTCACAGATGTGAGTGGAATAATGGCCCAGATAATTCATTTATATCATAACATTTTTTCTGTGCAGGTTGATATCAAATGATTGTTATGAAGACCGTATGTTTCTAGACAGTAGATGTATACTACTGTGGTGGATGTGTTTCACTGTTTGATCAAGTATTTATGTGGTACTTGGTGTGGTAGTATACCACTGGATTGTAGTTGTGTACTACTATGGATAGACACAGTTGTGTTCTATTGAATGATATTGTTCTGATTTCCTTGAAGACTATCAACAGTGTTGAAAATAATTATCATCCAGATGAATGATCAATGAATAGAGATTTCCCAGACAGAAAATGGTTCAAAACATTTACTCTTCTAGATTAGAAGAATGTCTCTTGTGTCACTCTGTGGAGTGAGCATCATGTCTTATTACTCAGATAGAGTATGGTTTCGAGAGATGATGTAGTTGATGACATTGATGATGATGATGGTGCTCATGATCTAGTCATAAGATAGTCTATACAACTATGTTGATGCTACCAGGTGAATGGTATGTTTGTGCTCAAGACCATTACCTGTAATGCCTCCCTATCTAGGAGGGAGTGTTGATATTATGGTAGTTGCGGGAGGTATTTACCTCCACGTGTAAACCCGATGAGAATATAATATTCCAGGAAGCAAGAAGAAACCCTAATGAGTTGGATAATAACCCTAGAGGACATGTTGGCTAAAGAAGATAACTTGTATTATGTTATTAGCCTCCAAGAGAAGAAGTCGGTCAGAAGAAAAAATATCTAATGAAAAGAAAGATACCCAGAATGAGAAGTCGGCCCAGGCATTTAGCCATAATTACTATAAATATAGGAGGCTAGTCTTCATTCTAGTAGGGCAGTCTCAGAATTGTAGAGCAACACTTGTGTGCACTGCAGTACCCAGTTTTGTGCGCAGGTTTGGAGGAGAGCTACCATTGTAGCTGTTGCAGTGAGAAGATCACGTTTTTCTTGGACTATATCTTGGTTAGGGTTTGGACTATCTGATCAGCTCTTGTTGGTGTGCTATCTTTGGGGAAAGGTGCACTACCCCTTGTTTGGCTATCTAGCCTAGGGTTTTCTTCCGGAGTGATTCTTTGTCAAGGTTAAGGTGCTTGGAGGGTGGCTTCGGCCTATGGTTGGGTGATAATAGCGATATTGTCAATGGTAAAACAAGCACATCCATTATATTCTAACACTCATTTCCATGTACAATTTCCACATGATCAAATAGTAACTTGTATAGGCCACCATCCCGCACACCTCTAGTCAAAGTCTTCAAACTTGATAGACTAAAATCATTGATAATGGATTGTTTTCCTTCAAATGAAAAGCTACATTGAAAATATGTAATACAAGAAACTAAAATAAGATTCTTCTTCAAACTAGGAACAATCAGAACATCATTCAATACAAAAACATTCATTGAAGTCATTAAGAAAGAGATGGAGTTGAATCCCTTCACAAGATAAGTGGCATCATCACCCAATTCTACTTGCATTCCTCCCTCTTGTTTGTGAAACTTATTGAAGATCTTCCCATAACAATTCATATGTCTCAATGCCTCATTGTCCACATACCATCCAACACCGAACATAGTGTTGGTTGTAAGATGAGACCAAGGAGAAGGCAATCTCAAGCTTCAACTCTAATCATCCAACCCAACTATAATCTCTACACTCACTGCAATTTGTTTGTGGTTTTTCTTGGCCTTCCCTTTCTTCTTCTCTAGACATTGGTTGGAGTAATGTCCCTTATGATGACACCTAAAACATTTATCATGACTCAAGTCCTTACTTTTCCTTGACGACTGATCTTTATTTCCCTTCCTAGGTATTCCTTTCTTACCTCCCGACAAGGGAAAGGTCTCCTACTTCACCTTCCTTGATTGAATTGGATTATATTCTTGTCTCTTCCTTCACAAAGTCATCCCAAATATTTCCATATGACTACATATTCTCATGAGCACAAATATCCTAGAGAAAGGGTTTTCAAGATGAAGAAAACCCATTGAAAACAATGAGCATTAGCTCCCCATCTTCAACTTATGGCCCTATAGCAGCCAATTGATCTATCAACTCTCTAATCTTCATCAAGTAATTAGCCATGATATCTATGTCACTCATGAAAATGACAGAGAGCTTATTTCCCAAGTGCATCTTGCAAGAAGTATTCATCCTCAACACTATTACCAACTTGATGAGAACTATGTCTTGAAAATGAGAACTATAGCCCTAAAAACCCATATTTTTGGGTCAAAAACACCAAAATCAACCCCATTTCAAAAAGTGGTGCTACTAGTAGCACATTTTTTACGGGGGTTAAAGTTAACATATTTTGTAATCATGGACTTAACAACATTGCAATTTTGTTGACAAAAACCTTAAAATCAACTGCCGAATCAAAAAGTGGTGCTAACAACATCACCATTTTTTTTTTTTTTTCAAGGTTAAAGCCACAACTTTTGTAAAACCTCTAGACTTGACAATCGGTACCATTGCAACCACAACCTTAAAATCAACTCTCGAACAAAATATTGGTTCTCTTAGAATTACCAACTTTTTTCTACTGATAAAATTGTGAGTTTTTTGGATTCACGGCCTTGGCAACCATTACCCTTGGAACCAAAATAATTTGTTTGTAAGCTATCTGTAACTATATTATATTTACATCGGTAAAATTACATATTTTCATTGGTTGGTTTGCCTCTTGGGAATCCAAACCAACAACAAAATAATTGTTTCTTGAGGCTAAAAGTCTTGTCCCTATAAAAAAATAACATGTCTCTGTCTGCTAGATAACAAAAGATAAAATGCCTATCTACAACAGTTTGGTATGTTAATTGGTGTTGGGATATATGAATAGAGTCTATATGATAAAGATGTGAAACTGTAAAACAAAGCATGACGAAATTAATCTTGAGGAGAGGGGGAATTGTCTGCCAAAACCTAATATTTCCCTCGCTTGGTTCATTGAGGTTCAGTCCAATTGTGTTTTCGGCTAGGAGAGAAATTTTTTGGTCCACCACTTTAGTTTACAACTAGAGGTATTCCAATTGCAACAACATTTCATAAGTGACTGAGTTCTTGTCTCTCATTAATTTTCCCATTAGGGAATTGATATGATAGTAAATATCAATGGTGTGATAGTATTTTGTTTCTTGGGAACAATAGGAACTTATGTCAAGGATCCAGGTGGTGAGGTCTGCATCAATGTCCCCATCTAATACCATAATTCTATCTAATGGACATTTGCATCCATTAGCTCCAGCTCAATGCAATTTCTTTTTTGGGGGGGTGTATTAACTCTGAAGGTCTTTGCAGAAGCCATGGACTTTTTTTGGGCCCTCGATAAAGGTAGTCTTCTATGTTGGTTCCAACCCCTCCAACCTAAT
The DNA here is from genome assembly GCA_009831015.1 of Picea engelmannii. Classification (NCBI taxonomy): domain Eukaryota; kingdom Viridiplantae; phylum Streptophyta; class Pinopsida; order Pinales; family Pinaceae; genus Picea; species Picea engelmannii. Next base: position 935,129 of record ML780471.1, read on the forward strand.
CCTCCTCAAACCATCATCATGCAAAGGTGAAGATAAATTATGCTATAGAGAAGAGTGTTATTCCAATCTAGCAAGGGGTGATTGAGCTAGGAGACAAAGGAGCTAATTGAGCAGGGTAGATTATGGTGGAGGATGGATTTCCACCAGGCTTTAAAGCCCCTGCAACTGCAAACAAGTCTCAATATTTCGTCCCATGTAACAATCCCTCTTCCATTGCATCACATTAATTCATTGGATGCCTTACTAATTGCTCCATTTTCAATCCCCGGAGGGGAGGGAACCTCATAAGGTTCAACAACTTCCATATGAAGCCTATTGTGAGTACGACCAAGCCCAAACTTCACCCACATTAAACCATCATCCAATCCAAACCTTTTCCTCCATTGGGTGGCATTAACCTAATTTCTAATTGTGAAATGAACCTCGTTGATGGCATCCCCTCTCATATTAATTTTGAGCATGTGGGATGTGACCAAGCATCCCTTTACATGGTGCTTTAGATGACAAGTGATATCTATGCATGGATAGTGTTGTCCAGGCACTTGGTAGTGGTTGCCTCCCTATCACCCCATCCAGGGACCCTTGGAACGAAAATCTTAAAACCAACCATGAAATCGAAAAGAGGTACTATCAGTAGCACCCTCTTTTGGGGGGGCTTAAAATTGTAACATTTTAGACACCATGGCGTGAAAGTCCAACACTATTTCAAACAAAATTGTAAAAAAGAAAAAAAATGAAAAAAAATGAAATAAAATAAGAGAAAACAAGAAAAAGATAAGAAAAACCCCAAAAAAGAAAAAAAAAGAATTTTAATTTTTTTTTTTAAACAAACATTTAAAATTAAAAATAAAACATAAAACATAATTAGGAAAAAATAAATATCTAAATACATACATATAATTTTATTTTCTAGGTTACAAAGCTTGGGGAAAACCCTTGAGTACTTCCCCTCATTTCAAGGATGGTAGTTAGGATAAACCCTAGAATCCTTAGGGCACAAGACCAATCAACATGTCTCAAAGCCATTACGATAATATACTCCTTATGAGCTCAACATGTCATCTGTGGGAATTCAACCCAGGTAGGGAGGAGGGGGTCTCATACACCAATTTGGTGTCTGGCTTGGCTGTGACCTTAAATATGGTTGGGGATTCGACCCCAAGACCTCATTTGAAACAACCATATCACTCAACCACACAAAATAACCCACTAGAATTATATATATATAATACAATTAAAAAACAAAATTTGAAAATTTAAAAAGACAATTTATTTAAAAATAATAATAATATATTTTTTTTAAATATGAAACAAACTTTAAATTAAAATCATTAGAAAACAAACTCACTTGTCATGTTTAGGGAAATACCCCAAACATGAAAAAAAATGCATGATGAACCCCACCTACTGGTGAGTTGCGTAAGGGGGATCACCCCACCTCCCATCGCCTCTTTGGAAGTTGTTGCTCACGGTGTCTTCCAAAGGGGCGACAAGGGGTGATTAAGTGATCCTCGTTACTTTTAAACAATCAAAATTACAAATCCCAAAGTAACTCGTCATGCTTATGATTTACCAAAGCCTCAATCTATGACGATGAAAGGAGCCATCCTTAGTTTGTGTGAGCTTTCTTTAGCTCCATGAAGTCTAGCATGCAGTTTGTTGCTCCTTTTAGGTGTTTAGTGAGACGATGCATGGTTTTAATTATTACTTTATTTGTTAAGTAAACCCATTGCTACATTTGAATGTTTTTTATATCTTTAATTTTTTAAACTATAATTTTTTTTAACGTTTTGTAAAAATTATCTATTAAATTGATTATTTTTAAAATTGAAAAATAAATTTTAAAATATAAATTTTTGTTTTTTCATTGGTTGATATTTTTTGAGTGACTATTTTTATATAGTTTGACATCAAATTATTTATAAAAAAAAAATGATATTCCTTTTCTTCAGGGCATATAATTCTTTATATTTCACAATGTACTCTTGCAATAGTTGTACTATTCCAAAACTCTTGTTTATACAATGGTATATCGTTGTTTATAATCTCTTGTAATGTTGAGTTGTTGGTCTTCTTTATGTTGGAGGCTTAAAAGTTAGCATAACTAAGCCTTGTGGTGTTGCAATTTCTTACAATTAAAGTTTCTCCAATTACACAAATTAATTAAGACTCTCTACTATATGATTAATCTTCATCAAAATATTATTAGTCCTTGTCGAAAGGTCAGGGACTATCGCAATGAGTTACCCATTGATCGTCTATTAGTTCTTGGTTTGACTTTAAATTTTTCTTGATTTGGAATGTTGAACTTAGGGAAATTTCATTAATAATTATTTTGAAATTAAAGTAAATAAAAAAGATTTCGACTTAGTAGTGTTATTGCTAGGATGGCGATGTGCATTAATTTTTTTATTTGATTTTGATCTGACAACTTTGCATCCCTCTAACAACTTGGCAACCTGTTATCCCCATTTTGTGGATAACTAAGTAGATTATGTCTCGAGGCTCTCAGGTTGAAGATATGGAGTGCTGAGAGACCACATGACCAACGATACCCTTTGCACAATTGGAGACCCCTCTCACCACCATAGATGGTCACATATTTCCATATGGCATCCACTACATCAACTACATTCCGAAAGGCAATGGGCCTTGCTCCATGAGGTACAAGTCAGTATTATGGTGAGCATTATTTCAATATTTAATCTATTTGAGTATGTTATATCTTAGATTGATCTAGATTTCATGATATATGCTTGGACATTATTCCTTTTTCCCTGCTTCACCTTGGTGGTTGACATTGTGCCCTAGTAAGTGGTTTTCCTTGGGGATGGGTTTGCTACTAGGAACTCCCTTAAAGAGCCATCGTACCATTCCTGACCATACTTACCACTTTCCATCATCATTCCCCTCCATTTTCTTACCTCTTGGGATTTTAGGGAGTATTAACCCAAGAAGGGGTTGTCCCTCATTCTATGGGAAGAAGGGGTTGAAGGCCCAGAGGGATTGATGTAGGGTAAAAGATAAAATCCTATGTATGGACCTTCTAGATGCTTCGCCCGGGGATTACCCAAGAAAGCAATGAAATGCTTATCTTTGAGTAAAGGGGGACCCACAATGAAATATGATTTAAAATGCTTAAAAGGTTAGTTGAAGGATAAGAGGTCTCATCACGAGCTGACCTGTAACGACCCTAATTGGATAAATGATTAAATATTACAAAGTAAAATTAATTAAAGAAATAATTGAGGTTAACTAAGTAATAATTTAACTAGAGATCACATTTAATGACCTGAGAAATAGATTTGAGAAATCAATGAGATATGTTATAAAAATGGTTGCTTATGCAGAGAGGGAGCTATGAATCCCGAGAAGATAAAACATTTAAGGGAGAGAAGGGACAGGCACGGAGGGTGGTTGGAGTAGTAACTGCATGAGTCGGCGAAGGAGGAATAAGGGAAAGGGGAAAGGTTGACGGGAGGGGCATTCGACACTGGATGGGGATGGATTCTGAGGACTATGAGATTTGCAGTGAGCACAGAGTTTCTAACTGTCTCTTTTGATCAGTTGAGGCACCGAGTTGCTGGAGGTTTTGGGCACGGGGGCCAGGATATCCTTAGATATTCTGGAGCTAGGTAGTTTTCCTAGTTGGCAGGGAGGATAGTAGTTTTGGGCAGTTATTTTCCTGTTTGTGGTAGGATTGATCTGTGTATCAGGTAGCAGTAAGGCAGCAGCAAGGCAAAGAGGCAACATAAATTAGCATAAAAACTAGGTACTTGTTAAGTTATGTATTTATTTGATTCTGCCATGAATTCAGTATTTATTGATAAATCTAAGTTACTCAAGTTGTTGTTATAAAAATCAATATTATGCTATGAAGTTATTGTTTCAGTTTACGTAATAAATTGTTTATGAGACTTAGTGATGTTTAGAGAAATATAGTTGTTACGTGACCTATCACATCCATGAATATATAGTGGTATGACATTCCGATCATCTGGTCACTAAACTAGGGTAATGGATTTTAGTTGCATGGCTGAGAGAAAGGGGGTCTCATCACAAGCCAACCTTCTCATTTACACTAGGTGTTTGTGGGTGACATTGCCATTATTTGGACACCAAGCTAGGGAAGTGGCCTTCAACCTTTCCTTAAAATTATGTAAGAACAAAATAATGGAAATTAATGAGCTTGGAAAAAGTGCATTGCAGATGAAGGTACCACACACCCTCTACAAAGGCACCCATGAATGAGACACTACGACCCCTTGTATGTCATGACCCATATGCCCATTGAGTCTTGATCCCACCCACTTCATCCAATTTACATGAATTAGAGAGGGATATATTGGAAACTCTCCTTGACCTAGGGAAAAATATACCCAATAGGACACCTCGTCAACCCTCCCATATTCAAGCTTGACAAGTCGCATAGTGTCCTTGAACAATTAATTGTTTGATATAGTGATCGTTGATGCACGTTCTTAGGTATCTCATTTATTGATTGGATTCACTTATCATGATGTTATGACTTGATATCCTTGGAGGGCGTGCTCATTTGTCTTTGCAGGACCTAGTTGGTGGACAATTTTGGGAGAACAAGCCTAGCTTGGGCTTCCATGGGGCTGCAAGCCCATAGTTTGGATGCCAGGCGTCCATATGTCGGATCATAGAGACAAATTATTGGAGACCTAGAATATGATGTGTAAGACTTATCCCAGCCCTCACATGCCAAACGATTTTCCCATAAGGGGAAAAACATCTTCTTTTTTAGCTTGACGTCATGTTTGGGGGGTTAGGGCATGGTGGTGAGGTGATAGGCATTCGCACTTGGAAGTTTTGAGGTGTTTGAGGCTTTGACCATGAAGGAAGACATTTGGGTGCTTGACACATGGATTTGGGATGCCTTACTACCCTCCTACATCACCAACGACCTTCTCCTAGTGCCAAAACATCCCCTAAAAGGGTGACGTCCATGTAAAGTAGGATTTTATTTGTGCAAAAGTGAAGTTTTAAAGGAATTGTTTAACATTGTTTTGTAAAAGGGGAAATATTAGGGTTGTTGATCCCTAATCTTGTTTTTTCCCTAATATTATGTGGACAAATTATGTTAGCAACATTTTGTATAAATAGGGATCCTAAGATCTCATTTTGAATCATAAGATTCCTCTTCCATTGTGAGAGAAGGTCTGAAATTTTTGCTACCTTTGGAAAATTTGTCTTTCTTGGCTCTTGTTTATGGTTATCTATTGATGTTATGGTTGATGGAAGTGATGTGCTAGCCTTGGAAGTTTTCTCACTTGCTATTGTGGTGGATTATCTTAGCATTTTTCCTTGAATTGGTATGGTTTTTACTTTCATGTTATCATTTGTTTCAATTCACGGTTATTGTGCTAGGTGCTAGGTGGTAAGTATAAGGGAATATACCCCCACCATATTCTTCATCATTTTATGCTTCATGTTATTGGTTAAATAAGTGTTTTCTAAGAGAAGTGTAAGGACATACACCCTCTTAACTTAAAGCCTAGCTAGAGAAACTTGCTTGGGTTTGTGGTTGGTTTTAAGGTTTCAATAATTTATTCATGATACTTTGGAAGGTGGATGGGGAATTGAAAAGGCCAAAATGCATGACCAAAAATTCAGAATTTCCTTCATGAGTTTTGAAATAATTCTTCGGAATATCTGCCTCTTTCATGCGGATCTCGTGATAGCCTGAGCGAAGGTATAATTTGGTGAGGACACATGCACCTTGGAGTTCATCCAACAGATCATCAATTATAGGAATGGGAAAATTATCTTTGATGGTGAGTTTATTCAGGGCATGAAAATTAGGGCACATGCACCAAGTACCTTCTTTATTTAAGACCATCACCACTAGTGAAGAATATGGGCTGGTACTGGGGTGAATTAACTCCGCCTCCAATAATTACTGTACCAACTTTTCTATTTCATTTTTATAAGAAAATGGATATCTATAGGGATGTACATTGGGGGGTTGACTGCCCAGAAGGAGAGGGATGCTATGATCATGCTCACCCCTGGAGCGAGGTAAGGCTATGGGAATCTCAAATACCTTGGGGTACTAGTACAATATGAGTTGCAGGCTGGGAGGAACTACCTGAGAGGCATGTTCAGTGACCTATATGACATTAAATTGAGTAATCACACCATATTCCTTCTTCAACAGTTTTCCATCATGTGAGAGATGATAATTTCAAGAGAGCTCGCTTGGACACCGAAAAGGGTATAGGAGTGAGTGTCTTGGGTGAAGCTCATATATAATTCTTGATAGTCCATTGTGATTGGCCCTAGAGTGCGAATCCACTCCATGCCTAATACAATATCACAACTGCCCATGGAAATAGATAACATGTGGGTTTTCAGAGTATAATCACCCATTTCGAGTTTGACATTCTCACAATGGCCCCCACTCTTCATAGTACCACCATTAGAGATGAGGATCTGAAAATTAGAAACAGGGAAAAAAAAGCAATGGATCTCATCAACAAGCCTGTGATGAATAAAATTATGGGTGCTACCACTATCAATCAACACCACCACCGACCGATGTTTGATGTAGCCCTTGAGTTTCAATGTCTGCAGGGCCAAAATACCTGAGAGTGCATGAAGCGATATGATGGGTTCCTATGGTTCTACATGGGTTACAACAGGAGCTTTGACATGATCACTTGGTGGAGCCTCATGTGAGTTAGGAGCCTCATCAGATGGGATTTCATCAAAAGAAGATGAAGTAGATGCATCAATCTGGAAGAACTTTTGTTCTCGACATTTATGCCTTGATGAATACTTTTCATCACAATAGTAGCAAATTCCTTGCTTGCAACGTTCCTCCATTTTAGTTGGAGATAATTTTTGGACCTTCAATGTTTGTGTCGGAGCTGGGTGATCCCTGACGCAAGGACGGATGAGAATTGGAGCCCTCATGGGTGGGGCTTGAAGGATGGTCTCTGCTTCCTTTGCTAATTAACATGCCTATAACCAGGTAGTAGGATGATGCATGCTCACATGAGCCTAGATGGATTCCTTTAAGACGTTGATAAAACATTCAAGGTAAAATGCATCAGATAAGCCCTCAGTCCGAATATCCAATTGTTCAAATGTTGTGATGAAATCTGTGATTGATCCAGTTTGGCCCAACATGGTGAGTCTACCCAAAAAATGTGAGTCCCTATCAAAACGGGCACAAACTAATTTAGTGAACAGGTTCCAAGTGGGATTTCCTGGATAATATTTCTTATGTCACTGCCACCACATCCATATTTCTTGATCCAGGTACAAAACCCCTACATGGAGTTTGGTCTCATCATCCCAAATATTATGGAGGGAGAAGTATTGTTCCATTTGAGAGACCCACACTGTGGGGTTGGATCCATCAAATTTGTGCATGTCAACTTTGAGCACCTTATTCCAAGAGTGTGGAGAACCCCAAGGGCAGTGGGAGGAATGAGTATGTTCATTATGGGAATGTTGAGGGTCCTTTGCATTGGTCTCTACCTACTTGTCTTTCATGAATGACTACATGGCATCTCAGAGGGTTGCTTGGATTGTTGCAAGGAGGGAGTCCTTGATTTTTGTTTGTATGGTATTGTGGATGGAGTCCATTCATGATTATAAGTTGGATAACCTAGTATCGTTGTCTTCTTGGGTCTGAGCTTGGGTGGTTGGCATGGTAGAAACTTATGTAGTATATGAGGTGTCAGGATGGAAATTGGGACCACAAAAAGTGAGATGTACCAAGGTGACTAGGACAAAGAGGGGGATTCCAAGGGGACATGTGTCAAATAAGGGTGTATCAGAAAGGGGTGGGACCACGGAGAAAAAAAAGGATTAAAAGTACAGGGTACCACTGCGATCATAATGAAGAGAGGAATGCAATGGACTAGGTTACAAATAAGGGTGCTAACAGGTTTTTTAAACTCCCATGGATTTATAATCCAAGCTGAATAACACTACAGTGACGTAATTGCCAAATTATTAATAGGAAGAAATGTGTAGAAATTTCACAACCAAAATGCAAGAGACACAGTTGCACGACAATAGATTTTGTCTGTTCTATTTATTTTTTTGTCCCAAGGGTTAGGGTCTTCAAGGGTTCTATAGACAATGGTTTTCCCTGTGCTATAACTCTCTAATATATGTGTGGGGTCCAATAGTAGTACTCAGACCAATATCTCAGGAAACCAACTAAAGAGGATAGACCATACCCTTAGCCGTACTACCTGACTACCCAGGTGCTAGAGAGTATCTTCCCAAGTTTTTTTCTCTGTGACACTATAGCAGTCAGGCGATCGATCTGTTTATCTATGGAGGGCTTCAGAATGCCCAGGTCGATCTGTATATAGATGTTTCCTGATGCACTACCACTCGAAGGGGTACCAACATGGGTTACAAGGGTGGCCAACATATGTGCACTTAAGTACCACTTGTATTTCCTGCGTGTATGGCTCCCCGACTGTGGGTTTATGCGTGTAGTGATAGATCTATGTAGATTAAATATGTTGGAATACGTCTCTACCCTTAAAACAAATTACCCCACAAGTCATGCCCTAGAAAGAGCTCTGATACCACTTGCAATATTTTATATATAATATAATATGCAAAACAAAAATATTGAGCAAGCAATAGCAGAACAATAATGATATATCCAGAACAATATCAGAATAATACCAGAATAACACAAGAAAGAGCACCTTTATAAATGATATCAATGTTCACTTGCCTCTTTGAGGGGGCAACCTCCAATAGAGCAGATCTCTATTACAATAATATCCAAGAAAAAATTATCCAATTCCTCCTACTCTTATTTATACTAATTCTATCTTCTAAGGAAACTTCTAGAGGAAGATCTTTCTAGAAGCAGAAGCTTCTATTAGGTCTTCTTACATTTACTTATTCTCCTTTATTTATTAGGCCTTATTAACTAATGTTGGCCTTTGTTACATAGAAAACATATCCTACTAACTAGTGATCCATGGAGAGGGGTTAGGATCGGATTCTAACAAGGGATAGCCACCAACAACATAGTCGAAGCCTATGCACTATTACAGGGGATCCAATTAGTGAAATAATGAAAAATCTCCAGCTTCAGTGTAGTTGGGGACTCTAGGAAGGACCCTTGGTCTCATGGGGGCTGAAGGAGTGGAGAATATAGTCAACCCCCCATGACCTAATGCGTAGGAAATTAGGAATAATATTAAGTCACCACGTGGTGTGTTGGTTGACGATTGGGAGTAGTAAATGGGAGGCTTGCAAGTGTCTAGTCATGAAAGTTTGGATAAGACATAGGTGTTTGTAGAGAGGTCGAAGAATAAATTTAGCACGTTGGTGGTGGTTCAGTTCGGGTGATGCAAAGCGAAGTCAGATCAATCTCAGGGGAATGCAATGGATCTCAAGTCATTAGGACCTGTTACAGATATTGGGAATGCACAACAAGTACATTGAAATCATGTAATATCAAGAGTAGTTGTCAGCATGAGCACGAATTCGAAAATGGTGTGTGGACAAATTTTTCAGCTCTAGGCAATTCAAGAACTTCCCATTTCAATTAATCATTGCAGCAATGCCTGCTCATCCTTTATTAGCATTATGAGTAGACTAGGAGGTATTGTGGTTAAATTCATCTTGAGAGCCATATTGGAAGTTTGTTGGGAGAATATTTTCATCACATTGCCTTGGGATTCTTTCGGTTCTTCAGTGTTTTCTTTGGGAGGTTTCCCAATTTCCATAGTGGAAACTTCAAGAGGCCATTGAGAATCCATTCGATGTTCAAAATTTAAGTCGTACAGTCGCTCAAATATATTTTCTTGGTTGTATTAGTCTTATTTAGTTACCAGTTTCTTTTTCTCAGAGCCTGAGATTCTCCCAAACCTAATTTTAATTGGGCATTAGTATTCTTCAATGCAAAGAAAAAACATGGAACTTAGGGATGTTGTTCAACATCCAGAGGGAGACTTGGATGTGGAAGAGTTTGAGGATCATCAATGTATATTCATTTGAATCTGTGCCCTTTGTTCGATAGTCACTGATGTTTTAGAAACATTGTCTTAGCACAAAATTTTAATACACCAACTCTAGGATGAAGTATATGCCTTAAGGAGCCAAAACGAGGACCTGGAATTTTGGTTGGCAGAGAGAGAGGAGATCAGTGGGAAAAATTATTTAGTTGGCAGTGTGAGGCTCGTCTTAGCAGTCTCAGTGGCTCCAATTCCATATCTCAATGAACCTATGGTGGCATTGAAGGATTGGGACTAGCAGGGAAAGGGATTCATTTAGCTTGGCAATGGTAGTTAAATTTTAAATATTGTAATTTATATCTATGTTTTGTCTTAATATAAGTATTAGCGGTATTTATTACCATATCTATACTTTCTAGTGTAGTATTAGTGTCAAGATATGGATATATATTAGGGGAAGGAAAGTCCTTTTTTGGGTGGAAGGCATAGTTCAGCCGGTTTTGGGGAATTTTTGTGAAACTCTGAAACTGTTCTCATGTACTCAGTGATCTTGACCACACCTTTTTAATGCAAATAATTCCCCAGTTTTTGTAAAAAAAAACAATAGTTCAACTGTTCTCTACATACCCCAACACTCATTAGTAAAAAAATCAACCAAGCTCAATCTAGTCAATCTTAACAAGAAATCCTAGTCTATCAAACAACTGGACATCTCAAGTTAGGTTTACTTTGTCAAAACATCAAGAGAATTCCCCCTTAAAAACAACAAGATATCATTGCAATACAATAATGTGTAAGAAAAACATTAAATCCTTCAAACCATAATCAACAAACTAACTGTCTCAATAAACTTGAATTGGTATAAAATGAGGCCTAATGGAAGGAATAGCTAAGAGCACTGATACAATAACATATTTATCCTCTTTTTAGAAATATCAAAGTTTGTTGTCTCCTTGTGGTTTTCTTGACTTTAATTCCTCAAGGAGCCCCTTTTCCTTGAGTATTTTTTCCCTTTCCTGATTTGAGGCCTAAAACCTCCCAAATTTCCTATTTCTTGCATGGAAGGTATTTCAGAGTCCTGAAACGATCTTGAGTGGCCTGAGGATAGAGGAATTCAGATGACAATTACAGAAGGTGTCGACAATAGATCAGGTATATTTTTTGTACCATTGTTTCATTCTAATTAAAATCGATATCTCTCTCCTTTCCCTCCCCCAAAATCTATATTAATGTTCAATTATTGATCTCTTTCAGTGTTTTGGTAAGGTTCTAACTTGTTTGATAATTAGTTAAGGTAGTCATTTCATGCTTATCGTTTGTTTATTCTAATAAATTTGAGAAAGGTACTTGCTTCCTTGTGTGTAGGTCCAAAGGCATGGATAGGAGCAAAGACAGGTGGTACAAGGTCAAATCAAAGGATTTGTCTCCAACCAAGCATAAAAACGAGGTAGGTCCTTCTCATAACGAATTTGTGGTTACATTAAGTTATTGTAGACATAACTTAGGGATTAGATTTCATTGTTTTCTAATTCAATCTAATAATAGTCGATCCTAGCTATAATATTAGTTTTATTTGCAACAACAATCCTCCAAGGGTTTGAATCTTAGTCATGATACTTCTAGCCAAGTAGCTACAAGAAATATTTAAACAATCGAAGTAAATAGTAAGAAAGGGAAAATATCCACCATTARTCGATYATACCAAGTCAATCCCTCATTGTCATGAAATGCAACCAATAGACCYATGGTATACATACTTCAAACAACTTCACACACACACACACACACACACACACACACACACACAACAACAACAACAACAACAATAACAAAAAAACTCTCCTATAGGACAACAATGTCAAGGAAATTCCAAATCAAATCAAATGTCTTTGGAAGATGGATCCACCCTTGGTTGATACCACTATTGATCAATCACATTGTTGGGCACTTGATCCAAACATTTTAATGCCTATCTCAATCAATTAGAAAAAATAGGAATCAAAGGTCCAAGTATGCCAATGATATATCTTCTTGATCAATCAATTGCTAACATAACTTCACCAGTTAATCAACTATTTTGTAGAATTAATGCTCTGTTTGATATTCTATAATAATTTCACTCAGAATTTCATCCTTCACTATTACATGATGAATGTTAAAGTTTAAGCTATTATTAGGTTTCTTTTCAATTTACTAGATAACCATAAAATAGATAGGATCACTGAGAGAAACAGAATCACAACATAAACAACATTTATCTTGGGAAACCGTTATGGGGAAGAAAACCCAACAAAACTTCCTTAATATAGATATCCAATACAATGCCAAGACAATAAACCAAACACAAGAGAATATCCTCTCCAAGCAATGCGCCTCTCTCTCTTCCTTATTATGACAACTGGTAACTATAGCTTCCTTCAATACTTGTGCACTAGATGAGTGAGCTGAGTGAGTGAAGACATGAGTGGTTCGATTCCTTTATTTATACAAACTGGCAAGCATTGAAAGGAGGTGTCTCTTCACTGGCATGAATGACTTGTATTTCTGGGTGGTTAGAACCACTTAATTTTCCTAGGGGCCAACTTCTTAATTTCCATATTACAATTAGGGTTTGACCAATCCACAAAAGGGAATTTGGTCAATTACAATGCCCGACGTGATCAATCCACAAAACAGGATTGATCTAATGAATAATAACTGAATAATAAATAGAATACTTTATCTTTTACTTTATCCACAAAAGGGGATAAGAATATTCTTTGCGGTTACACAATATTTCAACACTCCCTCTTAACAAGAAGGATATTCTTCATCTTTTGATAGGTCATTGGATGTCATCATCAACTGAACAATATCATCAACTGGGTAATATCATCAACTGGGTAATATCATCAATTGGGTAACAACAACAACTGGATAACATCATCTGGAACACTGATTGGCATATCTATAAATCATCGAAAGTTTTCTTCTCTTTTTCTTTGCGCAGAAGGTACTCTTTCTTTCTTTCATCTTCACACAGAAGATACTCTTTCTTATCTTCACACAGAAGGTATCTTATCTTCACACAGAAGATGTCATATATTCACACATAATATATTATATGAGTTTTCCCATTCCTTTTATGTTCTCCCTTCTCTTGTAGTTATCTATATCACCCATCCATTGGGGAGGACTACTACCATAACTTCACTACTAGTCATCCCACATGAACTAGAGAAGATAATATGTTAGCCTGGGAAAGACTAGACTCCGTTTCCATGATCCACACAGTATCATGACACAAACCTCAAGAGCCAAATAACCATTCCACATGGTTAAGGTTTGTGTTCCAGGCTACTCAATCCTTGGCCAGAGGAGAGTATATGCACGTTGCCCCTTGGAGAAACATCCACACTCCTCTTTGCGAGGGTGGTCACACCTCTCTCTATGAGGGTATTCTAGCATGTCCCTAGAGTATCCAAAAATCAACACTTGGACAGAGGCCAATCTTAGCAAATTTCTCATTCTCTTTCTCTACGAAGGTCTCTTCCTTCTCTATGAAGGTCTCTTCTCTATGAAGGTCTACCTGTGGGATTGCTTATTCCTTCCTTATGAAGTTCTCTTACCTTTTCTACAAAGGTCTAGCTATGGGATCTGGAAAAAATCTCTTGTGGTCCAAAATCTTTCCATGGTATAATACTATGTTACCCATCTGTTGGGCACCATCCATCTACTGGATAAATTTCATCTTGATCAAAATATCTGGGCACCATCCATCTTCTTTCCTAACTGCACCAAATCATGATCCTCCATTTTGAACTCAGAGGCATAGCTCCATCTTACACCAAACTAAGAGCTTCTAATCATCATCATTGAAGTTTTATTCTGTAATATCTGGGGTGCCTTCTTGAGTTCGAACATTTATTTCTTTCTGAATGCATACTAGATCAACCTGCTCCCTCTGCATCTATAAGAACGGTACTGGAACAACCTGCAGATACTTGCATCTCATCAACTATATCTAAATATCCATCTTTCTCTTCATCTTGAACATTTATTTTCTGCATCTTTAGGAGCCTCCTGCTCCTATATAAATACTAGATATTGTCTGGTCTTTACTGACTGTCACAATATCATAAGTCCTTCTCATGCTGTCTAATTTCTGCAAGTCAAGGCATAAGTTATTTCTTCCGAGACCTGTAAAATTACTTACAGTATGCTTTCTGAGATATGTCACTTAGCCAATCAGTCAGTAACAATAATCAGTAATAAAATAAAACTTTATCATGATTTATATCAGAGTAGTACACATATTTTCTTAAGAAAAACTTTTTTAACCATGTACACATCTGAAACCCTAATCATGAATAAGACTTTTGAACTCTTTTTCACTCTAGCTATGAAATTACCAAATTTTCCCTTACTATCATAGCTAAACACATACCTTTGTCACTCTCATGAGTGATCATACTTGAAATAAATATTGTATCTCTTTCTTTATCATCTTCTTTGATAAGTCTGCATAGACACTGAAATAAAATGAGGTTAATTAACATTCTCACAAAAATCTAACCTGTGATGATAAAGTATTAAAGTAAACAAGATACTAAAAATAAACATGAATACTTGTATTTTGTTTTATGTGTGGGGGGGCTCCACGGACTCCACCATTTTCTGTCTTTCGTTAGATCAACTATCTTCAACTTAAAGTACATATTTCTCAATTTCTACTAAAGCTTTCTTTGAGGGAGGAGATTCCTCTTCCTCTGCCACATGTGCTTGATGCTTTATTTTCCCTTTTCCTTAAGGAAAGTCATAGGAAAATTGTCCCAACTTTTGACAGTTGTAGCATATAATCTTTGAAACATCTTTATTCTTATCTGGAACTCTTACGGATTTAGCTTCTAGTTGTTCTTTGAATTGTGATAATATGGAGAAATATTCCTAAATTGTTTCTCCTTTCTGCATCCTTGTATTCTTGAATTGAGTTCTTAGATTCATCTTCCGATTGATGTTCCTTCCTTTATATAATTGGGTTAGGGCATCAAACATTTCTTTTGGAGTCTTCTTTAAGGCCACTTGAGGAATCAAGTGATCTTTGATAGAATCTGCAATGATTATTTTGGCCCTAACTGTGTATTTTTGGTGTTTTGCTTTAGCTGCAGCATCAACAGGTTCTGGTACATTCTCTTTAATGAATATTTCTAGGAAATTCTCTTCAAGAATGAGTGCAATCCTATACTTCCAGACCCAGAAGTTTTCCACACCTTCTATCTTGTCAACAAGCTTAGTGCTTGCAGACATCTTTTACTTGGAGCTAGGAAAATGACCAAAAAATGAAAATACTCAGAATTGAATTTTGAACTTACCAGGAGGTGCGCTTGGCTGAGGCGAGTAGCCTGGTGTGATTAGATTTAAGAAAATCTAAATTTTTCCCCTTCAAACTTGACCAACGGATTTCTGGACCAGTGCTTCTGGTTTTCTGGTACTTCTAGTTTTCTGGTACTTCCGGTTTCCTGCTACATCTGGTTTTCTGGTACTGGTGAAAGGGGTTTCACTTTCTGGGAGTTCTATCCACTGAAAATGTGCATTGAAGGTGCCAATGAGTTCCTTAATCTAGGGTGCACTTTTCTAGATGATCTTTGAGTTGAAATTCCTCTTTAATAAAAAGCCCTAATTTTCTTGTACGACAACAATGACATTTTTTTTTTTCCTATGAAAGATGCTCTCTTCAGCTTAGCTCTAATACCATGTTAAATTTTAAGCTATTATTAGGTTTATTTTCAATTTACTAGATAACCATAACATAGATAGGATCACTGAGAGAAACACAATCACAATATACACAACATTTATTCTGGGAAACCCTCATGGGGAAGAAAACCAAACAAAACTTCCTTAATATAGATAGCCAATACAATGCCAAGACAATAAACCAAACACTAGCGAATATCCTCTCCAATCAATGTGCCTCTCTCTCTTCCTTCTTCAGGAAACTGGTAACTGCAGCTTCCTTCAATACTTGTGCACTAGATGAGTGAGCTGGGTGAGTGAACACATGAGTGGTTGGATTCCTTTATTTATACAAACTGGCAAGCACTGAAAGGAGGTGTCTCTTCACTGGCGGGACTGACTTGTATTTCTGGGTGGTTAGAACCACTTAATTTTCCTAGGGGCCAACTTCTTAATTTGCATATTACAATTAGGGTTTGACCAATCCACAAAAGGGGATTGATCTAATGAATAATAAATGAATAATAAATAGAATACTTTATCTTTTACTTTATCCACAAAAGGGGATAAGAATATTCTTTGCAGTTACACAATATTTCAACAATGAATTCCAACAAATTTGTATTACCCACCATTAATATTACTCTAAGATTTTAGATCATAGGTTGTCATGAAATATATGTTAAAATTTAATAGTTGAGTTTATGAATTTGATTACAAAGAACAACAAAAATTGGATTGATTGAGATCATTGGTGGTTGGCCAAGCACGTGAGGTTAGCATCACCATCAAAGAGGATAGCGAGATAACTTCAACAACAAAGGAAAGCCTACTATAATTTTTACATTCAATCACCTAAAAGAATATTCCCTTCTTAGAGATGCATCAAATATTCGTGTAGGGAGGTCAATGACATTCCATCATATTTGTGTCCAAATATCAAGGTTTTCCCTTTCCCTCAAGACTATATTATATTGATTACTGTCACCTATATCCATACATGTGTAGGATTCATCAAAGGTTTTGGGAGGAAGAAGGTGCTATGATTTCACACCAAGGGGTTCATTCAAGTAATGTTGATGTAGAGATAGAGTGCTAGTAAGCACATGCAAACAATAGAGATTTATTTCCACGTCGAAAAGAACCTGATCCTAGAAAAATAAGGCATACCATATTACCTCTTGTGGATTTGCTGCATGATAGAATATGATTTCTAGGATCTCACTAAACAATAAAATACCATTGGAGAATTGTTGCATGATGATGTATGTGTTTTGTCTAGGAGAATTGATCTCTCCCCATTGGAGAAATGAAAGCCCATTTTGGAAACTCTCACTAATTGTTGACTCAAGAGATCTTAGTGTATATCGATGATGGGGACTCCATTGGATCTAGGGAGGTGCTAGGTGTCATATGTTGGCTTGGAGGAGAGTTATTATTATGCCATAGTTGATGATGATCCCTCACCTTCATATTCCTTCTCATGGGAGATCAACACAACTATGAGGGTATCCCATTACATCATTTTTAGTTTGGATGTTGAACAGTTTCATTGTTGGAAGGAAGTACATAGTTCTAACCTATTTCAGTTCGATTTGTGATGTAATTTTGTCTCAATGTTATTATGTTTTATGACAATATAGTAACTACTATGTGAAAGCAACTTGCCTACCTACTACATGTACAAGATGATAATTTGCGACAACCTTACAAAGACCATAACCTAATTTTTACATGTAACAATCACATGTTTATTTTGTTATGGAAAAATCTAAAAAAAAAATACATGTCACTACCATTTCATTGGAAATCACA
The DNA here is from genome assembly GCA_009831015.1 of Picea engelmannii. Classification (NCBI taxonomy): domain Eukaryota; kingdom Viridiplantae; phylum Streptophyta; class Pinopsida; order Pinales; family Pinaceae; genus Picea; species Picea engelmannii. The sequence continues at coordinate 952,630 of ML780471.1, forward strand.
AGAAACAAGTATTTCATGTGTAACATGCATGGCCACTATGCAGGGTATGAAGCTTGAGATAGATCAAAAAATCCCAAAAAATACTTGAATATTATGCAACAATGCATTGTTGGTTTCCCTCACTTCCCTACACAATGGATTACAATGAGACTTTGAGTGTACAACTTGAAAAAACCTAGAATCTTGATCAAGGTCAAGCCAAAAGTCTCACAACCCAAAGTCTCAAACCCAAAGAGAATGGGACATGTGGATTGAGACAGGTGGCCATCAATTTACCTAAAAAAATTGGTAAATATTCATTAGTCTTGACAAATTATTTCTCAAGTGATCCCACCCCCTTAAAAAATACCTTATTCATACCATTGGTAAATATCCACTAGTATTGATGAAAAAAAATTCAACCGATGCCACCCCCTCAAAAAATGCCTTCAATGTAATATGTTGCAAGTATTATTCTTTCAATGTCTATTTTTGTGTGTGTACATGATTATAAAAACCCTACTTTTCCCCTCCAAAATGAATCTAGGTTGTTCATAATTTTTTTTTGTTTTCATTGGGCCCTTAATGTGCATTGTTGTGCTTCATTGGATGTGTTTCACTAGTATACATCAATATTTTTTTCTACAAACTAGGTAGAAAATGTTGTGCAAATCACTACAATACAACCACCTTTCCAAAGTTAGCACAAGTATGATGATCAATTTTTGYGAGGAGCTTCCTAGAGGTTAGTTTTCAACTYTRTCTAGTAACWCAACCAAAAATYCTATTCACAACTTAATAATGGTAYATCTATGGATRACATMTAAACAAGCTYCATCTCTTACAWGACTACCCACTATCATCATCAAKGGAGAAAGTTTGATAGTATGGTTYGTGTAGTAGTCTACGAACTTGAACTACACATTAATATCTWCCTATGCATCTATGAATCAACAATACCACTTTCCATTGCAATTATGATAGAAATAAGTGGGGATTATGCTAAACCATCATGTCATGGTTTATGCTCCAAGAGTTAGTACCAGGGAGTCTTTATACACCATCATATGTATATGTACATATATCCAACTATGTATATCTACACATACACTGACATCATTAAGATATGTGCAGACGCTACATGGTGCTTATCTCTTACCATTCTAGATTATCAAGTATAATGACTTCCTAGAACTTGCCTCTTTGTAGTTTTATTATCCCTATCCATTTGAAGTTTACAAATTAATACTGAGGTCATGACTTGCTAGCAAGGGTTGTTTTGTAGACCGGTTCTACAAAGTATTTTTTCATACCATAAATATCAATGTCAAGCGATAAAATATGTATTACAAAAACTCACTCAAACCATATTGAATTTATTGTATTGGGAGGATTATTTAGAGATTTCTACCATAATGTGGAGGTTGGACCATCAAAGAATATTCAAAAATAAAGCCAATACTTTAGTAAATAAAACTTACCACATCTGCACTAGTGTTGAAAAATGCAACCTTTTCGTCTTTTTCACTACATTATGTGGGTGGTACCTAATCCGATGGCCCCTAGTATTTATTCCAACCTTATTTAATTTAATTTAGATATTAATGTCCACTAGAGGTCAAATTTTTCCCATGTCATTTCAAGGAATACATGTAAAGAGAACAAGGGGAAGACAAAAGCACATCCCAAGAGAAAAAAAAAACCTAAAAGATGGTAAAACAAGAAAATAAATGGGAAGCACCATCACAACAAGATGGAGAACTGTTGGAAACCTAATCTACTTAGGGTTATGGTATTAGTCGCTTGTGTATGAATGTGAAAGGTAAAGTGATAGTGTAACGGTCGTTGGGAGTCCAAGAGACCTTGGAATACGAATCCAAAAGGTTAAGACTATGTATTTATACAGGTATCATATTGATGAATCAAATGCACTACACACTTGTTTTTAATCTCATGTGTCTAACAATGGTATTAGAATGAGGAGCGTAGATAGTTTAGAGACATTGCATACATGCAATAGATTCTCTCAGAAGAGCATGACTAGAAGATTGGAGATTGAAAATATTGGAAAGATGTGTCGCACGAAAATTAGGGTTTTGGATGAGGAAAAGAAGGCACTGGAGAGTTACTATAAATTAGTGTAGTGTTTGCATGTATTAGGGTTTATGAGTTATATGCTTTAAGAGGAAATTTTCTAATGAAAACAATGGAACCCCCACAACAACATCATTACAAAAATGGATAGTAATGCAACGATAGATACCAACCAATGATAAAATAATTTCAACTAGCGATAGAGACCAATGATGTGTGGATATAGAAACATATGAGAAGAGAGAGGCATTGTGAAGAGGCATGAAATATTGAAATGTATAATTGTAGTAGTAATGAATGTAATGCAAGATGGAGAAGAGAATCATTCAGAGTGCTAGAGTTCAGATGATGTGCACCCAAGAAAAATTGGCATGCAGACTGGAAGGCAGAGTTGAGATGCATTTTCTATACTTGAATATGGAGCTAGCTCATTGAGTTGTTTTTGAGCTAACTGTTGATATGAATCGACATCATCATATTCTTCGAAAAGTTGGTTGTTCTAAAAAAGAACTAGTTTAAAATTTTGTCGAAGATTCTTTCGCTCAAGTGCATCATGAAGAAGTCGAGTTTGAGTTTGTAGTAGTGTTTCCTTGGCTTGTGAAACTTGTAAGCAAGTTACAATAGACTATAGAGTGGTTTTGTCAATGATGACTGCATTGTCCACAAGAGAGAGGATTAGAGTGTTCAATAACTCTAACAGTTCCTCAACTCGAGTTGTATATCAGGCCTCACAAGGTTTCTTGGAACTCCACCCAATTTTTTTGTTGGAAGATACCAACGTCAACACCACAGTGAATCATCCAACAATTGTATTGTTGCCACCCTCAATGGTTGCTATCTCTAGGTCTACCTCATCAATAGTGAATAAATGGCTAGAATGGACTTGAAATCCTCCTTGACAACCAGAGGAGGAAGAGGACAAATCTACTCTTCTATATAAGTCTATAAAGTTCAAAAGGATATTGAAGATTATCTTGAAGTCACTCGTGTTTAATGGTAGAAGATGGCACTAGTTTGTCTCTGGAATCTTTATTGCAGACGACTCACCGAGAACCATCACTCCAAATTGTATAACTCATTGTCCAACCCTAAATCCTTATTGAAGTGCACATTGAGATTAACCTTGGAAGGGTCTATCTTGTGGAAACTCTTGACACTATGAGAGTGCATTCTATGACCTCATCCTTGACTAGGAAACTCTCTCTCATTATCCATGACTAGATTCTAAAATCAAACACCGATGGTTATTTCAAAAATTCAAAAAGACAATTATAGGGAGGTGTATCAATTTGTCTACGTTGAATGCCACTTCATAAGAAGAAAGCATAGATGCATGTGCACAAAGATTGTAACTGATTCACTTTGCACAAATCCCAGAGAAAAACCATTGTTTAAACATCACAAAGTGTTCTACCATTCCTGGAACAATTGGTCAAATGAAAAAATGGCAGCATCGATTTATTCAGTAGGATGTGAAGAATGGAGGAGAGTGTAGGTGTTGAGTCATATGCCAAAGTGGTTTTTCTGCAAGCTCCAACAAAGAAGAAGTCGCATTGAGCTTTTGAATACATCAGAGAAAGTGTGGTCGACATTCCGCATTCAGCTAAGAGATATGGTAAACCATCATGAGGTATGATGTCAAGGAGCTCAACCCTAATCAAGGGTCATTCATCTCATTGTCTTCATGGTCCCAAATTCGAGATTGTCACACATTCTTAATCAATGCAAACATTGTGAATTCCCGGAGTCACATAGCAGAAGAATGTTGGATAAAAAAACTAGCGTAATGGATTTCTTGTTAATGGTAACAGAGAAAATAGTGGCATAAGCAGTCTTCTTGTCAAAGGAATTCATAATCCCAACTATTGTTTTAGAAGCGAGTGAATTTCCTCGTCAGATCCATTAACTGAAGGAGAGAGCCCCAACACCAAGGCATTGTAAGGCATGTGAAAATCCATCTAGGGCTGCCTTTGGATGATGTTGATTCTAAAGAATGTGAGGGAAGGGAATGGGTGGAAAACTTATGTTTATCCAACAAAGTGCATTATTGATTGAATAAACTGTTACTAAAAATACCAAAGTAACATAAAACAAACTCCTCTTTTTGAATGGGGACCATGAGTATGTTGCGTTTAATCCATATAATGGCAATGATGATGATGTCGATTCAAATAAAAAACTAAGTGAGACAACTCCATATTCAAGTACAAATGAAGATCAACTTCCTCTTTCCAAGCCAGTCATCAGACCTTGGGAAGAAATCAGAAATACCAAGCACAGAACCAATGCCGAATATGAAAAGGATGTCACCTTTCAAAATCCAAATTACACCAAACTGATCCAGTTTCAAAGTGTTGGATTGCTACAATATGGTTCACATTCACTTGCTCCAATTCAAGAGAATATTTTGAAATGGAAACATTGTCAGCGAGTTGGCCACATGAAAGATAAGTACTTCGATCTTCATCCTTGAAAGCATTGTAGAAAGCAGAATTGATTTGGATTATTTTTGGCACGAAATGAGAGCAGAGATATAATAAACAAATGTACAGAGATATCTCGGATATCCAATGATATAACATAAATGTATCAGATATGAAACCATAAACACAAAGATACAATAATACAAAATTTCTATTAATGTGCGAAATGTACATAACTGTAAAAATACAAAGTGAAAAACTCGCTAGAATGGTGGCAGCTTATCTCTGAGAAGAGATGTGATGTCTTCTCACTTTCGCAAGAAGATGATTCTTACAATGAGGCTCCAAAGTCATTTTTAACATAAGTAAAACCCAAAACCCTAACCCTGGAAGATGAAAATCCAAAAGGTTTGCAGGCCCTCGATGGGGGTAGTTGATACGTCAACTTCTCGGGGGCGTAACTTTTGCATACGATCTCTGCTTGGGGCACTCGATACACCATTGGAAAGGTCTAACTGAGAAGAATGATTTTCAAATGGAACAAGTTAGTGCCTATTTTATTCACATGGGCCTCAAATCCCCAAAACACGTCGCTTAGGGCCTCAAAATGACCCCGAATGTTTGGAACCTGAAAAACTGCCAAAACACTGCCAAGATGGAAAACTGCTTTTCGAGCTCGTGGAATAGGTGGGTGGCCACCGATATTCACTTGGATCAATCCTCCCTACTTAGGAAGAAATGGTATCCATTGCGTTGAGTTACCGGGGGAGAGGGGGAAGCGTTTGCTAAATATGAGTCTTGGTGAATTGGTTGCCTTGCTGGAGACATCGCACTTCTTGGTTTGTGGAAGGCTGTCAAGAACTTGTTGCTGGCAAGGTTGAATATGTTCAATCGGTCGGGCTACATGATATGTCTGTGTGTAGAATGAATCTTTGCGCTTTTTTTTAGTCTTTTCGACCTGCTTCTGTTGAATTGAAGGTTCTTGGGTCGAGGCTGTAGTGGTTGCAATATCCTTTTGTTCACCTTTTGAACATATTGTGAAGAAGCTAAATTTTGTAGTATGAGATACTACCTTGGGGCACTGTCTAGGTGGGACAGTAGTTGGAATTACGTTTGTTATTCTGTAGAGATGACCCCTTAGAGTAACAATGACACTACGGAGTTGAGACTCATAAATAGCATGGCACTTCCACATATATGGCTGGCCCAAGAGAACAACATAGACATCCAATGAGGCAACATCACATAATACCTCATCCTTGAAGGGTTGGATGCCGTATAGCAATCGACACTGCTAGCTGACATGAAGATCTCATCCCTGGCGAAGCCACCCGATGTTGTATGGCTACAGGTGTGGTGTTCTCAACAATCCCAATTGTTTGACGACCTCTATTGAGATGTGGTTCTTTTGGCTTCCACTATCAACAATAAATACAATGGGGTCCCCTTCACTCACATCTGTGAATGAAAAGGGCGCTCCCCCTCTTCAGGATCTGTTGGTTCTTCTGGTTGAATTGTTGCAGTCATGACAATAGCAGTGGGGTATGCGTCGATGATCTATCTTTTACAAGTATTTTCAGAATCATATTCTGAATTAGGGTTCGACTCCTTGTATTTGATCACGACCACCAATGATTGTTTTGAGCGACATTCATCGGTGTTGTGCAAGGGGATTTTGAGTAAATCACACCATTTTCTAGTGTCCTTCTTCATCTTCCCATGAACATTCTTTTCCTGTGGATTAGATTGGTTTTCAGGAAACTGTTTGTTAGGGTAATCTTTCTCATACTTTGGTTTTTGTGGATTTGCAGATCCGAATTCTCGTTTGTTCTGGTGCCTAAATTTCTTCTCTATTTTAGCAGCATATCGATATGAAGCACCAAGTGATGAGATATCCAGAAAATCCATTTCAGTTTGGATATATCTATGTAGAGCCTCACGGTATTTCAGAACCAAATGTCGCTCCTAGTATTTGATACCCAACTTGGTGTGCAAGGTATGGAATGTATTGGTGAACTCTGAAACTTCTTGGCCCCTCTCTTTCTATAGTGTGGTCCATCTCATGTATTGGTCTTCATAGTTGCCAATAAGGTAATAGTGTTCCTTGACCACGTCCACAAAAAAATCCCAAGTGGGATTGACCCCATATATTCCAGACTCCTCTGTGGAAATTTTATCCCAGTAAGTTTCCCACCAATGTTTGACATGGGGGAGAGCCTTAAGGAGTGTGAAGGTGATATTTTCCCTATCATAAAAATGGTGAACAGAGAAATAACCTTCTAGCAGATTTAACAATTTTTCTAGGGCATTTGCATCTATCTGACCTTTAAATACGAGAACATCAAAATTAACCTGTACCTTGAAAGAAGAGGTGTCTCCAAAGTGGCCACTTGATGAATATGTGCATGTTTTCATCAACAAGCATTGAAGGATGTGGGAAAAATTCTCCATCATTTCGTTCCTCTGTCACCTGAGAGCTTGCTCAAGCAATAGATTAATAGAATCTTTTGCTCCATCATTTTTATTTTTTTCTACCATGGATGGTTTCTTGGGCGTGTGAGAGTGATTATACTCAAGAGAGACAAGCTCAAGACCCAATATTCTATACTCGGACCTTGTAGGGGACATGCACTGAAAAATGATCAAGAGAAGCCTGCTTTGATACCACTGATCTGAATTATTTTCGGCACGAAATGAGAGTGGAGATATAATAAATAAATGTATAGAGGTATCTCAGATATTCAATGATATAACAAAAATGTATCATATATGAAACCATAAACACGGAGATACAATAATACACAATTTCTATTAATGTGTGAAATGTACAGAACTGTAAAAATACATAGTGAAAGAATCACTAGAATGGTGGCAACTTATCTCTAAGAGGAGATGTGACAGCTACTCACATTTTCAAGAATATGATTCTTACAATAAGGCTCCAAAGTAATTTTTAACATAAGTAAAATCCAAAAATCCTAAGCCCGGAAGATTAAAATCCAAAAGGTTTGTAGGCCCCCAATGGGGGTAGTTGATACGTCAACTTCCCGGGGGCGTAAATTTTGCATACGATCTTTGTTTGGGGCGCTTGATACATCGTTGGAAAGGTCTAACTGATAAAACAATTTTTAAATGGCCCAATTTAGGGCCTTATCCAATCACCTGGGCCCCAAATCCCCAAAAAACATCGTTTAGGGCCTCAAAACGGCCCTCGAAGTTTGGAACCTGAAAAACTACCGAAAAAATTCCAAGAGGGAAAACTATTTTTCGAGTCCGTGGAATAGGTGGGTGGCCACCTATATCCACCTAGATCAAGAATCATCATTCAGACAAATGTTTTAACAATAAGAAATATGCAAGAGTAAAGAACCACTATGGGTGGATCACTTCTTGGCGATGATCATCAATAGTCAAGAATATATATCATTCATACCGATGAATCCATTCTCGAGTATTGACACATCTTGTAGTGAAAGGATTTTTTTCTTCTCACCTTGTCCTTGACAGGAGGAACAACCTCATCGATTTAAATTCAGGATTCAAGTTTCAAAGTCCCATCAATCAAGCAGTAACAAGGAAGCATGATAAGTGAGCATGATCGATTTCTGGTTTTCCTTAAACCACCACTTAGTAGAAGAATTTCAACTTATGTTAGACAGCGGTTAGTGTTTTTCCTTAAACCTCCACTTAGTATAAGACTTACATTTTTTTCTACAAAAAAATTTAGGGTCATCTTTAAACCAACATTTGAGAGCACTTCCAATTAGCAGAAGACATCAACTTCCAGCTTCTAGCTAACTTAAGAAATGTTTTGGAAACCTTTGAGCCCTAGAGCCAGGTTCCAAAGTTTGTGGTCATCAGTAAACCGACAGATTTGTTTGTGGTCTTCCTTAAACCATCACTACCATTTAGTAGAAGACATCATCTTCTGTTATCCATTCGGTTTATGGTCATCCCAAAACCACCATATTTAGAGAGCACATTCAGCCATTGGCAGCTGTCCACTTCCAAATTTCAGTTGTACACTTATTGGGGTTCATATGGTCACCGGAAGATGTTTACCCAAATGATGTAAAAATAGTTAATATTGAAGGTGTTAACACTCCAAGAGTCGCCCTATACTGTAGATCAGGTGAGCTTGGTAACATACAAACAATTCAAATTAAAAACTTGAAAGATAAACTTTAAATTCATATGGATCAGACCATAAGGACAATCCGATTCATCTATCGTACACATTGCCAACTATATCCTTCAAAAAAAGTGGCCCTAGTAACTTCAGATCATAAAATAGTCTATATGAAAGTATGGAAAGACAGAAAATTGTGAAGGAATGAATCAAAAATACATCAGGATATCGCTGGTATTCAATACACAGTAAAGAGATCACTACCTTGATAGAAGTTGACCCATAAGCGCAACAATGAATCCTTCATTTGATCATTTCATGAGAACAAAGTAATAAAAGAATCAATCATTCATTTACTACTATCAAAGCATTGACAAGAGTATGGAAAATAAAAGAGATTGATATTTATTAATAGGGAATCACAAGTCTGAAAAGGATACAGAGAAAGAAAAATACACAATGATAACCACTCTAAGTTCCTTTGTGTCGAAAGACCCCCCTCTTAGCTCATTCCAACCCTTCTCTTCTCTTGTACCATGAAATATATAGCACTATAGGTCCTTTATATATCACCATTTCTAACTCCAATCCCTTTCCCAAATTAGAAACAGTTACAAACATAAAATGACACGTTTTAACTGATTTCCTACTTTTTAGGAGGCGAAATTATGAAAAATAGTATTCAAAACACCAACTGTAATTCTCAAACCGTAACATATGTGTAAAATGTGAGAACGTATTTTGTATATAATATTTTTCTAAAGAAAAAATTCTCATGGTTTCTTGAAATTCATTTCCATCTTGCCGGAATACGTGTCGCAAAAACATGTCTCAAACATGAAATCATGAAAACTAAAAAATAGGGCTCAAATATTCCTTCGAATCTCGCAATCCGTGACACTTGTGTGAAAAATGAAAAAGTTTAATGTTATTGGGTCCATTATTGACAATAACCTCCTTTTAATTTTGAAAATTCATCCTGGTTCACTCGAAAATCATCCTGGAAGTCAACTGGTCAAAATTACCAATTCGCAACGTCGGCGCTACGAAATTTCCTGTAGCAGCCTATTTTATTTTTTTAAAGCTTCAATACCTCAAAAATTATGTCATGAGTCTAGACATGCTGCAAAAATCCATTATCTTTATATATAATCGTTTAAGGCTGAATTTGAAAGGATGCAAAAGATGAAAGTTTCAGCAATCCTAGAACAGAGTGTTTGCAGTACATTTCGTAGTGCCAATATGAAAACCAACCAAAACCCATTTCTCAACCCTCAAACATGATGAACACTCTCATGGAGTACCAGGTGGATATAGTATTTATGTTGACATATTTTAATTAGCACATGGGTGTCTACAAGTTGTCCAACCTCCAACTCTCTCGTTCATCCAGTTCCCGATGAAGTTCGCAGTGCCTATCACCAGTTCCCAGTGCCTAATTCAAACAATATTTGCATGCTTCGAGGAGACTGTTAGGATATCCAAAGACCTGATCCCTAAAAATTGTTAAAAATAGGCTCTAAAAACAATGAAATCCATTAGCATGACAAAAAGGTAATGAAGGCAATGAATGAATAGACCACATGAGTACGTTGCGAACTCTCCTAGTCAATTGGTAGCACATACAAGTGTCTTTAACTTGACATTTAAACAGATGGTTGATGACAAAGAGAACCTTTTATACAAATGAGAGGTGACATGTTATGGTAATGATGTAAACCAAAGGTATGACTCAAGGGGCTTCTTACAATCTTATGTGTTAACATTTGGCTCCACAGGGGATGGCATGCTCCCTATGAGCTGCCAAGAACATGTAGTTCTTGTTTCCTTATCCATTGGGATGTGGAGTCATATATGCAACCAACCTCTGAAACACTGCCAAAATCTGCCACTTATTTAAGCAAAATGACTGATAAACCTGTTGCAAACTGAAGGAAAGCAAATGCTCGAGAAGCGAGCTTATTTTCTATACTACCCTACCTCTAACCAGATATCCAATTTGATCAGGTAAAGGCAGACTTCCAAAACAACCATTCAATTAATTTTAAGAATGAAATGATCTCGTCTCTGCTACTGATTAATAAATAATAACAAGAACATAAGAACATTGATATAGACTCTTTCAGAAATCAATACTCACCCATGAATGTTGGTGAAATAATGAAATCTGAAACCTTTAGAGAATCTAAAAATACGACTTCAATAGAGCTGCAGCTAGCTCCTCAAATCCATAATCTGAAATGTGTTGATTTAGAAAAGACAAATGCTCATGCATACATTCTCCTTTGCTTGAAAATAGATAACCTTCTTGTCCTTTTAAGATCAACTCTTGATCATCGGGAGAGACAATTTCTTCTTCAGAATAATGATCATAAGATAATTGTACAACATGATTTAAAACATACTAATAATGATAAGCTAAGAACATGTAATTATCTATACAATCATTTGTTACTGTATTCTCAAAATGTTTAGGAAACTGATTATAAGCATAATGCTCATCCCGATCCATAGAAAAATCTGAATACTTTGAATAAACTGTCAAATGATGTCCCAAATTAGATCCATACTTACATTCTTGTTGCTCCAAATATGAAATATGCTCACAGTCTTGTTGTTCATGTGTGTGCATATTTTCAAAGTATGTTTGATCTAGAATCCTCTTGCAAGCCCAGATAATCTCCTCGACTTCTTCAACATTCTCAAACAAATGTCTTAAAGATGAAGATTTCCTTTCTCTCAAGAGAAGGACAATATTTGGATGTTGATCCATTACATAGTACACTATGGTAGCAGTCTCAGAAGGTCGGATTTCCAATGGCATGCTATGATAAACACTATAAAATCTCATGTTGAAGATAGCCAAAGATTCTTCTTCCCCTCTCCTCAAAGGATTAAAATCAGCCAAGTACTGATCAAGGGACTTGTTCTCACCCCAACACTTTAAAAAGGCATTGCATATCTCGATCCAGGAACCAATAGAATCGACTCCCAAACCTTTAACCGCACAACAGCATCTCCAAAAAAAGATTTGGTGAACAACCTCATTGTAACATCTTCATGTACTATCTCAAACTAATAAAGAAAGCTCTCAAAGGCTACCAAATGCCTCTCGGCTATAAGATGATCCTTTCCAGAAAACCGAGGAAGATACTTGAAGAAGTCAAGAGGGTAAGGATGAAGATAAGATGGCAGCCTTAAATGTTTAAACATTTTGTCTTTGATTCTAGTTTGGACAATAATAGGATGAAAATGAGATTTAACAAACTGAAGGAAAGGCTCAACAGTAATATAAAAAGGTAATAATACCCGTGAAAGAGATAAATCAGTTTCAGTATCCTCACGTTACAAGGCTGATTAGATTCAGGAAGGACTTGAATACATACATCATATTTCTGAATAGGCTGAGGTGAGAAGACAAGATCAACATCTACAACACAAGTAGTATGCATATCTTCTTCTTCCAAGTATGGATATATAAAAGAAGAAATATGATCATCTGAATAGACAAAACATAAGATAATCCTCTTTATATGTAAATGAAAAGAGAGAAATGAACTAATAAAGAAAAACAAGAGTTCATGGAGAAGACTCATGAACTGATACATGTTTTTTCCCTTCCGTGTTGTCATCTTTCGGTCAGCAGGATCCTTCCTCCAATGGAGTCTTTGAATATGGAATCGCTAGGTAGATGATTACAGTCAATTTATGTGTCCCTCTCTTGTTTATCATCAAGAGTCAGCTCTATGTCGTTCTCCCAGGGAAGCTTTCTTCACTCTTTGTTCCTCAGAAACGGCGCCAAAAATGTTAACACTCAAAGAGTCACCCTAGACTGTAGATCAGGTGAGCTTGGTAACATACAAAGAATTCAAATTAAAACCTTGAAAGCTAAACTTTAAAGTTATATGGATCAGACCATAAGGACAATCATATTCATCTACCGTACACATTCCCAACTATATCCTTCAACAAAAGTGGCCCTAGTAACTTCATATCAGCAAATAGGCTATATGAAAGTATGGAAAGACAAAAAACTGTGAAGGAATGAATCAGAAATACATCAGGATATCATTGGTATTCAATACATCTTAAAGAGATCACTGCCTTGATAGAACTTGACCCATAAATGCAACAATGAAATCTTCATTTGATCATTTCATGAGCACAACGAAATAAAATAATAAATCATTCATTGAATACTACAAAAGCATTGAAAAGAGTATGGAAAATAAAAGAGACTGATCTTTATTAATAGGGAATCACAAGTCTGAAAAAGATACAGAGAAAGAAAAATACACAGTGATAACCACTTTGAGTTCCTTTGGGTCAAAAGACCCCCCTCTTAGATCATTCCAACCCTTCTCTACTCTAGTAACGTGAAATATATAGCACTATAGGTCCTTTCAATCTCACCATTTCGAACTTGAACCCCTTTCCCAAAATAGAAACAATTACAAACAGAAAATGACACGTTTTAACTGATTTCTTGCTTTTCAGGAGGTGAAATTATGAAAAATAAGCTTCAAAACGCCACCTGTAATTCTCAAACCGTAATAGTTGTGTAAAATATGAGAACTATTTTTGTATATAAGCTCCTTCTAATGAAAAACCTCTCTCGGTTTCTTGAAATTCATTTCCAGCTTGCCGGAATATGTGTCGCAAAAACATGTCTCAAACAAGAAATCATGAAAACTGAAAAATATGGTTGAAATATTCCTTCGAATCTCCAAATCCATTAAACATGTGTGAAAAATGAAAATTTTTTATTTTCTTGGGTTTGTTCTTGAAAATAACCTCCTTTTAATTTTTAAAATTCATCCTGCTTCACCCGGAAATCGTCCTAGAAGTCAACTGGTCAAAATTACTAGTTCGCAGCGCCGACACTGCGAAATTTCCTGTAGCAACCTATTTTATTGTTTTAAAGATTCAATACCTCAAAACTTATGTCAAGAGTCCAGACATGCTGAAAAAATCCATTATCTTGATATATAATCGTTTAAGGCTGAATTTGAAAGGATGCAAAAAATGAAAGTTTTAGCAGTCCTAGAACAAAGTGTTTGCAACACATTTCACAACGCCAATATGAAAACCAACCAAAACCCATTTGTCAACCCTCAAACATGATGAAAACTTTCAGGGAGTACCAGGTCGATCTAGGCTTGATGTTGACATCTTTGAATTATCACAGGGGTGTCTGCAAGCTGTCCAACCTCCAACTCTCTCCTTCAACCGATTCGCAGTGCCTGTCACCAGTTCGCAGTGCCTGATTCAAACAAGATTTGCATGCTTCGAGGAGATTGTTAGGATGTCCAAAGATCTGATCCCTGAAATTTTTTGAAAATAGGCTCTGAAAACAATGAAATCCCTTAGCATGAAAAAAATTTAATGATGGCAATGAATGAATAGAGCACATGAGTACGTTGAAAACTCTCTTAGTGAATTGACAACACATACAATTGTCTTTAACTTGACATTTAAACAGATGGATGATGACAAAGAGAACCTTTTATACAATTGAGAGGTGACATGCCACAGTAATGATGTAAAAAACCAAAGGTATGACTCATGGGGCTTCTTACAATCTTATGTGTTAATAGAAGGAGTATTTGAAAATAATAACAATGACGTTTTGACCAAGAAGGTTTTTGTTATGGAGGGCCATTTGGTCACCAAATAATATTTACCAAATGATGTGAAGAGAAAGGGTAATAGAAAATAATAATGATTTTGTTGAAGACAACTCAAAAATTTGTTCCCAAAGTTTATAAGTTACAATAATTTCTAAAAACTAGCATACCCCCGAAGTAGGGGAAAGAAAACGTCGATGTTAAGTGAATTGAAGTATCAGACAAAAGAGCATTTGATTTTTGCAAAGTGTTTTCTATATTTTTTGTTAATTTAGAAAGAAAAATAAACAAATTAAGAAATTTAAGTTTAATGTTAAATAATTAAGATTATGTTACATAGCGAGAAAACATCTAATCTTAAAATAAAATAAATAACATATCAATAAATCTATCCCTCACACTATTATTCAATTAAAATTATCAAAAATCCTAAAAAAAATCTTTGATATTATACTATATATTTATATATTTTTACTAATAAAAAATATATATCCCTCACACTATTATTCAATTAAAATTATCAAAAATCCTACAAAAAGTCTTTGATATTATACTATATATTTATATATTTTGACTAATAAAAAATACATATCCCATAAGCATATTTTTTCAGTGTTGAGTATTATTCTTTTCACCCAAATTCATTTTTAAACCATTATTTATAAAAGGAATATAAAAAATGGTATATGTGTATAATTATATTTAAATACAATTATACTTTATGTGTAAAAATACACAATTTAATAGGTGATACTTTTAAAATATATTTACATAATATTATATATATATATATATATATATATATAAATAAAAATGATGATTTATTCATTATTTTTTAAAAATATATTATTTTTTTCTTAAATAATTAAGATTTAGACATAAATATATCTAAATAAAATAAACATGATAAAATTATATTTTAAAAAACATAAAAAAAACCTTCAAGAAAAAAAAAACTTATCTAAAAATTCTCTTATTTCTTCTTAAACATATAAAATACTTAATTTTTAAAATATAAATAACATGTATTATAAAAAATTATATTTAAAAAAAAAACATTATCAAATACATAAAATTTAATATATTTTATTTAACTTTTATTTAGGTCAATATTGTTGAAGAAATTTGATATGAATTTTGTGTTCACAAACACCACTTAATATCCATATTTAATATTTATCAAGTTAAAAAATGAACATTATTTGGAGTCAAGAGTTACTTGCCACCTGTGGTCAAGAGTTACTTGCCACTGAATAGCAACATATTAGAGTCTAATTTTGATAAATGGATGCGTATTAATCTCACCCCATGGTCATGCATCAAATTCACTCCCAAAACATCAAAGAAACCTCCCTTTGCTTTGTTTCTTCCACCCGCCTCCTTCAAAGAGACCCTTCACGGAAAATGTGATCGAAAAACTAAAGAGGTCTACCACTGTTAGTACTAGTGGATATGCTTATGGTTCTTCCTTTTCCTATGCCTTTGCCTCTGCGGGATCTACTAATTAATTGACTAATGAATTACAACTTTAATAACTTAAAATGATATATCGACTTGGTAAATTGGTGCTACTTCTTAAGTTGGTGACTCAGATGCCTTTGCTAGTGTTGGATCGACTTTTGCTTCATTGGCATAAACTCTTGCTTGATGGCTCTCTTAGTCACTGATACCTTATCAATATCTAGCTGGAAGACTGCGGAGACTACCACTTGAAAGACTATATATATATATATATATATATATATCTTTCTCTCGTATGTCTCTACCAGGATGGCCCACCTCCCTCACCCTAATGTCCTTATTTGAGGGGATTCAATCTGTTTAACTGTACACTAAGTCCTGGAAACAAAATTTTGTTTGAAACATGTTGTAGGTGATTCTTATAGGGATATTGTCGCTTGTAAGATGCAGAAATCAGGCTACTTGGAATTATGAATCTAAGTTGAAAAACATGGAACATGATTTGTAAAGTGAGTATTGGTGATTGTACGATAATCTTAGAAAGTTATAATTAGAATGCAGATTGAAGGCCAGAGTTAACCATATTTGGGCCATGTTATTTGCATATGGTAATGCCAATCCAACACTATATAGAATATGAGAATAGCTCATGCTCTGATTTATGGAGGCCAGAGTTTAGGCTTAGTTAATTCCTTCTGAGGTTTCAAAATATGCATCTATTTTTCACAACATATTTGTTGGTACCTTAGTTCTTTATGCTGACAAGTATTTTCTTATTACATAAAAAAATATCATTACAACAACTACTACAAGAAATTAAGCTAATCCAGAGACAACAATTTCCTTAATCTGCTCAAGTTCCTTTTGGAGATTTTGAGTTTGTTCCTCTAACAGCTCTAGAATGTGGGCCAACTCCGTGAAAGGATACAACCTGATATGTTATGTGATGCGTAAACTCAAACGGGAGATCTTCATGCTGGTTTGATAACGAAGAATAATGCTACACATTGATATTTTGTAGCATTGCGTCATTTCTAATGCCTCTTGAAGAAGGGCATCCAAATCGTTAAATCATCCGCTGACAGAGGAAACTTCATCTTTCTTCTTCTTGTTTATTTCCTGATATTATTTCTGGATCTGCTTAATGTTAGCATCAATTTTCAGTAAGAGATATTTAAGAGATTCCAATTCTTTCTTGCACCGAACCACAATGTTTATGCGATGAAGGATTTGTTGGATTACTTTGTCAATACCCACACCAATAAATCTAGAGACAAAACCAAGATCAAACATGTTTTTTTAAATGATCAAATGGCCCATACAACTCTCTGATTTCACGTAATGGTTACATTCTTTCTTTGTATATACTTTATTTGTGTAGTTTTGTGGAGAAGGGTCAACTCTAAGATGTCTAAAAATGATTTTTGTATTTGCAAAAATATTATGGATGAATACAACATTGTTGTCAAGTTATTTGAATTGCTGATGGAGATATTTTCACGTGATCTGGGTTTAGAGATGGAAAACACTCTGAATGAGAGTGTGGGAGGGGAGATGGAGGAGTTTCATATAAGCATAAATTCCTATCCACCGTGTCCTCAACCAAATCTGGTGGTGGGAGTGGAACCCCATTCTGATATCGGTGCGCTTACGATTCTCCTTCACGATCAAATTCCAAGGATTCAAATTCGCAAATATGGGGATTGGATGGACGTCTAATGTGTTCCTAGTGCCCTAGTTTTCAATATCAATGATAAGTTGGAAGTATGTACTATTCATACTCATAACATATTGAAATGATTAGTGGTGGTGTTTCTTGTGGCTTGATAATTCTGTGTTGATGAACATATAATGAGCAACGGGAAATACAAGAGCATTGAGCACATGAGCATGGTGAACAAAGACCGTTCAAGAATGTCACGAGTCAGTTTTTCAATCCACCGCATGATCTGGTGGTATAATCCAGGAAAAAATTGACAGAAGAGGAGCATCCTCCATTGTACCAGGGGGCTTCTTATGGAGAGTATCAGATGAAATTTTTCAAAAATGGATCGGATGGAAAGGGACACCTTCATGATATGAAACAACATTCACAATCCTTATCTGTAGATCAATTGCCACAAAAATAAAGCATTTAATTAAATGGAAAGTGTCGAGGAACATCCATGTAGATTGTTTTGCAGATTTGAACAACGGTCCATTTCTTGGGAGCATCGAGCCTTGTTTTGCGTATTTGAGTAGTGGTTCATTTCTTGCGAGCATCGAGCCAAGAGTTGAGTAGCATTCCATATCTCCTCTCTGATAATTCATCCATCTCTCGGGAGCATCCTTTCTGTAGATAAGAGTCGATGAAGTTCTAAAAATCGATAGATGCAGTGGGGTAAAAATTTCAAGGAAAGGTGGTGGGGTACAAATATCAAGGAGGAACAGGTGGTGGGTTGAAACAAACCCATGCTTCCTCTTGGATTATCGGACCTGTGAAAAAATTGACAGAGACAGTGGTTCACAAATTTCAAGGAGAACAATGGTGGTTCACAAATTTCGAGAAGAAAAATTGGTTGAATTGCACTGCATACGTGTTATCCATTGATAGGTTATAGACAGACGATGACAATCTCAAAAGAACCCCCCTTAAAAGAACACCTTCGACATAATAATAAAAGTTTATGAGAATATAATATTTTTAAAAATTAAATAGTTAATATTCTTGGTAATAGTAAATATTTTTGGTGACAAACATTATGGCCTCAAAATTAAAATTTATCTTCTCACAACATGATTAAAATTCCTCTTCACTCAAATTGGGTCAAAGCTAGGCTTAGCACTTAGTGTTGATACTGAGAGGGAGGTGAATTAGTATCAAGTACAATTAAAAAAACCTTTTTCAACTTATTCTTAAACCATTCAATTATATCTGATGAGCAATGAACAATAGTATAAGAGTTACACCAATACACCATGCACAATATATGAGAAATAATCAATAGTTATTTTTCAAGGGAAGTAATGACTTCCAAAGGTAGCTACAAATTCCAAATGTAAAGGGAGGGATAAACCTCCAAGAGGAATATACAATACTCCAATATCAATAGAGGGTTGAACTCTCCATCCTTGCCCCTTTCTTCCACCGAAGAATATATGAGAGATAATAAAACTTTACATTAAATCATCACCATCAACCAACCATCACATAGAACCTGATAATGCTTCTTGAGACTTCTTCAATTTATGAAATTGTTCAATTCTTGGAATAATATGATCCTATATATAATATTACTCAATGTATTCTCTGAAATGCCTCCAAGTTTCACTCCTTGAATCCTCTCCAAGAAGAAGTTATAGAAAGAATGGTAGACTTTATTCAATTTTGGTTTATTTAGGAGACCGAACTTGTACAGAATGACAAGCACTCAATATTTAACATCCGATTCTGAAACTCACATACATCAAAATAAAGTCCGTATTATTTCCAATGGAATTGGTCCCACTTCATTTGGATTCTCTATGAAGAAGTTATGATTGTTTTACCCAGAACACCTGTTTATTGACTAGCTTCTGGACTGGTCAAAAACCCTATCTTGCACAGAGTGTATCTCCATAATTATAGTGAATCAAGAGATGAAACTTTTACCACAGGTACATTGATATGTCTTCTCAATTCCATAGAAATTTCACCATCTGAATTGTTCTAGAAAACAATTTATAGCGAAAATGGTAAGATGACCTGTAAATAACATACCTTAGAACACATCACCAAAAGACTTCATCCTCCCTTGAAATCCAGCCTTCTTTAATTCTGATTTCCTCTAATATTCAACTTGTGTGTCAAATGAATGTATAATGATATGTATTTATAACATTTATGTCACTTCCTTTTAACATTAGGGACGACCTGACACTTTCTTATTTTGTAATTCTTTTCTTTAATTAACTTCAGGGCCTACATGTACTTCCTTCTTCAATTCACTTTGTCATCTTCAAAAATTCATTTCTCCTTAACCATGAGGATCCACATGACATGCCACATACCACCGGAAACAACATGATGTATATTATTCATCCATGGGTGTTATATCTGCATCTGCATTGTCCTTCATGTCCAAATACCTTCATCAATCTTGCGGTCCAAAACCCATGACTAGGGTTGACATCAATGACAATAACCAATCTTCCAAAAATCTCCCCCTTTGTCATTGATGGAAACACTCATGCTCTCCCTATCATCATCATCCCAATTTATCTCCCCCTTTGAAATCAATGGCAAAGGGTAGGGCTTCTCCCCCTAAGTTCAATGGCATAAGTTGACCTTCTTTTTTGGGGCTGCCCCCCCTAAAAATGTGGCACTCAATAATACTTCATCCTTATTTTTGGTCTTTGGGACTTTTTCTTCCTTGGAATCCTTTTCTGTGGCTTTTGTCTTCTCTCTCCTCTTCATGTCTAGGGTGTATATGTTGTTTGGTCTTATTGTTGTAGTTTCAACCAATCTTCCTGAGTTATTTTCTCTGATTTTACATCTTCGAGAGTCAAACGTAAGAGTGTGTCCTTGATCACACATTTTACTAAAACTGAGTAGATTATGCTTCAAGTCTTCAACCAATAGGACATTCTTTTCTTTTACATTTTGTATTCCAAGCTCTACTACACCTTATCCAAGTATTTTGACAGATGAGTAATCTCCATATGCACCATTGCCACTCTTTCTCTTCAAGCTGATGAATTTGTCTTGATCCCCGGTCATGTGTGAAGAACATCCACTGACTATGTACCATTCATCTTCTTCTTTACATTCTTCAGCGGTTAATTCTATTCAACAATATTCATTGTTTGGAATCTCTTTCCTTCTCCATACTGTGGTTGGCATAGGGATATCTTCATTCATATTTCTGCAATCTCGTGCTTTGTGACCAATATAATTACATTTGTAGCATACAATAATTTTGTCCATCACTGGGCAAAATGAATTATAACTTTTGTTGACAAATCCACGATTATTTCCATATCTTCTATTTACACCATTCATGTTTCTTGTGTATTTGATCCTTTCATTGATTCTACAATTAATTTCCTTATGTCCAAAATTTTTGCAAGTATAACAATGACCAAGAAAGAAATTTTTATACCTTGGAGTAAGTGGCCTTCTTTGTGATGTAGTCCATATGGATTCATGATCTACTCTTCTGTAGTTTCCTTCATATGGATTGAAGCTTATTTCATTCCTGAAGGTAGGAGGTCTTCTTGGATATTCATCTCTTTTGTAATCATTCCTTCTTTCTAGTATCTTGGTCCACTTCTCATCAATTGTCTGTGTAGCTCTTTCTTCAACCTTCTTGTTGGTATTTTCATCTTATTTGTATGAAGTTTCACCCATGCATCCAATATGTGTTAAGTCTTTTGGCACTTGAGAGTTTCTTAAGATCTTCCTCAATGAGACAACTTCTTGTTCAATTTTCTCACAATCTTCTTCTTTCTTTGTCATTTGGACATTCCTTACTTCTCTTATTCTTCTTTCTTCTTCGAGAAGATTTTTCACGGAAATATTTTCTTCTCTTAGTTTATCTAATTCTTCTAATTGTTTCTTCAACCTTACAACTGTATTTTCACAACTACCCAATTCACTTCTTAGTTTTCTATGTGTGTCTTTGAGCTTGTTCTTTTCAATCTCAACATGCTTCAATTTTTTAAGATTCTCATCTTCTTGTTGAATAATTTATGCTTCATGATTTTCTTCTTCTTCATTGGAATTTTCTTCTTCAGTGTCATCTCTTTCAATCCTTGGATGAGGACATTCAAATTCAACATGTCCTACTCCTTCACAATTAAAGCAAAATAGCTGACCTCTATTTGCTTCTTTGAAATCTGAGATGTTGTAATTTGCTTCAACTTCTTCTTCTTCTTCTTCTTTTGCTTCTTCCCTTGCATAAAGGTCTTGTAGCTTGTCCCAAATATCTTTTGATGATGCACATGATCCCACCTTGAATTTCACTGAATCTCTCAATCCATCCAGGATGGTATCTATTGCCAATTTGTTGATCCTTTTTTCTTCCTTCTGAGCTGCAGTTTTTGGTTTCTTCAAAGCATTGTATCCTGAAGCAACTGAGAACCAAACATCCGCCCCAAGAGATTTCAAGTAAGTTTCCATTCTATTACTCTAGTATTCAAAATTGCTTCCATCAAATGGTGGAATCCCATTTGGAATTTTGTCTTCCATTTCTTCTTAGGATCTTCCTTCCAGTGGTTAAACTGTACTGAACATAACCCGCTCTAATACCAATTGTTGATACTGATAGGGGGGTGAATTAGTATCAATTACAATTAAAAAAACCTTTTTCAACTTATACTTAAACCATTCAATTATATTCGATGAGAAATGAACAATAGTATAAGAGTTACACCATTACACCACAATACACCATGCACAATATATGAGAAATAATCAATAGTTATTGTTCAAGGGAAGTAATGACTTCCAAAGGTAGCTACAACTTCCAAATGTAAAGGGAGGGATAAACCTCCAAGAGGAAGATACAGTACTCCAATATCAATAGAGGGTTTAACTCTCCATCTTTTCCCCTTCCTTCCACCCAAGAATATATGAGAGATAATAAAACTTTACATTAAATCATCACCATCAACCAACCATCACATAGAACTTGATAATGTTTCTTGAGACTTCTTCAATTTCTGAAATTTTGAAATTATTGGAATACTATGATCCTGTATATAATATTACTCAATGTATTCTCTGAAACTCCTCCAAGTTTCACTCCTTGAATCCTCTCCAAGAAGAAGTTATTGAAAGAATGGTAGACTTTATTCAATTCTGGTTTATTCAGGAGACCAAACTTGTACAGAATGCCCCGCGCTCAATATTTAACATCAGATTCTAAAACTTACACGCATAAAAATACCATCCGTATTAGTTCCAATGGAATTTGTCCCACTTCATTTGGATTCTCTATGAATAAGGTATGATTGTTTTACCCATAACACATGTTTATTGACTAGCTTTAGTATTGGTCAAAAACCCTATCTTGCAAAGAGTGTATCTCCATAATTGTAGCGAATCAAGAACTAAAACTTTTACCACATGTACCTTGATATGTCTTCTCAATTCCATAGCAATTTCACCATCTAAATCGTTATAGAAAAAAAGTTATAGCGAAAATGGTAAGATGACCTGTAAATAACATACCTTAGAACACATCACCAAAAGACTTCATCCTCCCTTGAAATCCGACATTCTTTACTTCTGATTTCCTCTGAAATTTGAATTGTGTATCAAATGAATGTATAACGATATGTATTTATAACATTTATGTCACTTCATTTTAACATTAGGGCCGACCTGACACTTTCTTATTTTGTAATTCGTTTCTTTAATTATCTTCAAGGCCTACATGTACTTCCTTCTTCAATTCACTTTGTCATCTTCAAAAATTCATTTCTCCTCAACCATGAGGATCCATGTGACATGCCACATACCACCGGAAACAACATGATGTATACTATCCATCCATGGGTTTTGTATCTGCATCTGCATTGTCCTTCATGTCCAAATACCTTCATCAATATTGCGGTCCAAAACCCATGACTAGGGTTGACATCAATGACAACAACCAATCTTCCAACACTTAGACTCTTAGGATTCCTTTTTTTAAATAAATTTATTTTCTAGTTTCAATTCATGTAGTCCTCAATTGAAAACAAAAAACAATGAGAAAAAAAATTCACTGAATTTTTCTATTATCATAATTTCACTATTTCTATTTATAATGGCCCAATAATTTATTTTCTCGTTCTGGTCCATTCATACTCAACAACTGGAAAGCAACTTGAATTTACTTTAGGTGGGTGTAAGGAAAGCATATGTCCCTCCAAAATGGCCCCTTTTCTTTTTCTTAGAATTTGACTGGACCCTAGTTAAGAGGTTTGGATGCCAATCATTCCACGTTAGTATCAATGAGGTCCCATTTCCATTCGGATTCCAACACAATTCTGATCGGAATCAATGCCACATTTGTAACTTTCATAATGTCTCGTGGGAAAGGACCTTTTGCAATTTTGTTATCCCTTTTTAAATTAATAAAAAAAAATCCTTTTTTAAAAATAATGTGTAAAGAAAATTAATTTATTATTTCTAAATTTATTCAATCAAATCAGATGTGTATTCAAATCTGATGTCAAATTATAATAATTTTAAGTTTTGAACTTTTGGATTAGAAGTCATTTATTTTTATTATTACTATATACAATCTTTTCATCTAAATTAATTTGAAAAGTAAATACTAAATTTATTTTTAAATGTTACATATTTTTTTGTTTTCATTTGTTAACACTTATTCTAATACTCTTTTAACTCTAGTGCATTTAATTTTGGAGTTTTTTTCACAATCAAGTTCACTTAGTTTACTAATCCATTTGTAAAACATTAATAAGTATTGTACTAAGTGAACTATTCAACACCCTAAAAAATTGGTTAATTGTGACTAATATTAATGAGATATGGGTTATAGATTAATGACTTACCACAAATAATCCCCCCAAAAAATTAATATCTCATATGTTGCAGTGCAAAAACCCATTAAAACTTAAATATTGTTTTTATTTTTAGTAATCATTGATAATTATTAGTGTCCAATCAATTTTGGTCAGTAAAGGACATTTATTCTTCCCAACATTTCCTTAAACACTTTATTCCTATGCTAATCATAAATATCTTTTTGCTTGGAGACTAGAGGTTTTTAATCTTCTCAATGTTTTATAACATTCTTTATTTAAATTAATAAAAAATAATAATATCACTAAAACAAATGTGAAGAAAACTTAATATATTATTAGAATTGGTAGGAAAATCTATACTCATCAAAAAGTAAAAAATAACCAGAAAAGCAAATTAAATTAATACAATAATATAAACTAAAAATCTTAAAAACCTTTATAATTAAGCCAGCTCTACACCTCATATGCGAGAGATATTCATGTAACATAACACATCAAAATAATAATAATAAATAATAAAAAAGCTAAGATAATATATATTACAAAATACTTTAATATATTAAAAATATATATTGGTTTGAATTTGTTCTATTTTGATTTTCCTTAGCTCCAATTTATAGATCACTAAAATAATGTAGCGGTGATCATTGGTAATATATTATAAAATATATTAATATATTAAAAAAAATAGTATTTTTTAATATATTAATATATTTTATAATATTTTTTCAAAGATACCATTCAAACTCAAATAGAGGATAGATTCTTAGGGTTCAAGAGTGAATTGTAGACAATGAAGGATAGGATTCAAGAAATGGAAAAACATAAACAATCAACCCAAGAAGGAGAGGTTGAAGAAAATCACTACTTGAGAGATAGGATTAAAGAGCTAGAAGAAAAATTAAGCAACAATTTGACCCTCAGTAATATGGAAAACAAATTGGATATCAAACCCATGAAAGAGGAAATGAATAAGCTAATCGAACTGGACCATGAGTGTAACAAAAGAGCCTTAAACCTCATAATTTTTGGTATAAAAGAACAAAAAGAGGAGGATACGCTAGCAATAGTAAACGAATAATTAAATAATAAATAACAAATTGATACATCTTATCTCATAGAAGCAAAGAGGATAGGAAAAATAATTGATCACAAAATAGGTTGATCTATGTCAAAATAAGTTGTAATTACCATAAATATAGCATACTTAGTAAATCTCTGAGCTTAAAAGGGTCAGGAATATTTATAAATGAAGACCTCATTCCCGAAGACCAAGCTGAATTAATGAAGGAAGTTCAAAAGGTAAAAGAAGCGAGGAAAGAAGGAAAATGAGAAATAATTAGAAATCGAAAAGCTATTGTTAGGGATAGAGACCAGAAGGATAATAATAAATAGGAATTTGGGACACTCGGGATCCTTTTTTGGAATTGTTGTAGCTTTCTATGGCGCAAATGTTCTATGATAAGTTGGATCCCAAGTGATATTGATATTATTTGTCTAGTTTAAACTTGGGAGCATGAGGATTCTAAGGTCCCTAACATATAAGGATTTGTCTTGTGGTCGGCATGGAACAAAAAATCTCACTGTAGAGGGATAGGAGGCATAGCTTGTTATATTAGAAAGAGCATTTCTCCTCACATTCAACTTCATAAGGTTGACCCTCTCAATCAATACATTTGGAAAGAAATTTTAGACACCAATGCTAATAAGATGTATATAGCAATTTGCTATTTTGCACCTATTAATTCTACTTTTTATAAGAAAAACAATCTATATAACAATTGTCCTATAAGAAAAACAATCTATATAACAATCTATAAGAAAAACAATCTATATAACAATTTAGAACAAGATATTTATAGTTTGAAAAATGAAGGTAATATCCTCCTGCTAGGAGACTTTAATGCTAGGAATGCAACTAAAAAATCTACTCGTTTAAGTACTAATTCCAACCATAATCCTTTATGGATAGATGGGGACCTTGTTTTATCTAATAGCTACAAAAGAAGCTTTGAAGACCTAATTGAGATTTGTTTTGGTACTGAGTTTGTCAAGCTCTATAACTATCAAGGCCTAATAATTTGCAATGGAGTAATGAAGTGGTCAAACTCCAACCACATGACTTGTATTCATGGGCTAGGTAGTAGTGTAGTAGATTATGTGATATCTGATATCCCTGTTTCCAACCAAATAAAAACTTTTGACCTTTTAAATGACCATGAGCTTGACTCTGATCATAAACCTTTAACCCTAACTCTAAACGTTTCCATGCACATGAGCACCATTGAAGAGAATTCTGATAATCAAATGAATTTGTGCTTTGAGAAAAGTAAAGTTGGCATTTTCTTAAAGGATTTAAATAGTAAATTAAATCTTCTAACTTATAAGGACAACATTGAATAACTCTATCATAATTTTACAACTACCCTTTCCACTTCTATTATAAAGTTCTGTTTCGAGGTGTCCTATAAAAAGAATAATAGAACGACCAACCCTTGGTATGATAAAGAATGTAAAATTGCTAGGAAATCCATTAGGGATGCTTCTAATGAGTCCTTCAAACTCGATAAGATCAATACGTACAAATCCCTAATTAAAAAGAAAAAAAGGTACTATATCAATAAAAGGCAAGAGCAACTTTAACAACTATATAAGTTGGATCCTAAGAAGTTCTGGAGCCAAATTCTAAACCGCAATACTAAAGAAAATAATTGGATTCCCTTAAGGGACTGGAATTCCTACCTTAAAACTATTTACGAGTTCCCTAATGTCATGGACACCATTCCTATTGTCCCTACAAAGGAATAAGTTTTTTTCTTTATATGACATAGAGTTCGGGGTTAAGTGGCTTGCAAATGGGAAAGATAAGGACATTGAAGGCTACCAAGCTGAAATTTTTAAAATCGGAAGGTCTATTCTTATCCCTCAAATACACAAGCTCTTCAATTTAGTAGTTAAGCAAAGCTTCCCTAAACCCTGGACGCAAAGCCTCATTATTCCTATTTTTTTTAAATGGGGATAGACCTATTCCCTCTAATTATAGGACCATTATGATTAGCCCGATTTTATCCAAGCTTTATGGAATTATTTTGGAAAAGAAGATTAGCCTTTGGCTAGAAAGTCATGGTAAAAGAGCTAAAGGCTAGGTCGGGTTTAGGAGATATCATTCAACTGTGGACCATATTGTTACCTTTAGGATCATTGCAGAGGAATTTTGCAATACCAAAATCAATCTTTTTTGTTGTTTTATTGACTTTAGAAAATATTTTGACATGGTTCCTAGGAAAAACCTTTGGAATAGGTTGGAAGAGATAAAAGTGCCTCTCGATTTGAGCGCTGATATAATAAGGATGTATGAGAACGTTATTGCTAAGTTTAAAAAAAATGAGGGTTGGTCAAAAGAGACTAACTGCAATATTGGAGTCAAACAAGGTTGTCCCTTGTCCCCTACCCTTTTTGGCATATACATTGACAAGTTAGAAGATTGCTTGGAAAAAACAGGTTATGTCGGTCCTACTCTCACTGGTATAGTAATCGATCTTCTTCTTTATGCCGATGATATTTTTCTTATGGAAAGGAGTCCCCATGATATTGAAAACCAACTAAGAATCCTCAAGTATTTTTTCTCCAATATGGGTATGACTGTTAATATTGATAAGACTAAGGTCATGATTATTAAATCCAATAAGACCACTTATGATACCTTTTTATATGACAACAACAACTTGGAGGAAGTGACTTCATACAAATATATTGGAATTGATATTCACCACAAGCTCAATTGGAATTATAGCATTGAGAAAAGGATTTTTGATGGATGGAAAGCTTATTATGGGTTTGAAAACAATTATGAATCAGTTGATCTTTGGAGTTGGGATAAGAAGAAATTCCTCTTTGTAACAACCAAATATTTCTAAACATCATTTACTTCCATAAGCAATTTATTTCATGAACTGAGATAATAACTTCATAACATAACAACAATCTTTATAATAGCAACTTCAGTAACTTAAATTTATCAATGAATAATGATTTC
>ML780471.1:992616-1003112 GCA_009831015.1 Picea engelmannii
CAACCTTCCTAACCTCTTAACTCAACAAAAGTATGGTGATCTTGGAAAGCTTCTCTTAATGCTTTTCGAGCACAGAAACAAAATTCTAAAGAATCACAAGTAATCACTTACCCTCTTAAGGTCCGATAAACCAATTATGTCTTAGTGGACGTTAATCATCATCATCATCATCATTAAACCAGCATAGATCCATCTTAACTCCAAATCTATTAAGCGTCGATGGATCTGGGATTAAGATAGATCTATGCTAATCATAACTCCTATTATAAAAACCTGAAAAATAAAAAAGTGATAAATGAAAAACATAAAAAATCTTAAAATTATAATTATAAGTAAATCTAAATAAAAGAGTAAAAATAAAACTACTAAAAAAATCAAGCTATAATATGATGATGATAATAATCCAAAAAAAAAATATTGTTATCTTATATGTTGTACTGCAAAACCCCCTCAATATGTAAATATTGTTTTTATTTTTAGTAATATTTGATTATTATTAGTGTACACTTAGATAAATTTTGGTGTATCCAACCTAAAGAAAAATGTTAAGGAATTAATCACTTCCATTTAAAATTTTATTTCTATACTTGAAAAAAGTAGAGAATCTTTCCTAAATCTCCATAGTTTGATAAGATCAGTATTGTTACAAATGATTTGAAATTGACATCTAATGTGGGCATATGCAGAACATTCAAAGAGAAAGTGTTTTTCGTCCCGCACCTTCTTAGAATAAAAAAGACAACAAATTCTTTCATCCTAGAATGTCTTAGAAATTGCCCAAATCTATGTTTCACCACAGAGCTTGTGAGACTTCATTATTATTTTAGCAATATCCATTTTCTTCTTTAACCTAGATATAACAGAAAGATACTTTGATCTTGTCTATTGGGGTTAATGACCTCTTTAGTGTCTTAATTTTCTCTTTTCATTTATTTATTTAACACACCACAATTTCTCCTTAAATTTAGATGTGATGATATTTTTAATCTACAAAGTGACCTCCTCTATTCTCCAATGATTTAGCCAAGACTTAGTATGTTAGTTGAAACAATCTTAAGAAGCCTCTTGTCTCATGTTAGTTGTCTTGTGCATGTATGTTAGGTACCTAGTCATAAGGACCCTATTTTGTTGGATTTTAGGTATGCAAATGAAGTCCATGTCAACGCACCCTCAAACCAATGAGTGTAGTTGTAACTATTTGGAATTGTAATGTAACAACTCCATAATATTAATATTTGAATGATATTATGAGTATTAGGGTTGTTGTAATATACCAGATATAAAATGTATGCACAATAGAAATAAAATACTAGTAATGGCAGAATAACAACAATATAACCAGAACATTCACCATAATAACACTGAAATGATATGAGAATAATAATAGAAATAGCACTTTGAATCTGAAAGCAATGTTCACGGGCCTCTTTGAGGGGGAAACCTCTAGTTGAGCAGAGCTCTATTACAATAATATCCAAGATAGGGTTCTCATACCCTCGACTTCTATTTATACTAAAAAGAAGCATCTAGAAGAAGATCCTTCTAGAAGCAGAATCTTCTATTAGGTCTTCTTACATCCGCCTTATTCTATTTTATTGAAAGCCCTTATTAATATTGACCTTTATTACATACGAATATATTATTCTACTTATGTGCGGGTTAGGACCCTAACATTTCCGCCCCCTTAAAAATAGACTTGTCCTCAAGGATTCAGATGAGGAAATTGTTGAAGAATGGTAGCTAGTTCCCAATTGGCATCTGCTAGAGTTGTATCTTTCCACTGGACTAGCACTTCCTTGATGGTTCTCTAACGTAGGTGACACTCACGCTAGTCCAAAACTGATTCTGGCTGTATCCAAATGGATCCTTCTTCAGCTAACTCTGGAAGGTTGGTTTGAATTTGGCACTTAGCTCTAATCACCTTCTTTAAGCATGAAACATGAAAAATAGGATTGAGCTTCGAATGGCTGGGCAAAGCTAACTGATAGGATGCTTGTCCCACATGCTTGAGAATGGTATAAAGACCATAAAATTTGGGCACTAGCTTCTGACAATGCTCAGCCTTGAGGGAAGTTTGCTTGTAAGGTTGCAATTGAAGAAACACATGATCCCCTTCTGCAAATTGACGTTCAGAGCGACCTTGATCTACCTTTTGCTTCATGGGATTATGTGCCATGACCAAATTCTCTTTGAGGGTACGGAGAATAGCCTCTCGAGCTGTAAGTGTTAGGTCAAAGGTCTGGACCTTCGAGGCACCTGGTAAGTATGAGAGAACTGAAGGTGGCTTCTGTCCATATACCGCTTCAAAAGGAGTCATGCATGTAGTTGTATGGTATAAAGTGTTGTACCACCATTCAGTTAGGGGTAACCATTGAGCCCACTGATTTTTCTTTTCCGAGGCAAAACACCTCAAATATGTTTCCAAACAC
Source organism: Picea engelmannii (assembly GCA_009831015.1). Classification (NCBI taxonomy): domain Eukaryota; kingdom Viridiplantae; phylum Streptophyta; class Pinopsida; order Pinales; family Pinaceae; genus Picea; species Picea engelmannii. The sequence continues at coordinate 995,046 of ML780471.1, forward strand.
TTGTTGACAACTTTCGTTTGGCCATCAGTCTGGGGATGATAAGTTGTGCTGGGATGCAATTCGGTGCCTTGTATCTTGAACAGTTCTTGCCAAAAATTGCTTGTGAAAGTTGGGTCGTGATCAGAAACAATAGAGTGCAGCATGCCATGAAGCTTGAAGACCTAATCCATGAAAATTTGAGCCACCGTGGATGTTGTAAATGGGTGTTGAAGGGAGCATAAATGAGCATACTTGGAAAGGCGATCAACAACCACCATGATGACGGATTTATTTCCTGATTTGGGTAAGCCAGTAATAAAATCCATAGAGATATCCTTCCAAATAGCAGGTGGAATTGGGAGCGGTTGTAGTGTGCCCGGAGATTTGACTGTTTCTCCCTTGATGCGTTGACACACATCACATTCATCTACAAAATTACAAATGTCTTGTTTCATACCATCCCATAAAAACTAACTTTTGACCCTATCATAGGTTTTGGTGAACCCGTAGTGCCCTACTGTGGGTGTAGCATGAAGCTCAGAAAGTACCGTGGATTTAAGCTTTGATTGTTTACTTAAATACAAACAGCCTTTGTATCGAAGTTCATCATGGAGCCAAGAGTATCCTGGAGAAGCTGGAGCATTGGACTGCAATTGTTGGATCAATTGTGAACTTTTGGGATCTTGTAGCCATTCCTGGAGAACGAATTGGAGCCAATCTGGTACAATGAATGAAAGAGAAAAAAGGGATCCTTCATCTTCATATTTTCGGGAAAGTGAATCCGCAACCACATTATCTTTGCCTTTCTTATAAATGATCTCATAATCATATCCAAAGAGTGTAGTCACCCATTTTTGTTGTTCTAGGGAGGAAATGTGTTGTTCCAGAAAATACTTGAGGCTTTGATGGTATGTCTTAATTTGGAAATGTTGCCCCAATAGATAAGGGTGCCACATATCAATGACATGCAAAATAGCCAACATTTCCTTTTCATATATGGATTTTCCCATATTTCTTTCAGATAGTTGCTTTTTGGTAAAGGCCAAAGGTTGACCCTCTTACATAAGGATAGCACCGATTCCTTTCCCTGAGGCATCAAATTCCAACACAAAGGTCTTTGTGAAATTGAGAAGGGCGAGGACTAGAGTGGTGCACATGGCCATCTTCAAGGTTTGAAAAGATTGAGCAATGGTTGGAGTCCAAGTGAAAGAGTTATTTTTTAGGAGAGCACTGAGAGGTGCTGCAATCTTCCCATAATTCTTAACAAACTTGCAATAATACTTTGTTAAGCCCAGAAATCCACGCAAGATCTTAATAGTATTTGGGTGAGGCTAGTCTTACATAGCTTCAATCTTTTTAGGATCCACCCTGACGCCATCTTTGCCAACCAGATGACCCAAGTATTCTACTTATGAGGCGCCAAAAGAACATTTAGACTGTTTCAGGAAAAGTTGGTGCTGACAGAGTAGATGGAGAACTCGATCCACATGAGAAAGATGGTATGTCCATGTTTTGCTATAGATGAGGATATCATCAAAGAAAACTAAGACAAAATGGTGGATAAAAGGACGGAGGGGGCATTACACAAGCCAAAGGGCATGACCAAAAACTCATAGTGGCCCTCAAGAGTTCTAAAGGAAGTCTTGGGAATGTATGCCTCTTTCATATGTATCTGGTGGTAGCCCAAACGAAGATCAAGCTTAGTGAAGAATTGGGTGCCACTCAATTCATCTAGGAGGTCATCAATGACAGGAATGGGGAATTTGTCTTTGATGGTAAGTTTGTTGAGGGCACGGAAGTCATGACACATTCTCCAAGAAACTTCTTTATTTAGGACCATGACCACAGGAGAAAATAGGGGCTCGTACTAGGGAGGATAATCCCTGCATTAAGGAGTTCCTGGACCATTTTCTCAATTTCATTTTTTGGGAAAAGGGGCGATGATACGGACGGATATTGGAAGGAAGGCTTCCGGGTACAAGGGGAATGGAATGATCATGAACACCATGGGAAGGAGGGAGTCCTTGGGGAGTGGAAAAGACCAATTGATGTTTAGAAAGGATGGCTTGGAGGTCTTGTGGGACCAAGGGTGTCTTTGTTTCTTGTATGGCATGGAGTTGGGCGATAACACCAGAATTACCTTTTTTTAGCAGCTTTTCCATGCGATGGGAAATAATGATCTCAGGTAAACTGGAGGTGATGCCTTGGGACTTATATTGGTGACCCTCCTAGTAGAATTGCATGGTTAAGTATTTAAAATCCATGAGAATGGGACCTAAATTCCTTAGCCAGTCTGCACCCAACACAATGTCACAGCCTCCCATGTCGATAGCAAACATATGGGATTTGTCACACACGCACTACGGCAACTAAATTTCTTTTTTTTTGTCTTTTCTTCGAGGGATAGAATCCTTGAATTTCTATGGGGCCTAGCATAGACCATCCCTTCCCTTATCCTCCTCCAAGCGACCACAACCTGGCCTTAGCGCAAGCACCTTTCACAACTCACGAGTTGGAGAGTCAAGGCTCTCAACTCCTCTTTCTCCAAACGTCGATACCCTAGATGTGATACAGGTATGGCTCCCTCCTCACTAGCGCCTACTACATATAACCATAGGCTAGGCTAAACACTAGCACTACTCACAACTCGCGACTTCGGGAGTTGGAGTGTTGATCCCTCATGCTCCTCCTTTGCGAATCCCTAAAACGCAATAAGTCAACAATGGGTTGACTTTTTCCCAGGCGACATGTGTCCACCACTGTTACACATTATTTTTGTCATCCCTATGACCGTTAATGATGTAAACCTATATGTTTCCTTCAGAGGGGTCAGTGGCCTGAGTTCCTGAAGAGAGAAGGGAGAAGAACTTTTCCTGAGAAAAGAAGTTGCATTTTCCTTTGTAAAAACCCTGTAAAAAAGGAAGTTCATAGGTTGCTATATAGGTAGGGTGTGAGAATGCCTGATTCTCATAGGTTGCACCATAGCTAGGGTGCGAGATGTTCACAGGTTGCTCTATAGGCAGGGTGCAAGAATGCCTACACGTGGGAAAAACAAGCGTTTTCTCGAATCTTCTAGAAGGAGAAACTTCTATGGTGAGGTGGCATATAAATGGTTTGGATCTTACTCTCTTTCATGATTTAGTGGGATCATCCTAACCTCCTCACCTTATCCTCTTCAACTTATAAAAGGAGAGGCATTCTCATGGAGAAAGTTATCTTTGGTTGGCTTGGAATTATTAGCTTGATTAGAGTGGCTTTGAGATTTGCTTTGTCAAGATAGATTGTCAGTAGCTATCAGATCCATGGTTTTAGAATCCTTGGAGCAAGAAGTGTGTGGGGAATGAAGGACAGTTGGAAGGGACCTTACGACATCAAGGCCATGGTTGTAATCTCTCTTTCACATTTAATATGATACAGTAATATGATTCTTTCCTATAAAGCATGTTGTGTTTTATTGTATGATTCCTTGATCACATACATAGGTTTATATTGAGTTTATGCTATTACTATCACTTTGGTTTGTTGTGTTCTTTTACAGGATCATCATTGTATGAGCGTTGGAACAGAGCTAGGATGGCGATGGCGAGAGGAAGCGACATTTAAATGGTATGTCACTCATCCCTCTTTAGTTAGTAAATCCAATATCTAAAACTTAAGGAAAGCATCATGTTCTGGTGTGTTTTGTTCTAGATCTAGGTGGATCTAGGGAGATCAGTTAGTGTCTGCACCTACCGATTAGTCCGATAACAAAATTGGTGACTCCACTGGGGAACGGATTGTTTCCTAGTTAGTCTAGTTTCCCTTGCTTTGATTTCTTGTTTTTTGGTCTCTGAGTTTGTGGGAGATCCATCCAGACTCTTTGGATTTGAAAGTTCACTCAAATTTATCCCTTTTTCAAATTTTTGCTTGTTTACAGGCATTCTCGCACTGTACCCTTTAGTGGCCTGCAAGAATCATTGATTTTTTCACCCTACTGTTCAGTTAGGTGTGAACTTCTCGCACCCTACCAATGTCTATCCTGCGAGAATACCTAATTCTCACACTACACTCTATTGCTAGGCTGCGAACTTGTTTGTAAACTTTTTTGGATTGGGTTTTGTCATCTTTTGATGACCCATTTTTGCTTTGATCAGCTGGATTGAACTTTTGGACCCTATATTGATCTGTTTACAGTCTGCTTGACATTCTTTGAGTTGCTTTTAGCCATCTTTGCTTTGTTTGGTTTTGAAGGATTAGTCTCTTTCTTTGAGTGTCTTTCAATTACAAAGCATGTGTTTTCTTTAGAATTGTTTAGGGAAAGATCAGAATTCTTCTGAATAGTTCACTTTAAAAGAAAACTTTTAGTTTGGGTTTCTTTGTTTTAAGAAAGTTCATTATTTCTTTTAGTGAAATTTTTTAAACAAAAATATTTAATTTCTTTCTTTATATTAGATTGGGGGAATCCTTGCATTTGAAGTAGTAAAATTGCATGATTCTTGGCATTTTTTGATCTTAAATTATGAATCGTGCCATGAATCATGCATTGGTGTTTAGTACCTTTTTCTCATTTCTTAAGAATCTTGATATTGATGAGTTTAATATATTTTGGGACATCGTTCATATGGGAATGATAAATGTTTTCTCCTTCTCGTAGCGTAGATTTCATCGAAATGAAAAGATTGCATCTTCATATCTTTGCATAATTTTTGAGTCAGTCAAAATACCATATTGTTCACGCCATTTTCCTCTTGAGTAACAACAGCCATAAAATAAAGCGCTTATAAAAACTGATTAGATATTTTTTATCTTTTCTAGTAGCAAACCTACATTAGATTAGTTGTAGGGCTTTGGAATAGGTGTGAAAGACAACTTTCCAAAGTTGCAAACAAACATAGAATCTTGAGTTAGGGAGTGGTTAAATCCACTTATTACATTTTGTCCTGGGAAGCCCTTCTAACACAAGGGTCAATCACGAGGTCACATTGAAACCGGAAGAGTTACTCACCCTGCTTTGTTGGTCTTGGTGTAGAGGTTGCGCGTATAAAGGGGGTCGCTTGAGAGGTATACCCACAATGATGAGTGGAAGCCTTTCGAGTTGATTTCGGTCTAGATACCCTGCCCTTGCACATGGATCAAACTGTCGACTGTTTCCCCAAGCATCATTGTAATAATTGGTAACCTTAGTGGCCTATCTCTCTAGGTTCTTTACACAAGGTGACTGTGGAGGGGCAAGTCTTCACGGTACCTGCAATCGACATTGGCCAAACTCACTTGGGCTCCTTGGAGGGTATACCCACGATTATGTGTGGGAGCTTGCACCAGGGTGTAAGTCCGTTAATCAGGTCATCAACGTAACTTTTCCACCCTGTCTATATCATCCCTTTCTTACATTGTTCCCGCGACGTTGGATTTAATCACCAACTAGTGTGTTCATTGTGAGAAGGTTTTGTTTGTTTGCTTACTTCCTAGTTTTTTAGCGTGTGTTGTTTGTTTTCCCTAGCAGACTCTAGGTTGGATTTATTTAATGGCATCAGTTCCCAGAATGACCAATGAAGGAACCCCTACTCCAGGGGAAGCTTTTATTTTTCCTTCCTATGGAAACATCGCTCCTCCTCACATCACTACTCTGAGCCTTCCAGGTCTCACTATTGGATTGCCAATGTGGTTGTTTTCCACTCAGGTAATCCTGAATGCAACAAGTTCTTCGATCGTAAGAACTTCCCCCCAAGAACATCAACCTCATGTTGATCCTTCACCATCTTCACCAGTAAGGTCTTCTTCACCTTCTTCACTTGCAAGGTCGCCTTCCGTTTCATCTTCTTCGTCGAGCGAAAGTTCTGAAGCTAGTAACTCGGTGAATAAGAAGAAGAAGAAAATGAAGAAGAAGAAGAAGAAAATTAAGCAAGGATCCAAACTTCCGACCACTGTCAAACATGTTGGAAGACAACCAGTTACTGTTACTCATGCTGGAAGTGTTGATGATGTCAAGATCACCCAAACAACTCGTAAGCCCAAGTACCCTTGCAGGCTTTGTAAGGGTAGCCATCTTCTTAAGGAATGCCCTGGTCTATCCAAGTTTATAGAAACATGGTCTACACACCCTGACCAACCCATGTCATCAGCCTCTGAACAACATACTGATGACCTCCCATCAACTAGTCATGGTACAGTTGGGAAGAAGAAAAGTAGAGTCAATTTCCCGTGTATGTTATGCAAAGGGAGTCATCTCAGTCACCTAAGCCTCGAAATTACTGGAAGACATGACTATTTCACAACCTCAACTTCCAGCTCCATACCATAAGATTTCTCTCAACCCTCCAATAGTTGATGGAATGATCACTCTGATACCTTCACCGGTCAATCCGGTTGATCATGTCGTCAATCTGGTCATGTCCTTAGTTGAACCAATTGACAAAGTGGTTGATCCGATACCTTCCTTGATCAATCCCACTCTCCCCTCAGAGAGTGAAACTAAAACGTTCGATCCCATCCCATCCTCGGTCGATCCCACTCTCCCGTTAGAGAGTGTCACCCAAGTGGTCGATCTGTTTCCACTTGTCGACCCCATTCTCCCCCTGGAGAATGAAACCCAAGTGGTCGATCTGATCTCTCCATCGATCGATCCTACTCTCCCGTTAGAGAGTAAACTCGATACTGGCCATGTTTTTCTCGTTGATACAGAATCTGCCATGCCGGGGGCTATTCCTCGTTCTCCCGTGGAACCCCCTCCAAGTAATGAGGCCATCCGTTTTGATTGGGGTGTGCTAACTGGACCTCGTCTTCCCTCTTACATTCCTTTCCATATTACATTATAGGTTTGTGGTCGAGACGTTCCTCAGACACTGATAGATGAAATTTCATCTGTTAGTATTTTGTCCTCTTTTGCTTGGCAAGCTTTGGGTTGTCCTCCACTTGCATCGATTACGCAGAATCTGTTAGCTTTTAACAGAAGAACTAGTCAACCTTTAGGGACCCTTCCTCAGTTTCCTATAACTTTGGGAGGGAAAATTGTCTTTATTGATGTCATGGTAGTCCAATACCCCTTGGATTTTGCTTTACTCCTTGGGCGAGATTATGTCTATGCCATGAAAGCTATTGTGTCTACTCTTTTTCGTCTGATATATTTCCCTCATGATGGACAGGTTGTGACTGTTGATCAACTTGCATTCATTGACCCCATCTGGATTGCCTCCCTTAATGGTTCTTATATGCAGACGGTATCACCCCCACCACAAGTCAATTATGTGGCGTTGTCTCCCATGACTTCAACTTCTGATGACTTAGATCCAGTAGTTGACACGGTGATCTCTTCAATAGGGTTGCTAGAGCTTGATCTCTTTACTCCTGTTGTGACCCTCGACATGGTGTCCTTCCAGAGTGTGTTTCTTCCTTCTAGTGAAGACCTCTTGGAAGCCATGAACGAGTTTTGTCCCTTGACATGGTCTCCTTCCAGAGCATTGTCCTCTTGGTATCCATGATCAAGAAGACTTCGAGGATAGTTTTTCCGTCTCTGAGGCAACCTCGTTAAAAAATGAAACAGAGGTCTTTGAGCATGGTTTTTTAATTTCAAACTCGTTAAAAAATGAAACCACTCGAGGATAGTTTTTTGCGTCTCTGAGGCAACCTCATTAAAAAATGAAACAAAGGTCTATGAGCATGATTTTCTGATTCCAAGCTCGTTAAAAAATGAAACCAGACTTGAGCATAGTTTTCTAATTTCAAGCTCATTAAAAAATGAAACCACTTGAGGATAGTTTTTGCGTCTCTGTAGCAACCTCGTTAAAAAATGAAACAGAGGTTATGAGCATAGTTCTTGTTTCTATGTCAAGCTCGTTAAAAAATGAAATAATTTTCCCCCTCTCTATTTGAGTCAAGTCCTTTGTCTAGTATTTGAAGCTTCATTTCATTCTCCTTTGCAGTTGGATGAAATGAAGCTTGGGGGGCATTTTCCTCATCCTCTGGACTTCATGCTGAAGTTGAGTCGCTAGATTCTTAAGCTGGGGGCTAAGTACCAACCATGTGAATTCATAGATAATGTGTTGGGAAGTTCAAGCATAGTTTTCTATGGTTCAAGCTTGTGTAAAAATGAAACCACTTACCTCAAGCATA
>ML780471.1:1003191-1019738 GCA_009831015.1 Picea engelmannii
CTTGTGTAAAAATAAAATCTATCCCAAGCATAGTTTTGTTTTGTTTTGAAGCTTGTGTAAAAATGAAAACAATCCCGAGCTTAGTCTTTGTTCTTTCTCATGCTCGTAAATACATGAGAATAAGTTACCGAGCTTAGTCTTTTCTCTTTCTCGTGCTCGTAAATCAATGAGAATGTAACCGAGTATACTTTTATCACTTTTTCGGACTCGTAAAGGTTATGCGAAAAAGGAACCCCCTGGAGTTCTCTTTAAACTCTTTTTAGACTCTCTAAACATGAAAAGATTGTTGAGCGATCTTGTTCTTTTCACGCTCATTAAAGTATTTGAAGAAAACGTATGTTGAGTGATAGTTTATCTCTTTTTCGGTCTCATCAAACTACTTTACGAAAAAGGAAATGAGAGAGTTCTCTTTTAAGTGTTTTTCTAGACTCTATAATCATGAAAAACCTTCGAGTTTTCTTTCTTTGGACTCGTTAAACAAACATCGAAAGGCCCATATGGGACCGAACCACTCCTTCCTAGGGTTCGTTAAACATACTCCGAGGGACACATCTGAAGGATGAGATTACATTACAAGCATATGTTATCCTCCTCAAGCTTTCGTAAAAATAAAGAGGTACTTGCCAGAAATGGTGGGGGAAAATTGGGAAAGAAATGTATCTAAACTTGTATTCTGTGGAAGAGTCACTTTTGAACATGACACCCTTTCACTCACTTTGTGTCTAGGTTGGAAAACCCGCTTGTATCTTGATCATACTCCTTTATAAGATTACAAATTGGTATGTGATCCCTATTGTTGAGTCAGTGTTTCCAAGACATTTGTTGTGTCGTCAATGTGTTCAAAAAGATGTCCAACCCGAAAAACCTTCTATTGCGTCGGCCATTTCCACAGTCCTTAAGCCTTATATTGCATTGGCCATCGTTGAGTCAGTCCTAAATCACTTGTTACTCTGATCTACATCAAATCTTGTTACTTGTTTCGTGTCATTGATGTGGGATACATTAAGGCCCTCATGTGACTAGTCTTTTCCTGTCAACTTCAACTCATTATCCAGGAATTAGACTTAGAAACCAATTGGTACCTTGGAACTTGCATGCCTCAATGGCAGGTTTCCTCACTTTTGACAATGGGTTTTCATTATTGACCCATGATCGGGAGATTCCGCCGAGTGTTCGACTTCAACTCATTTATTCGCATTCGTTGGATTGTACTAGTGTACCTTGGGAGTCATTGACATTAATGATGATTTCCCTCGCACTTGTTAACGGTATACACTAATGACCGGTAATCAAGTGGTTTCTACCATGTTCGACTTCGACACATGTATTCACATGGTTAGATTCGTACTATAGAGTGGTGGAGATGAAGACCCTGGATCTTTTCTGACAGATTTAGGTTGCATTGGAGTATATTCAGTTTGTACTATTGCATAGATCCACATTGTATGTCTCGTGGCTATGTTCAAATTTGAGTCTTCAACACATAGATCCACGGTGTATTTTTGGTGGCTATGTTCAAATTTGAGTCATATTGGCATGGATCCACAGTGTATGTTTGGTGGTCATGACCTGTCTTACTTGACAGGGATATTTGCATGTCGGCATTTATGATTTGAGTCATTTGTATTCTGAGTATGGGAAAGCCTACCTCAGTGATGATATATTATTGTACTGTATTTCCTTGTTTGTTTGCAGGTTTCCGACCGACTGTTTCTTGTTCCCTACACACACTCGACAAAGTATTCAGCTATCACTCTGTTCTAACATCATACTTTGGGGGGCTCTCCGTTACACATTATTTTCGTCATCCCTATGGCTGTTAATGATGTAAACCTATATGTTGCCTTCAAAGGGGTTAGTGGCCTAAGTTCCTGAAGAGCGAAGGGAGAAGAACTTTTCCTGAGAAAAGAAGTTGCATTTTCCCTTGTAAAAACCCTGTAAAAAAGGAAGTTCGCAGGTTGCTATATAGGCAGGGTGTGAGAATGCCTGATTTTCACAGGTTGCACCATAGCTAGGGTGCGATATGTTCATAGGTTGCTCTATAGGCAGGGTGCGAGAATGCCTACACGTGGGAAAAACAAGCGTCTTCTCGAATCTTCTAGAAGGAAAAACTTCTATGGTGAGGTGGCATTCGAATGGTTTGGATCTTACTCACTTTCATGATTTAGTGGGATCATCCTAACCTCCTCACCTTATCCTCTTCAACTTATAAAAGGAGAGGGGTTCTCATGGAGAAAGTTAGCTTTGGTTGGCTTGGAATTATTAGCTTGGTTAGAGTGGCTTTGAGATTTGCTTTGTCAAGATAGATTGTCAGTAGCTATCAGATCCATGGTTTTAGAATCCTTGGAGCAAGAAGTGTGTGGGGAACGAAGGACAGTTGGAAGGGACCTTACGACATCAAGGTCATGGTTGTAATCTCTCTTTCACATTTAATATGATACAGTAATATGATTCTTTCCTATAAAGCTTGTTGTGTTTTATTGTATGATTCCTTGATCACATACATAGGTTTATATTGAGTTTATCCTATTACTATCACTTTGGTTGGCTGTGTTCTTTTGTAGGATCATCATTGTATGAGCGTTGGAACGGAGCTAGGATGGCGATGGTGAGAGGAAGTGACATTTAAATGGTATGTCACTCATCCCTCTTTAGTTAGTAAATCCAATATCTAAAACTTAAGGAAAGTGCCATGTTCTGGTGTGTTTTGTTCTAGATCTAGGTGGATCTAGGGAGATCAGTTAGTGTCTGCACCTACCGATTAGTCCAATAACAACCACCTGTTAACCACGCAGTCCCCACCTAATGGATGTGCCACGTGTTTGCACGAGTCCTCAATGCTCGGCACTTCACGACTTCTGCAATCGAAAAGAAATTCTTTCAACCTTTGAACCCCCAATATGCGATACCACATGGAGGTTATGATCCAACATTTCTCCCATGGCTTGGATCAAACGACCATGATCATGTTGTGATTTCATGAATCGTGATTTCGTGTAGTCCTACTCTTGACCACTCCAAGTTGCAAGTCAGGGAAATGCTACCCAATTGTCACGTGTCCTGTGCCGATGGACAGTTCTGAATACTTCAGGACTTTCAGGACTTTGTCGAGTCCTCTCTCCTTTGCATGCACTAGGTTAAACCTCATGTGCCTTTTCTGGATCGAACGGCTATCAGTCCCCTGCACTCGATCTGATGGTTCAGATCTATTCTCCTGCACACTCTTCTCCGGTTGTTTGGACGTAGGCTCCAACGGTCCAGATTTTCCCCTGTGAATAGGCGATTTTCCCTTCAGGACTTTGGGGAAATCCTCACCTCTATTTCCCCGAATTGAACCAACGGTTCAGATCTAATTTCGATCACAGTCTATTTTCCACTCTTGATCTTTCATACGCTATGAAACCTCCAAAGGGTTTATCGACCTCTACACTCCATGTAGGGTTCTTGCACACAACAATGCGATCCTTCCTGAGCTTGTCCAGGACTTAAGGAGTTCTGGGTTAGATTTGCATCGCAGAGAGCCTGTGTCGATCTGCACTACCTCTCCTGAGATTAACAAACTTCATCCTCCAAGGGACTCTAAACAATTAGGAGGGTTTTCATGCATACATGAAACTGTGTCCGAGATCGACGAACACACAGTTCGTGACTCTGGCTTATGCCTCCACAGGACACAAGCATTTACGAGTATAAAATCATCTCCTAACCATATAATTTCTTACTGGCCTAGTTATACAATCAAGCAAAAATAGGGGAGATACAGTATATCCATTAAGAAATATGCACAATTCTTGAAGCATACATAGTATAACCAATTCATACACAATTACGGCTAAATTACACAGGGTAGGAAATCGCTTATCTATTACAGGTTGCCCCCAACCAACTGACTATGGGTGTTTGTCCTTCCACCTAACCATAGGCACAAAGGCATTCATTCTTAGCACTCTGGCCACCCCCGTGCCAAGCCATGATATCATCAGGGAATTCTCACACTTCTCGAGGGTTCTTCCTCCATTTACACTTATGTTTGGGTCATGTTCTCTGTAACTCAGAGCTTTCTCTCTCTTGTTTATGGCCTTAGTGAGGTTTCTCAGATGCTCCTCAGCATCAATCTCGCATCCTTCAGTTCGTGACTCGTTGGAGAGATCTGCACATCTCCCTTGCGAACTTACGCTCTCTTTTGTCTGGTGCCCCTCTCCCTTGTGTATCCCTCTTACCTTGGAATGTTTGTCGACCTATCATGTTCCTTTTGTCAGAAGGAAGCTCAGGTCTGCAGGTCCCTGCGGTACTTTGGGCTGATAGCCCATATTTCCATTCATGGGGGTGGTTAATTGTTCAACCACCAGTCCTTTCTTCATTAACTAATTTCTTTCCTTGGGATTCGAAGGAGGTTTGTCATCCTTATCAAGGGAAATTTGGGGTTATTTGTCATAATGAACCCTCTCTTATAGTTTTCACATTCTTCCTCTAGTGATACCATGGCATGTACTTTCAAGGCTTCACCCCCACAGTAAGTCATTGGCAACTCAAACAATAATACATTTACATTGTCCTCATGCATTAGCATGGTAATTCCTATTTTATTATTAATTACAAATTGGGGGAAATAGGGTGTTACAATTCCCTCCCCCTTAAAGGAACACCATCCTCGGTGTTCTTTTTCAAAAACACCTATCACACCTTTCTCATTCAGCCACTTCAGAAGTCTTGACCTTCATCCTCGGTCAAGTCCTCTTTCAGGATCTTAGTCTCCGTCATCTTCCTACAATAATTCTTGGACAACAAGCACATTAATCAAAATTTTGTGCGAAAACATCTTGCTGTTGTTCAAAATTCAAAAGGAAAATTTCATAATCTTAGCATAATACTTATATGTGCAGTTTGTGGATCTGTATCCACATGGTAGTTTTGTTATCCATGCTCATCGTTTTCCTTGACATACCCATTGGGTGCATGATTCCAATTCAATAGTTCACAAGAGATATCATGATTTCATCTTCCTTTCCAAGGTTTTTCCACATGGGAAACTACCCAATGTGTGCATGATCCCAATAGTTTACAAGAATTATTAATGTCTCCTCTTCCTTGCAGTCACTCACCCTCCAGGCCAAGGCTGAGGCATCCCCTTCATTGCTATACAGTCCCTCAGGCAATCCATCTTGCCCTGCCAATGTTTTCTCACACGGGAAAATTTTAGAGACTCTATCGAGTCTTACAGTCGAGGCATCCCTCAGACTTTCTCTGTCGAGGCGTACCTCCGGCTTGTGTTACCTCAACAAAATAATTTTCAGGTGATCATGGCTTATCACAGGGTTTTCATGGCTCAGTAGTAGCCATGTTCATCATCTTCAACTTTGACGGCCCTCATCTGTCCTTTATGGACATGTCTTTTCTTCTCACCTGTATCACAGGTATACAAAATTCATGAGACATCATTATAAATTCTAACTTTCAGAATTTTATTGCAAATCTGTCACCCACAGATTTTCCAATCTCTTGGTTTATTTTCAGATATGTTCCGTATAGAACCAGATTCACAATTATGGGACTTTCCTTCCCATAACATTTTAGCTCAGCAGGAAATCGGTCTTCCTTATGGGCTTACAACATTTCCATATCCAAGACTCTTTCTTCTTGCAATCATTCCTCAGCTAATCAAATTGTTAGTTCTCATGCACATACATTTTTATCGCACCTTTTCAACTTCATCACAACAATTTCATAATTGTGCATACTTAACAATTAAATTACCTTCTCAAAAAGGAAATACCATTCCTTGCAGTTTGGCTCAATAGGTAATCGGTCTTCCTTATGGACTTACAACACTGCCATATCCAAGACCCTTTCCTCCCTGCAATTTCATTCTTTACACAACCAAACAATTGTTAGTTTTTTGTGTACATTACCTTTTTCAAAAATCAAGTATACTAACAGTCCAGGTCATTTCTTCTACTCAAGGATTCAAAGTGAAAGGATACATCATCCCTTACCTATACATCATTCCAGCCTACCAAATTTTCAAAATGTGATTCGGATATCAATTGATTTTAATGAATGCGCCAACATTTGTGGCCACATTCATACCCAATGCACCCTTGCATTGATTTCAAGTTTGTCACACTTTATGACAGGTTCTTGGCCATGGTGTGTTGGAACTTAACCAACCTCTCCACCACATGGCCTATTCGTTTTCATTCATTCTTACAACAGGACCATGCTTCCTGCTATAGGCCGATCACGATCCCAAATTAGTACACATGAAACTTAAAAGTTTCGCATGAATGCACCCAATAATTATGCCTTCATTAATAACCAGGGTGCTAACACTCATGGCCACCCAAATTTGGTTTTCTCTAACACCTATACAATGTGAGTAGAAATGTTGGAAGGTCCTCCTTCCTCAATGGGAAATCCATTGTCTATTCTTTATGCAAATATGCATTTCCTTGAAGTAATTCCATGCAACGTGATATCTATGAGCACTTTCGTTTCCAATCGTTCCTTGATTGGTCCATGTGTTCATGAAATACCAGTTCATGAATTCTTTCGAGGGTTACAATCGGTCTTTACTACCAGAGGTTCACGCCTCCATCATTCAGGTTCTCCTTCCTAAATCATACCCTACTTTGGTATCCATAGCATACCACTTCCCTTTCAATTTTCATGCATAACATGAGACAATAAAATATTTCAGAAGGGGTTCTCACCCGAATCCTTTCATACCTAGTGCCACACAGGCACGAATATCTTTATACTATTTCTTGGTTGCTAGCACCCTCTTTCTTATTTTTTACCTCATCACTAGTGCTTTATGGGGACTTTTACAACCCTGTCAACAATCTTTCACTCACAGCCTTCTCTTGGTCATTCTCTGTTTGAGGTTGCCCATGATTGGCAACTGTCTTCCTCAATAGCTCCAATTAATTTCTATACACAACATGCATCATCATAGACACAATTACATTAGTTGTAATATTAAACCAAATGCATGTATCATAACATTCAAATTCATAAGCATCCTCAAATGTTTCCATAAGTGCAACACAACCAATTTTTTATTGTATCTTCAGCAATACAATCCTTATTACTTATGGTGTCAAGACCTTTTTATTTTTATTGGTGTACCAGCTTTCTCATCCAAGGGAAAACATAATACTCAGTGAGGAAAGAGTTGAGGACTCTCCCCTTCTTCCAACTCTTCCTACACCGCCTTAGACTTTTCAACCCAACCAAGTTATCTCTAAGGCCTCATTGTCTCTTCTCTACTTTTGCAATTCTACTCCCTGTCGGGATCTTCCTGCTCTTTTCCTTGAGCTACCTTGGTTAGGCCTCACCCTAACCCTTTTTGGGATACCATAGCATGCTTTAATAGAAACTCTTTTCTCATAATGAATCATGAACATGTGCATCCTACACACTTCCATTCGGTTATCAGAATGGTCAATATTCAGTTGTTAGTCTTCTATTAATTACATGATTCTTTCAAAATGTAATCCAAGATTCTTATATATGGACAGGCCTTGCAGCCCATTGTCCAACCTTCAACAATTATTAGGGTTTTGACTCTATTCTTCTGAAAAATTCCTTACACATTTCCTCCATCAGGAACTCCTTTGGCATGCAACTCCCTTGTTGCATATCCATCACTATCTGTGATGGCCTCAAGCTCGAATTAGCTTCAGCTTGTTAATAAGCATTCTTTAAGGGACACAGACATACCTTTCTAGTATGTATTCCAGATTATGCATCAACACATGTTCTAGGTTTTTGCTAACTTACATCCATGATGTACTTAGCTATACTCATAATCGTAAGCCTGTGTGCAGTTGCCATAGGTATATTTTACAGCCCACATGCATCTTTACTGTCAAGATCAGTCAATTCAGATTCATTCACAATCCTTCTCATGTGATGCTCAAAGGCGTAATCATTTGTCTCTTATTATGACAAGAGGGAATCTTTTCTCATTTACCCTTTCATCTAATTATATTGGTACTTCCTGAGGAAATGGAATTACATTCCCCTCAGGCTATTATTTGGAACAAAACTTTCATGACTCCCCAGAATGGAGTCAGCTATGCCTCCATAGCATTCATTTAATCTAGACAAGAGCAATACTTGCTTCACGTTTCACTCATCAAAGAAATCATATTGGGCCTCTAGTATACTTATACTCTTACATCATACATGTGCATTACTTGCACGTTTAATATCATTCATACCTTACTGGTATTAATATCAGGCTTCCTATTATGAAGCTTCACAATGCATTAAACTCATGCACTCAAGCACAATTGAACATAACTAAGTATTCATCATACTAGTTCATGCCTTCTCCTCATGTGACCACCGGCGGTGACTACGATCCGAACTAAAAGGCGCTTCACATTTCGCAATTTCAGGATTCCTGTTGCAAGGAAATCTGGTTCCTTGATCCCCGAAATTCAAAAACCCGAAAGACCGAGTCTAAGGTTTTCTTGGCTCTTTTATTCACATGACCATTCGCTCAGAACCTGGGGTCAACTCCTAGACACACGACAGGATCCCGTGTTTCAGAAAATCCGCGAACAATGCTCCACCGTTTCCCAAACTTCTGATCCATGAGGGTTTGGCAACCTGGATCCCATGGTCCATATCTCTCTGCCAATCAATGGTCCTGATCAAATCCCATCTTTCCACCTTTCAGGATTTTGGAAGAGTCTTCACCTCCTAGCTCCCAATTTCAAATCCCCAAAATGTGTATGTTTCAGATCAACGATCCATTGTCTATCTTGATCCAACAGCTCAGGTTGGATGTCAATATTTCATGACATGCGAGTTCTCAAAACTTTTCCCATTGACTTCTAAACCTCTGACTCTCGAATATACGATTACACTGGATCTATGGTTCAGGTCATCCGCTAACCAATGGCCCTGATTGAACCGATGATTTACCTTGTGCAACTTTGGGAAAGTCTTCACTTCTATTTTCCCAATAGCCAAAACCTCGAAGCTCTAGATCAACGACTCTCATTGATTCCAATCTAACGAATACTATTCCTTCTGAGTTTGTGAGAGATGAGAGGTTATCATCCTTATCTTCTCCGCTGATCTACTAGATCTAATGGTTCACAGAATTTCGGTATTCCTCCCTCCAAGAATTCCACCATCCATTCAGATTTTCAATGACTTCCAACCACGAACTTGGCATCAACTCTTCTGGAATCAACCTCTCTGTTCAACCTCCGAGGCTTTCAAACTTTAACACAAGCTTGTTTCTATATGCACTCCTTGTGCTCTATATACACACTCGGCATACGAAATTTCCCCGCTATCTTTTCTGAGCTTTTTAGTTACTTACAGGACTAATCTCATAGTCATAACTCATACGGATGTTACCCTCTCTTTATGGGAATGACCAACAAGGGTCACTCTTGGGAATTATAAACAGTCCCAAAGGACTCCTCTTAATCTTGTTTAAACAGATTATCCTTGTTGTCGATTCTAACCATTATAGGTCAGATAATCTGACCCTACATATTTTCATCAGTCCTCTCAATCATGAGGATTTATATGCTCAGGGTTTAGTCTTTTAATAATACAGTAATTATAACTTTCTAAGGATCCTACTAGTCCTTACCGGATTTCCTAAATCATGAAGGAGTTCTTCATGAGGATCTTAATTCTTACCTAACCAACCATCTCAATTGCAAGAGACTCTACCTACTTTAGTAGGTAGTCATCGTCACACTATAACAGAACAACTTAGTTCATGTCCCTTTTCTAGCTCATGCAGCTTCATAGCACAATTTATTCCACCTCTGTTATTCACACTCAGGTCTTATCAGTAATATTGATCAGTGCATCCCTACTCCTATAAGAGTAGTTATCATTTTGATAAAGGAACAATATAATTCCTTTGTTGGAACTCCGTAGAAATTCCCAAATTATAGTTTCATTCTGCAGTCCTTCTCCTTAAAGAGAAAATGCAGATAACACTATCTCCTTACGTGACTCGTACATGAGCCCAAGCTGACCAAGTTTTGTAACCATGCTCTAATACCAATTTGTCACACACCCACTACGACAACTAAATTTCTTTTTTTTTGTCTTTTCTTAGAGGGACAGAATCCTTGAATTTCTACGGGGCCTAGCGTAGACCATCCCTTCCCTTATCCTCCTCCAAGTGACCACAACCTGGCCTTAGCACAAGCGCCTTTCACAACTCGCGAGTTGGAGAGTCAAGGCTCTCAAATCCTCTTTCTCCAAACACCGATACCCAAGATGCGATACGGGTATGGCTCCCTCCACACTAGCGGCTGCTACATATAACTGTAGGCTAGGCTAAACATTAGGACTACTCGCAACTTGCGACTTCGCAAGTTGGAGTGTTGAGCCCTCGTGCTCCTCCTTTACGAATCCCCGAAACATGATAAGTCAACAATGGGTTGACTCTTTCCCAGGCGACATGTGTCCACCACCTGTCAACCATGCGGTCCCCACCTAACAGATGTGCCACGTGTTCGCACGAGTCCTTGATGCTCGGCACTTCGCAACTTCTGCAGTCGAAAATAAATTCTTTCAACCTTTGAACACCCGATACGCAATACCACACAGAGGTTCTAATCCAATGGTTCTCCCGTGGATTGAATCCAACGACCATGATCACGTCGCGATTTCATGAATTGTGAGTTTGTGCAGTCCTACCCTTGACCACTCCAAGTCACGAGTCAGCAAAATGCTACCCAACTACCATGTGTCCTATGCCGATGGACGGTTCCGAATACTTCGAGACTTTTAGACGGTTCCGAATACGGTGTCCTATGCATGCACCAGGTTAAACCTCGTGTGCTTTTTCTGGATCCGATGGCTATCGATCTCCTGCGTTCGATCTGATGGTTCAGATCTGTTCTCCTGTGCACTCTTCTCCGGCTATCTGGACGTAGGCTCCAACGGTCCAGATTTTCCCCTGCGAATCGGCGATTCGCCCTTCAGGACTTTGGAGAAATCCTCACTTGTATTTCCCCAAATTGAACCAATGGTTCAGATCCGATTTCGATCATAGTCTATTTGTCAGTATTGATCTTTCATATGCTCTGAAACCTCCAAAGGGTTTCTCGACCTCAGCACTCCATGCAGGGTTCTTGCACACAACAGTGCGATCCTTCCTAAGCTTGTCCAGGACTTAAGGAGTTCTAGGTTTGGTTTGCCTCACAGAAAGCTTGTGTTGATCTGCACTACCTCTCCTGAGCTTAACAAACTTCATCCTCCAAGGGACTCTAAACAATTAGGAGGTTTTCCATGAGTACATGAAACTGTGTCCGGGATCGACGAACACACAGTTCGTGACTCTGGCTTATGCCTCCACAGGACACAAGCATTTAAAAGTATAAAATCATCTCCTAACCAATTAATTTCTTACTAGCCTAGTTATACAATCAAGCAGAAATAGGGGAGATACAGTATATCCATTAAGAAATATGCAAAATTCCTGAAACATACACATTATAGCCAATTCATACACAGTTACGGCTAAATTACACAAGGTAGGAAATCGCTTATCTATTACAGGTTTCCGCCAACCAACTGACTGTGGGTGTTCATCCTTCCACCCAACCATAGGCACAGAGGCATTCATTCTTATCACTCTGGCCACCCCCATGCAGAGCCATGATATCACCAGGGAATTCTCACACTTCTCGAGGGTTCTTCCTCCATTTATGCTTCTGTTTGGGTCCTGTTCTCTATAACTCAGATCTTTCTCTCTCTCGGTTATGGTCTCAGTGAGGTTTCTTAGATGCTCCTTAGCATCAAGCTCGCAGCCTTCAGTTTGTGACTCGCTGGAGAGATATGTGCATCTCCCTTGCGAGCTTACACTCTCTTTTGTCTAGTGTCCCCTCTCCCATGTGTATCCCTCTTACCTTGGAAGTTTTTCCTACCTATCCTATTCCTTCTGTCAGAAGGTAGCTCAGGTCTGCAGGTCCCTGCAGTACTTCGGGCTGACAGCCCATGTTTCCATTCATGGGGGTGGTTGATTGTTCAACCACCAGTCCTTTCTTCATTAACTGATTTCTTTCCTTGGGATTTGAAGGAGGTTTTTCATCCTTATCAAGGGAAATTTGGGGTTATTTGTCATAATGAACCCTCTCTTATAGTTTTCACATTCTTCCTCTAGTGATATCATGGCCAGTACTTTCAAGGCTTCACCCCCATAGTCAGTCATTGGCAACTCAAACAATAATACATTTACATTGTCCTCATGCATTAGCATGGTAATTCCTATTTTATGATTAATTACAAATTGGGGGAAATAGGGTGTTACAGGATTTCAGGTGGTAGTCACCAATTTAGAGACACACATTTTCACAACGCCCTCCACATTTCATGGAACCACCATTGGCAATCATGATTTGGAAATTATTGATCGCATGGATGTAGCAATGAGTTTCTTGGGCAATGCAGCAATGAATAAGATTATAGGTGTTGCCACTATCAACCAAAATGATGACCTTCTGATGCTTCATGTAACCGATTAGCTTGAGGGTTTGGAGAGCAGAGAAGCCAGTGAGAGCATTGAGGGAAATGACCAGTTCTACTTCGGGAGGGTCTGAGGGAGGGGTTGTGTCAGTGGATTTAGGTCACTTAGACATAAAGGGAGTTTTTACATCCTCTTCTGAAATATCCTCGGAGATGGCCATAAAAAGCTTTTTTTATTTACACTTGTGTCCCGAGAAATATTTGTCATCACAGTTATAACAAAGGCCTTTGAGTTGGTGTTCATCCATTTCATCCCTAGTCAATTTTTGGATCTTTAGTGGAGCAGAGGGAGTAGTGGGATTTACTCGTTTAGGGCGAGGGATAAAGGAGAGTTTTTGGTTTTGAGAAGATACAACCTGTTGTGCTTCTTTACCTTTTTTAGTAGCCTCCACCCAACTCTGAGGCTGATCCATGAGGACATGGTCCCGGATCTCATTCTTGGGGCCGCTGATAAAACACTCTCGAAACAAGGCATTAGACATGCCCTCTGTTCTAAAAGCCAGGCGCTCAAAGGAAGCTATAAAGTCTTCCACTGTTCCTAATTGTTTCAACTTTTTCAAACAGCCCAAATGATTGGTGTCAGTGTCAAAGCATTCATAAAGCTCTGCCACAAAGTGTGTCCAAGCAATATACCCTTGACGAGAAGTTTTTCTTCATTGCCACCATTGCCAACATTCTTGATCTAGATGGATAACACCATACCGGAGTTTGGCCAAGTCATCTGTAATGTCATATAAAGAGAAATAATGTTCCATTTGGGTTACACAACTAGTGGGGTCTAAGCCATCAAATTTGGTCACATCCACCCATGGAAGGCGTAGGTCACATTGAAAGTGATGGTTCTGAAAGTTATGGGAATAAGAGGAATGGTCACCTTCAGTATGTGGAGGTGAGGAAGAGGAAGGGTTATCTGTAGGGATGTGCAGTTTAGTGCAGAGTGTTGAAAACATTGGCACTGAGTTGTTTCACTTCTTGTTGGGTCTTGATGAGACCAGATTGCAGGGTATTGAAGTGAGCTTCCAAGTCTTGGCTGCAGGTATGGGCCATGAGGATGGGGGAATTGAAAAGGGGTGGGCGGGGTAAAAAAATTTGCTGAAAAATGATATGGATGAATGTGATAAGGGAGAAGAGATGAAACCAATGGAATAGGTCTCAAATAATGGTGAAAAAAATTCCAGACCTTTTTTTTTTTATTATTATTACACCTGCAGAGTTATACTCTGGTCTGAAGAATACTGCAGAGAGGAAATGCCCAAATTATTAACCCAAAAGAAATGTGTATTTAATTAGCAACCCGAACACAGTTGTGCGGAAATAGATCTTGTCTGTTCTAATTTGTTTATGTTTCTGTCCCCAAGGGTTAGGTATTCAAGGGTTCTACAGACAAGGGTTTTCCCTATGCTATAGCTCTCTGATATACATGTGGAGTCCAACAATAGTACTCGGCCCAATATTTTAGGGCACTAACTAAGGAGGATAAACGGTACCCTTAATCGTACTACCCAACTACCCAAGTACTAGAGAGTATTGTTGGAAAATATTTAACAGACATGGCATGCTTGTATACTTGTCATTGATGGCAAGTACAACAGTGAAGATGGCATGAGTACATAAAGTAAGTAATAGATGGGCATTATGAGAAGACGATGCAAGAAGGATTTGTAGGGTTTGGTCATAACGGATTCCATATGATGTAATGCATCATCTTTTCCTTTTCAACTAACGAAATCTTTCAAAGCTATTACTGTCGTGTCTGGCGCTCATGGTTACTGGAGTTTTGGGCTAGAATGATGTCTCTGGAGGGGACATGAGTTGTGCCAGATACTCGAAAAGGACTTGTTCGTGTAGCTAGGAGAGATGAGAGTTTGTTGCACTTTCAACGGCTTAATCGAACAAGTAATGTGATAGAAGTTGATCAAATTGTATTTCCAGATGAAGCTATATTTGAAAAGGTCCAGGAAACCCCCGAGCGAGTGTATATTTTTGAATTTCAAGGAGGATGATCGCAAATTATTTTTCTGGATGCAGGTTCCCGATGACCGTCAGATCAAGTGTTGATCAGGACTGTTAATCTGGACCGTCAACTCCATTTCGGAGTTTTGCGACTCGGGTGTTGGAGAGGCAAGAAATATGAAAATTGAAATCGCGATATGCGAGATCGTGATTTAATCATAGCTGTCAGATCAAGGTTGATCTGGACAATCGACTCTATTTTGGAGTTTTGCGACTCACGACTTGGAGAGGTAAGAAACAAAACCGTCGAAATCACGATATGCAAAATCACGATTTAATCCCAGCCGCCAATTCACGATGAGTTTTGGACCGTTGATCTGAGCTCCAACTCGGAGCTTCGCTTATCGCGACTTGGAGAGGTGAGAAACAAAATCGTCGAAATCGTGATTTAATCCCAGCCATCAATTCACGATGAGTTTTGGACCGTTGATCTAAGCTCCAACTCGGAGCTTCACCTATAGCGACTTGGAGAGGTAATAAACAAAACCATTGAAATCATGATATGTGAAATCGCGATTTAATCCCAACCGTCAAGTCACGATGTGTTTTGGACCATTGATCTGAGCTCCAACTCGGATCTTCGCCTATCGCAACTTGGAGTGACAAGGACCTCTATCGAAGGAATCGCGAGATGCGAATTCACAATGAGATATGGACCATAGACTCATCAAGATCGTGGACCGTTGATCTCAGCTCCATCTTAGGTTTTCGAGGATCATGACTTGGAGAGTCAAGATGCTTCATCTCCAGACTCACGAAAGGTGAATTCGCGAAAAGCACTTTTTTCATAAGCGCTTGGTCATGGACATGGTCATATAGAGGAAGGAGCTAGTGCAGAAAAGCTTTGATCGGAGCTTCGGAGATCGTGACATGAAGTGTCGAGACACTTGGCCACAGGATTGCCTAAATGTCGAAACCCGATTTAAAGACAAGATTAATAAAATTCATCCAACGGTGTAGATAAACTAGAATATGATCAAAGGGTTGTTTTTCTCTCTCATAGTTAACTCCTCAGTTATGAATCTATTAGCGATACAGACTCATGATTGTCGATCGGTTGGGATTTCAGTTGCTCGAACGGTTGTTTTTCTTTTGCCGAAGGATATGCGAAGAGGAATCGTCGTGGGAATGTGTATAAAAGAAAACGATACAGATGGTGTGTGGTTGGTCATTCTGGATGAAAAATGAATGAAACTATAAGAAAGGGAAAATCATAGAATGCGCAGTGTGAGACTGGGAATATGTGCAGTGTGAGATAAAACTCAGAGAAGAGTAACAGATGAAGAAAAGACTTGGAGCAAAGCAGAGTGCCAAGAACAAGTTGAAACAGAGCAAATTTGTAGAACAGACAAAGGAAGAGAAGAATTGCAGAACAGTTAGAAGAAGACGAAATTTACAGAACAAAGAAATATTGGTAAGAATCAATTTATCTATGTAGTTGTCTGTTTATTTATTCATTCATATTCCAGGGTGGTTGAGAGGTTCTAGGGAGGACTGTTGTCCTCAGAGGTTCAAGTGGGAGCTTCAACACAAGGAATTGTAACTTCCATCTGGTTGCAGCCAAAAAAACTAGGGTGGCAGGGTGGTGCAAGGGAGAACAGATGTTCTCTGTTATACAGGTTGGAGCCTGTGTAACTGGAAGTTGGTGCTTCCATCCAATTGGTGCTGGAACACTAGGGGAGTTGGTTCTTCCTTCTAGTGGGTGCTAGAGAAACAAGAGAGTCGGTGCTCTCAAACAAGTTGCAACTTGTAAAATAGAGGTAGCAGCCTCACATTGAGTTGGTGCTCAATTATAGATGATGTACAGAACTTAAAATACTACCTATCGAAGAAGAAGAGTTTTTCTCCCTTTATGGGCTTCCTCATGAAAATATGTCTCTGTGTATACCTTATGTGTGACTAATGCTCTTTACTTTTACTGTCCATATGCTGTATAATGTTGATGATCACTTGAAGAAAGATTAAGAATGTTTTAATAGACTTAAAATTGTTTAAGCTCAATAACAACTGATTCA
>ML780471.1:1040767-1052646 GCA_009831015.1 Picea engelmannii
AGTAACTTGTATAGGACACCATCCCTCACACCTCTAGTTAAAGTCTTCAAACTTGATAGACTAAAATCATTGATAATGGATTGTTGTCTTTCAAATGAAACTCTACATTGAAAATATGTAATACAAGAAACTAAACTAAGATTCTTCTTCAAACTAGGAACAATCAGAACATCATTCAATACAAAAACATCCAGTGAAGGCATTAAGAAAGAGATGGAGTTGAATCCCTTCACAAGATAAGTGGCATCATCACCCAATTCTACTTGCATTCCTACCTCTTGTTTTTGAAACTTATTGAATATCTTACCATCATAAGTCATATGTTTCAATGTTTCATTGTCCACATACCATCCAACACCAAACATAGTGTTGGTTTTAAGATGATACCATGAAGAAGGCAATCTCAAGCTTCGACTCTAATCATCCAACCCAACTATAATCTCTGCACTCCCTGCAATTTGTTTGTGGTGTTGCTTGGCCTTCTCTTTCTTCTTCTCTAGACATTGGTTGGAGTAATGTCCCTTCTGATGACACCTAAAACATTTATCATGACTCGAGTCCTTACTTTTCCTTGAAGACTTACCCTTCCTAGGTATTCCTTTCTTACCTCCCGACAAGGGAAAGGTCTCCTACTTCACCATCCTTGATTGAATTGGATTCTATCCTTGTTTCTTCCTTCATAAAGTCATCCAAAATCTTTCCATATGACTACATATTCTCATGAGAAAAACTATCCTAGACAAAGGGTTTCCAAGATGAAGAAAACCCATTGAAAACAATGAGCATTAGCTCCTCATCTTCAACTTATGGCCCTATAGCAACCAATTGATCTGTCAACTATCTAATCTTCATCAAGTAATTAGCCACGATATCTATGTCACTTATGAAAATGAAAGAGAGCTTGTTTCTCAAGTGCATCTTGGAAGAAGTATCCATCCTCAACACTATTACCAACTTGATGATAACTATGTCCTGAAAATGAGAACTGTAGCCCTAAAAACCCATATTTTGGGTCAAAAACACCAAAATCAACCCCATTTTGAAAAGTGGTGCTACTAGTAGCACCTTTTTTAGGGGGGCTTAAAGTTAACACATTTTTAAACCATGAACTTAACAACATTGTAATGTTGTTGACAAAAACCTTAAAATCAATTGCCGAATTGAAAAGTGGTGCTAACAACATCACCATTTTTTATTTTCAAGGTTAAAGCTACATCTTCTATAAAACCTCTAGACTTGACAATCGGTATTGTTGCAACCACAACCTTAAAATCGACTCTCAAACAAAAAATTGGTGCTCTCAGTAAGTACCTTTTTTTTTCTAGGGATAAAATTGTGAGTTTTTTGAAATCATGGCCTTGACAACCATCACCCTTGGAACCAAAATCATTTTTTTGTAAGCTATCTGTAACTATATTGTATTAACATCGGTAAAATTAATTCTTTCCATCTATTGGTATGTTGCTTGGGAAACCATACCAACAACAAAATAATTGTTTCTTGGGGATAAAAGTCTTGTCCCTATCAAAAAAAAACATGTCTATGTCTGCTAGATAACAAAAGCTAAAATTCCTATCTACAACAGTCTAGTATGTTAATTGGTGTTGGGTGATCTGAATAGAGTCAATATGATAAATATGTGAAACTATAAACAAAGCATGAAGAAATTAAGCTTGAGGAGAGGGGGCATTGTCTGCCAAAACCTAATGATTTCCCTCGCTTGGTTCATTGAGGTTCAGTCCAATTGTCTTTTCGGCTATGAGATAAATTTTTTAGTCCACCACTTTAGTTTGCAACTGGAGGTATTCTAGTTGCAACAACATTTCATCAACGACTGAGTTCCTGTCTATCATTACTTTTCCCAATAGGGCATTGATATGATAGTAAATATCAACGGTGTGATAGTAGTTTATTTCTTGGGAATAAGAGGACCTTGTGTCGAGGATCTAGGTGGTGAGATCTACATCAATGTCCCCATCCAATAACATAATTCTATCTAAATGGACATTTGCATCCATTAGCTCTAGCTTGATGCAATTTTTTTTTTTCTTGGGGGGGCGGGGGGGGTGGTATTAACTCTAAAGGTATTTGCAGAAGCCATAGCCTTTTGTTGGGCCCTCGGTAAAGGTAGTCTTCTATGTTGGTGCCAACCCCTCCAACCTAAGCCTCCTCAAACCATCATCATGCACATGAGAAGAGAATTGATGTTGTAGAGAAGAGTGATATTCCAATCTAGCAAGGGGTGACTAAGCTAGGATACAAAGTATTTAATCGAGCAGGGCAGATTATGGTGGAGGATGGATTTCCACCAGGCTTAAAATCCCCTACAACTACAAACAAGTCTCAATATTTAGGCCCATGTAACAATCCCTCTTCCATTGCATCACATTAATTTGTTGGATGCCTTACTAATTGCACCATTATCAATCCTCAGAGGGGAGGGAATCTCATAAGGTTCAAAAACCGCCATATGGATCCTATTGTGAGTACGACCAAGCCTAACCTTCACCCACATTAAACCATCATCCAGTCCAAACCTTTGCCTCCATTGGGTGGCATTAACCTCATTTGTAATGGTTAAATGAACCTCGTTGATGGTGTCCCCTGTCATATTAATTTTGAGCATGTGGGATGTGACCAAGCATCCCTCCACATGGTGCTTTGGATGACAGGTGATATGTACGCATGGACAGTGTTGGCCAGGTACTTGGAAGTGGTTTCCTCCCTATCACCCCATCCAAGGACCCTTGGAACTAAAATATTAAAACCAACCACGAAATCGAAAAGAGGTAATATTAGTAGCACCCTCTTTTTGGGGGGCTTAAAATTGTAACATTTTAGACACCATGGTATGAAAGTCCAACACTATTTCAAACAAAATCGTAAAAAAGAAAAAAAAAATGAAAAACAAATAAAATAAAATAAAATAAGAGAAAAAAAAATAATAAAACATAATTAGGAAATATGAAAAAATAAATATTTAAAAATACATACATATAATTTTATTTTCCAGGTTAAAAAACCTGGGGAAAACCCCTGAGTACTTCCCTCATTTCGAGGATGGTAGTTAGGATAAACCCTAGGATCCTTAGGGTACAAGACCAATCAACAACATGGCTCAAAGCAATTACAACAATATACTCCTACTGGTGAGTTGCGGAAGGGGGATCACCCCACCTCCCATCACCTCTTTGGAATTTGTTGCTCACGATGACTTCCAAAGGGGCAACAAGGGGTGATTAAGCAATCCTTGTTACTTTTAAACAATCAAAATTACAAATCCCAAAGTAACTCACCATGCTTATGATTTACCAAAGCCTCAATCTATGACAATGAAATGAGCCTTCTTTAGTTTGTGTGAGCCTTCTTTAGCTCCATGAAGTCTAGCATGCAATTTAATGCATTTTTAATCATTTTGTTGCTCCTTTTAGGTGTTTAGTGAGATGACGCATGGTTTTAATTATTACTTTATTTGTTAAGTAAACCCATTGCTACATTTGAATGTTTTTTATATCTTTAATTTTTTAAACTATAAAGTTTTTTAACGTTTTGTAAAAATTATCTATTAAATTGATTATTTTTAAAATTGAAAAATAAAGTTTTATTTTGTCATTGGTTGATATTTTTAGAGTGACTATTTTTATATAGTTTGACATCAAATTATTTATAAAAAAAAATGATATTCCTTTTCTTCAAGGCATATAATTCTTTATATTTCACAATGTACTCTTGCAATAGTTGTACTATTCCAAAACTCTTGTTTATACAATGGTACATCATTGTTTATAAGCTCTCGTAATGTTGAGTTGTTGGTCTTCTTTATGTTGGAGGCTTCAAAGTTAGCATAACTAAGCCTTGTGGTGTTGCAATTTCTTACAATTAAAGTTTCTCCAATTACACAAATTAATTAAGAGTCTTTACTATATGATTAATCTTCGTCATAATCTTAATAGTCCCTGCCAAAAGGCCAAGGAATACCACAATGAGTTACCCATTGACCATCTATTAGTTTATGGTTTGACTTTAAGTTTTTATTGATTTGCAATGTTGAACTTAGGGAAATTTCATTAATAATTATTTTGAAATTAAAGTAAATAAAAAAACTTCAACTTAGTAGTGTGATTGTTGGGATGGCGACGTGCGTTCATTTTTTTATCTGATTTTGATATGACAACTATGCATCCCTCTGACAACTTTGCATCCTGTTATCCCGATTTTGTGGATAAATAAGGAGATTATGTCTCGAGGCCCTCAGGTTGTAGATATGGAGTGTCGAGAGAACACATGACCAACAATACCCTTTTGCATAGTTGGAGACCCCTCTCACCACCACAGATGGTCACATATTTCCAAATGGCATCCACCACATCAGCTAGCTTCTAGAAGGCATTCGGCCTTGCTCCATGAGGTACAAGTCAGTATTATGGTGAGCATCATTTCAATATTTAAGCCATTTGAGTATGGTGTATATTATATTGCTCTAGATTTCATGATATATGCTTGGACATTATGCATTTTTCCTTGCTTCACCTTGGTGGTTGACATGGTGCCCTAGTAAGTGGTTTTCCTTGGGGATGGGTTTTATACTAGGAACTCCCTTAAAGATCCATCCTACCATTCTTGACCATGCTTACCAATTTCCATCATTATTCCCCTCCATTTTCTTATCTCTTGGGATTTTAGGGTGTATTGACCCAAGAAGGGGTTGTCCCTCATTCTATGGGAAGAAGGGGATGAAGGCCCAAAGGGATTGATATTGGGTAAAATATAAAAGCCTATGTATGAACCTTCTAGATGCTTCGCCTAGGGATCACCCAAGAAAGCAATGAAACACTTATCTTTGAGTAAAGGGGGACCCATAATGAAATCTGATTTAAAATGCTTAAAAGCTTAGTTGAAGGATAGGAGGTCTCATCACAAGCTGACCTATCACATCCATGAATATCTAGTGGTATGGAATTACCATCATCTGGTCACCAAACCAGGATAATGTCTCTCAGTTGCATGGCTGAGAGAAAGGGGTCTCATCATGATCCAACCTTCTCATTTCCACTAGGTGTTTGTGGGTGACAATTCCATTATCTGGACACCACGCCAGGGAAGTGGCCTTCAACCTTTCCTTAAAATTATGAAATAATAAAAGAATGAAAATTAATGGGCTTGGAAAAAGTGCATTGTGGATGAAGGTACCACACACCCTCTACAAAGGCACCCATGAATGAGACACTACGACCCATTGTATGTCATGAGCCCTATGCCCATTGAGTCTTGACCCCAACCACTTCATCCACTTTACATGGCTTAGAGAGGAATCTCTTGGAAACTCTCCTTGACCTAGGGAAAAATCTACCCAATAGTACACCTCGTCAACCCTCCCATATTCAAGCTTGACAAGTCACATAATGTCCTTGAGCAATTAATTGTTAGATATAGTGATCTTTGATGCACATGCTTAGTGGATCATTTATTGATTGGATTCACTTATCATGATGTTATGACTTGAGATCCTTGGAGGGCGTGCTCATTTGTATTTGCAGGACCTAGTTGGTGGATAGTTTTGGGAGAACAAGCTTAGCTTGGGCTTCCATGGGGATGCAACCCCACATGTTGGATGTCAGGGGTCCATATGTTGGATCACAGAGATGAAGTATTGGAGACCTAGAAGATGTTGTGGAAGACTTATCCCAGCCCTCACATGCCAAACGATTTTCCTAGGAGGGGAAAAACATCTTATTTTTTAGCTTGACATCATGTTTGGGGGGTTAGGGCATGGTGGTGAGGTGATATGAATTGGCACTTGGATGTTTTTAGGTGTTTGAGGATTTGACCATGAAGGAAGACATTTGGATTCTTGACACGTGGCTTTGGGAAGCCTTACTGCCCTCCTACATCACCAACGACTTTCTCCTAGTGCCAAAATGTCCCCTAAAGGGGCGACGTCCATGTAAATTAGGGTTTTAATTGTGCAAAAGTGAAATTTTAAAGGAATTGTTTAATATTATTTTGTAAAAGGGGAAATATTAGGGTTATTGACCCCTAATATTGTGTTTTCCCTAACATTATGTGGACAAATTATGTTAGCAACATTTTGTATAAATAGAGATCCTAAGATCTCATTTTGAATCATAACATTCCTCTCCCATTGTGAGAGAAGGCTTCCCTACCTTTGGCAAATTTGTATCTCTTGGATATTGTTTATGGTTATCTCTTGATTTTATGGTTGATGGAAGTAATGCGCTAGCCTTGGACTGATTCTCTCTTGCTATTGTGGTGGATTATCTTAGCATTTTTCCTTGAATTGGTATGGTTTTTACTTTCATGCTATCATTTGTTTCAAGTCAAGGTTATTTTGCTAGGAGCTAGGTGGGAAGTATAAGGGCATACACCCCCACCATAGTATTCATCATTTTATGATTCATGTTATTGGTTAAACAAGGGTTTTCTAAGAGAAGTATAAGGGCATACAACCTCTTAGCTTAAACCCTAGCTAGAGAAACTTGCCTTGGGGATTATGAGGGTTTACACCCCCAAGGAGGTAGCTTCTCTAGATTTTTCTTTGCATGACCCCATTAACCCAATTATTAAAAGCACTGGTCATTTATTATTGCATTGGAGAAACAAAATTGTTTCCTTGGTAAAGGTGATTTCTTCAAGTTTTAAATCTTTCTCTTTTGGATAGTGATCTTGATGCCTTGGGGATTCTTCCTCCCTTAGGGCGTCCCCTTTCTCCCAAAAATTCTCATTTCTGTACTAATTTGTTTCCTACATCCATTAGGCTGCAGAAAACCCTAACCCTAAATGCTAATAACTCACAAACCTACCCTATACTTATGCTAAAAATTTGCCCTAATAATCTACTTGCTATAATGGACTTTTTGGGAAAGTTTTGGGAAAGTTTCATTGGATAATTTTTCTTCTATAATACATTGTATGATACAGCCATAAGGATGATAATTTTTACTCCATAAATGATTTATAACAGCCTTATTTGACTGCTCAAGTTTCATGCTATTCGGTGCAAGCTAGACTAGTCATTGTTGTTTCAAATATTGCATGTTTAACTGAACTTGTAGCACTTTTAAGTTACAGCCTTTGATATCATTTCATTTATGATGTTTAATATTTTTTTATTTCTTCAAACTCGGGACAAAAAGCTTAACTTGTTGGTCCACCTAACATACTATATGCAAGTGTGGTTTTTCTTGTGTCTCGGGCAGGTACAAAACACTTTTGTAGGTACCCAAAGGCTTGGAAACTTTTAAACCACCTAGAGATAAGTCATAAAATCCTCCTTTCTCTTTCCATCACTAACCTTTAGGGGGATACCTCTTTTCCTTCCCTTCTGTCTGTCTCAATCTCCCCAGGTTCATCGAGATCGCCTCCCTAGAGTGACCTAGTCACCCTTGAAGTGTGGGACCTACATCGAGATGACATTGGGTGTAGTGTCCCATAGTTGTAACACTTTATTTTTGGTTGGGTTGGGATTGACCAACCTACAAATTTTTCTATAACACAACCATTGTTGATAGTGTCGTGTTGATAACTGCCATCCTCATCCTCATTTAGAGTGTTTATTTTTGGTTTTCTCCCGCTTGCCTCAATATCATGCATGCCTGATAACAGCGCAGCCATCCCAAATTCAACACCATCAACATGCATATTCGATGCTTGAACTATGGTTTCTCAATTCAATCAATCACTATCATCTCAATATTATGTTTGTAGATTACCAATTTTTTCATCTTGTCACAAAAGATTTACGCGAAACCAACCATATGCCCGGCCTGGTACTCATCCATGAGCTCGTCAATTGAAAAGAATTAGTTCTAATGATTATGGAAACAACCACAACATACGAAGAGATATTGCAAGAGGGATATCTAGAGTTCAATACATGGTGGTTGGAGGAGGAATGACAATCCATTGTCTTGAATTATACATCCGGCACAACCTCTTCTCCCAAGGGAGTAGTTCACAACCATAGGGGAATCTACACAATGGTTATGGATGCTATTTTAATGTGGGGTATGAAGTTGTAGGTTGTTTATCTGTGGACTCCTCCCATGTTTCACGCCAATGGCTGGATTTTTCCATGGGGAATGACTTCCCTCAACAACACAAATATCTGGAACCTAAGGAAATTTGGTTCTAACATTATCTACAAATCCCTCAACAACCATTGGGTTACCCATCTCTACGTGACGCCTGTGGTTCTTACCATGATTGCAAACGTAGACCCATCAGACATGAAACCTTTTCCCGATCTTAATGGTTAGTGCTCCTCTTCCCGTTGTTGTGCTACTAAAGATTGAAGCGTTGGGATTCTCTTTTACTCATGGTTATGGCCTCTTCAACTGAATTATCCTAATTATGTCAAATAAAAATCCCAAGGTACCAGAAGTAATGGAGAGCATATTCCATGGTGATTGGTACATGCAGACCAACTGAGTATGGATTTTTTTCTCTATAGGTACATTGACTCTCTAGGGATGAAATAGATCTGGAATTGGCACCATGGATCGAAATCAACGAACTAAATACCTTCCAAAAATCATCACATCATTATGGAAATATTCTCCATGTTATGTTTTTCAAATGAAAAGCACCAACTACATTTCACTTGTAGATTGAACAGATCATGCATAAAGCTTATCAACCTTATATCTTGCTACTTTTGGTACCAATGAAGTTTTGAAGGGAATCTTTGATCTCAACCTATAAAGAGTTTTTTTCGGTCCACATAAAGAGTCCATCTAACTGAAGAAATATCATGTCCTCCAAACCTGTCCCTCATTGCCACCTTAAACATTAGATCAACTTGTTTTATCCATCCTCACAGTTAATATGTGAATATTAGTTTACAATGGGTAGATTCTTTCTTTGGTTTCATAGTTCAGTGGTGCTTCTTATGACTTAGATGTAGTTGTGTAATTTTAAATCATTTATAGAATATACTTGCTTGCAATGAGAAAACATAGTAGAATGAATTGGAGAAGAGAAAAGACTATGTAATACATTTGACTTTCCAACTAAAAACATAGAATAACAATCTAGTAAACAGTATATTGAGTTTTTTGTAATGCAATGTTTTTAGGTTGCCAGTTGGAGTGCTTACTTGTTCAAAAAGAATATCTTATCCACATCCTTTTCACCAAGGGAATCACATGAGGCACATGTGAAATTTTCTTTAGAGCGTGGTGTTCCAGCTATGATTGGGATCGTGGAATCTCGTCGACTTCCATACCCAGCAAGAGATTTTGATATGGATCATTGTTCAAGGTGTCTGATTCCATGGAATAATTATGGTATGATATCAAACCTCAACTTTATCAAAGCCCTGAGGTATGTCTTGGAAGCTATTGTTAAGTGAAACTAGGAGGTCTCTTTTACTTTTGATGTATAATCTTATTTTAGTTAGTAAAAATGCATGCAAATCTTGATTATGTGTGTGTTTTTTCATTTGTTTTTAACATCAGATGGTATCTTCTTGATGGAAGTTGACTGGATCTTGAGGCCTGGTAGTTACTATATTTTATCTAGACCTCTTATAAATTGGAAAACACATTTTAAGGGATGGCAGCGAACATTTGAGGACTTGAAGCATGAACAAGATGAAATTGAGGATATTACCAAGCGTCTGTGTTGGAAAACAATTGTTGAAAAGGATGACCTTGCGATATGGAAAAATCCCACAAACCATGTTTACTATATTAAAACACAAAGAGTGTTCCTCCAATGTGTGAATATGGTAACCCTGATTCTGCTTGGTATGTACTTTTTTCAATATATAATCTATTCAAGGAAAAAAAATAAACAATTAGACATTAATATTTTTCTTTAATGGACTGTCGAAACATAAAAATCCATTTGACAATATGTTTTTTATACGTTGTTTTGCAAAGTCTAGTGTTCCTAATTCCTTTTAGGCCAACATATTTCATATTACTACTAATCATCTTGGCTTAGAAACATAACAGTAAGATTGATTACTCATTGTCTTGGACTGGATTATAAGGTACAAGAATTCAAAGACTTGCATAACCCCTCTTCCACATGTCAAGGATATTTCAGATATTGCAGAAGGGGATGTGGATAAGTGGCCACAAAGACTAACATATGTTCCATCCATAATAAGCAGTGGAAGTATTAAGGGGATTACAGCTGAAACTTTTACTCAAGACACCCAACTTTGGAAAGCTGGTGTGTCATACTATGGAAGTATGACATGTTAACTTAATAAATTAAGATATCGCAACATCATGGACATGAATGCTTATCTGGGTGGTTTCGGTGTTGCCTTTGTCAATGACCCTATTTGGTTTATGAATGTGGTACCTTCAGATGCTAAACACAACACACTCAATGTCATATATGAGCGGGGATTGATTGGAACATATCAGAATTGGTATGTCCCTACCTTTATTCAACAAAGTTTTAAGTCCCTTAAGTATTTCATTATTTAGGTAATCTGTCTAATGGAAGAACCATATGGAGGCAGTTCAAGATTAAATGTATGTCTTTCTTGGATGCAGGTGTGAAGCATTTTCAACATATCCCCAGACATATGACTTAGTTCATGCCAATGGAGTTACAAGCATACTCATTCTCAAGGTATGGTCATATTGCATTGATGGAGAGCTATGGAAATTTAAATTATTTTCCATGGCAACATTGTTGAGGAGATGATGTTCAGTAGTCACATCACGTATATCGACTGGAAAAATTTACATTGAATTTTTAGTTAAAAATAAAAGATGATATATATATATATATATATATATATATATATATATATATATATATATAATTTAACCTTCGAGACTTGATTTTTAATTATAAGATAATTATAAATCTATTTAAAGTTTCAAATTTTTCGTAATTCAAAGTCTCCTCGTACTTTCAAATATAGAAAAAATAAAAATAATAAAAATGGTTTAAAAATCTAGCATTCAGATTAATGTTAATCCATTTGCATTTAACTACACACAATCCAATACAATCAAATACGATATTCTTTACAAAGAATGATAATAATAATTTAATCTGCCTCTCAAATTTTCGTTTGTCCATTGGACACTAATGGTCGTTGGTGACAGTTTTCAATTTTTTAAGTGAATTTCTTTTATACCTCCCACTGGATAGAAATCTTCGAAACTTGGCTTGCATTTTTCAGGGGAGCAGTGCACCCTTAAATGCATGGTTCAGAGTAAATTTTCTTTTATACCTTCGACAAGATGAATTTTTTTTAGAGTTGGCCTCCATTTTGCATTGAGCAGTGCACAAATACATGTGTAGTTCAAATATATATACTTATTGTTGCATTTTTCATTGTTATTGATCGTATAGCCAATGTCAAATTATTTCCTAAAGAAAGACACATTAATGAAAATGTCAAATCGCATCTGTAAAGAGACACGCGGCCGCAGCCGAAGAGAAAGTGACCACCATAGAAATCTAGCCAACCTGGGGTGGCATCTCGGAGTTAAAGAGACTAGTACAAATTCAAAATTTCAAAACAGCATGTGCTTGAGTGTAATTAAAAAAAATTTAGTATTTTGTAATTTTTTGAAAATTAAAACTTTGACATTATTATATTAGTTTCTAATTTTAAAAATAGTGAGATATAATTTTAAAAATGTTTTGGAAATCTTTAACTCAATATAATTTGTAATTTGAAAGATAAGTAAGAAGTAAAAGATCACTATCTCTTTCTACATCTACCATTACATTTTTGTTATTGGTATTAATCTAACACACTGTAGGGCTTATGGAAATCACCCTAGAGTTCGTACCTAGAGTTCGTAGATAAAGTGCTAGTTATCTCATAATTTTATTTTTTTAATGTTTTCTCAAACTTCATTCAAACTTATATATATATA
>ML780471.1:1056016-1074737 GCA_009831015.1 Picea engelmannii
TATTTGATTACTCTAGCCTTGGAGATAATACCATCATATTTGGCATGTACATCCTCTAGATGGATTTTAACTTCTTCAAGTATCTTCTATTGACCTTCTTGAATCTTGTATTATTTCTCTTTTTGAAGTTGCAATGTCACCCCGTTTATCAATATTTGACATCCTTCTTCAATATTGGATTGCATTTTTTATTTTACCTCATCATTATTTGGGGATTCTTCAGCCTTCTTGCAAATTTTCTCTTCAAGTGTTTTGGTAGATTCTTCATCCAAGATCCTTCTTTCTTCTTGATTTTGAAAATTCTTCTTTTCTTCTTTCAATCTCTTGACCACATCCAATAGTTTTTTATTATGTTTTCATAATCTACATATCTCTTCATGTTTCTTTTTCAAATCTTCCCTTGATTCATCATTTTCCCACTTTTATTTACTATTCTTTTCTTGCTTTAAGTTCTTAACCTTCTTAATGAGTGATTCATTAAGGGATCGTATCTTAGATAGATCCTCACCCTTCTTATTAATCTCTTCATTTTCTTATTTTAATTCATCTTTAATTCTATACAATTCCTCCATTTTTGTATCCCTAATCCATTTATCTGAGAAGAGTTTTTCAAATTCTTCCCATGTGCAGTGCCATCTAGTATCTTGATCAATAATCATCCACCACTTCCAAGATTCATCAAAAGAATAATTTATTGCCTTTGAAGGAGTCATATTATATTATTTTACCAACCTCAACCATTCAATAGGATTGATTTCATATTTATCTTCATCTCCTGTAAATTTAGGTATTTCCATTTATTCTAAATTGAGGTCTAACCCCGACCCTTAACTTAAAACCTCAATATATTAAGGATAATGATCTAAAATAGTTATAATCCTTATTCTCGTATAACATTTTAGGTTTCCGCTTTCCAATGGCTTTTGAATCAGCTCAATCGGACATTCCAATCAAAATTTATGATAGTTTTAAGTGAACATACCTTTGAAACCTTGATTTGGAGTCTGTCCTCCTAGCCGACCTTCCTTCTTATGTATCTCTGCAATTTCATCCCTTCTTAGTTTGAAATTGTGACCTGTAGTACTGTAAAATTTATACTTTTCAATGCCACATGTCTTACCAAAATTGGACGTGCCAAGTGGAAGTTATGGTAACTTCCCCACACCTTGCTTCTTTTTGGTCTTTCTAAGAGAGCGAACTTGTACACTGTGCCTCATGCACAATAATTGATATAAAATTATGAAAATTGTATGAGAAATACTACAGACTATATAAGGTCCAATTCAAGTGGTCTCACTCAATTTGGATCCTCTATAAATAATATATGATTGTTTTACCCGAAACACATGTTTGCGACTAGTTACAGTACTAGTAAAAATCCCTATCTTGCACATAGTGTATCTCCAAAAATGCAATGACCCAAAAGCTGAAATTCATACCATAGATACTATGATAACTCTTATAAATATCCTCCAGGTTTTGACTTCAAAAGTGGCTCCAAGAAAAAATTATAGCAAAAAGTACAAAATTTATGTATTGAAAAAGAAAAACCCTAAGAT
Source organism: Picea engelmannii (assembly GCA_009831015.1). Classification (NCBI taxonomy): domain Eukaryota; kingdom Viridiplantae; phylum Streptophyta; class Pinopsida; order Pinales; family Pinaceae; genus Picea; species Picea engelmannii. The sequence goes on from ML780471.1 coordinate 1,057,576, forward strand.
CGATGCTCTGATACCAAATGTAATGAACCAAAATGCTCAAAATATCATATGATAACATAAGTACACACCATGTACAGAATGTGAGTGTGGAGCACAACTCCAAGATAGATAATTTACACAATAACTCCTTAAATAATAGGGGAACCCCCTCCAAATAACCAAATACCATTCATACTTCACAATTCCCATGTCACAATAATAAATACATGATCTCTTATATATAGTTGTTCACACTTGCACATGAGGCCCATTTACTACTAGGCTGACCCTATTACATATATATTTACACATTACATGTACATTTAGGCCCATATATTCCCCCCCTTGGGGTCATATCATATACATTTAGCCATATATATGCCCCCCTTGGGTCATAACATACTCCTCAGTACTCCCATTAACTACATGTTTGAACTTGTAAAATTGTCTAGAAGCAATCATTAATTTCCCCATGAATATCAATGCAATACGAATTGAACTTTCCTTCTATAAATCTAAATTTGATGCAATATTGAAATCAATCATTGATCCTACCAAAGGTTTTAGAACAAACCAAAATACTATCACCACATCTTGAACCTTCAAAGAACATTGACCTCCTATGAATTCAAAGGAACATAAACCTAGACCAACAAAAACCTACTGAACTCCATCATCCCTCGATTCAACTTCACAAGACAAAATCTCCACACCACATTATGATATGTTCAAAATTTTCTATCAAATAACCAACAATAACACCCTACACAGATTTCATCGATCCTAAAATATCAAGCTCATGATACATGAAACAACCCACACAGGGCCTCAATCAACCTGTAAATGGGGGTATTTTTCCAATGCATCTCAATACCTATGGCTATTGAATCACCAACCTCAATGGGGCCAACTCCCTCTTTCTAAGAGAATCTGACAAACTTGTCCTAATACTTCTCAATACTCCCATTAGCTACATGTTTGATCTTGTACAACTGTCTAGAATCAATCATTGATTTCTATTGGAAAATTGGTTGTCATTGATGTCAACTCGAGAAGAAGCCCTGAAACAAGTTTGGAAGACTATAGAAGTAATGGGTGTATTTGAAGAAGTCTCCAAAGTAGTCCCCTTATGGAATAGCTTTAAGCATGGCCCTAACAGAATGACGCTTTGAAGAATTCTACAAGAAGACTTGGGAATATAGTTAAGTGGTTAAGTGGTTAAGAATCCCCAAGGGTGTGGTGATTAAGATCGAAGATAATTGAAGAAAAATATCATGAAGGACATTGCAAATGAATTCAAAACCTCATTGGATTGATAGTCCTCATCAATTCGTTTCCAATGGTAGGTGGCATGCCATGTGGTTCTTCACGGTTGAGAATTTATGCCCTCTTACATATGAAACCTCAAAGTATGGTCAAGAAATCCCAGATCTAAGGTTAAGAAGTTAAGTTGAACCTAAAGTTAAGTAAAGGACAAAATTTGTTGCAAAAAGAAGGTTACAGGTCGACTCAAAGATCAAGTAAAGAAGTTACCTGTAAGGGTATAAATACACATCAAGAATATCTCATTTGATCACCAAGCAAGGATGTAATTTCTTAAGCGAAAGTCAAGTAGAGAAGTTGTGCGAAGGAGGGAGTGCTCGGAGCCACAAAATGGAGAACAGTTTTCAGAAAACCCTATTTGAGCAGACCCTCGTGGGTTAGGTATAGGGTGTCCATCAAGGACCACGCAGGTTGCACAGGACTCGTCAAGCGAGGCCCTACGAGTTAGCCAGTCCATTCCAGCGAGGATGAAGAAATTTTTTGAGGAAGATGTTATTCTCTTGACGTTTAAGTTAAGGAAGGTATGATGATCTATTATCTCATTCACCAGGTTTTCAAATGTTGAAAGGTATGTTTTTCCATAGTTTTTTAGGCTTGTATCTTGGAGGTTTTGGTATATTCTTTGAGGCATATCTTGGAGGTTATGGCACATGTTTGAGGGATATTATTGAAGATTTTGGCATAATTTTTATGTGGTCATTGAGGTTGTATCAGTTTTTATGATGATGGTGTATCAATATCAGTGACAATAACAATAACATGTTGATTCTCTTATTTATATTCAAGGGAGTAAGGAAGGGACAAGGAAAGGGAAGTGTAGCTTCCTTCAGGTTGGAGTCTATAAACTAGGGGGTTGGAGCCTCCTTCCAATTGGAGCTAGAGAATATAGGGATTTGTAGCTTCCTTCAGGTTGGAACCTATAATCGGGAGGTTGGTGCACCGTGCCTCCTTCTAGTTGGTGATAGAAAATTTTGGAAGCTGGTGTTTCCAGTGGATGTAATCTTCTGATACATTAAAAGGCATTTTGTGGTTTTCTCCCACTTGGGTTTCCACGTAAAATTATTGTGTATTATATATATTTGGTTATATGTTTGTGTTATCTTGAAGGAAACAATATATTGAATGGAATCATAAGTGATAAATTCAATTCTTACATGTTGTGATTGAAATGATAATAATTTCATAATGTTGATTCACCCCTCTCACAGTATTCCAACAATTGGTATCAAAGAAGGCCCTTCAGAAACAATCTAATCACTAGAAGGTAGATCATGGAGTGCGCTAAGAATGGAACACCATTGTTTGATGGTTAGAACTATGCCTTCTGGAAAAATAGGATGAAAATGTTTGTGCAAGCACAGGGATTTTATGTCTGGAAAGCAGTAGTAGATGGATACAAGGAACCTTCCAGTCCCCCAACAGATAAAGATGGAAAGAAACTTAGTGAAAACAATTCGAAGGATAAAAATGTTATTTTGAGTGTCTTGGTTAGTTCAGTCTATGTCAAGGTTATGTATTGTGACTTTGAAAAGGATGTTTAGGATTAACTTCAAAATGTTTACAAAGAACCCAGATGAATCATATGCCTATCAACCCGTCCCAACACAATTGTTCTTTATCAAATACGTGTTTAGCAAAGATTTTTTTTAGATCGACCGGACCCACCCTACACCAAACTTGCTTTTCAGGTCATAGCCTTTGAATCGGACAATCGGACAAAGTAGAACAATACATAACCATACCCAATTACTTATTATATATCTTAGATGTCAAAGTCAATGGGGCCAAGATTCAAACTTATAGAGGACAATTTGAACAACTGAAAATGAAGGAAGATGAAGATATTGCAGCTTATTTTCTGCAAGTTGATGAAATGGTGAACGCTATTAAAGGCTTAGGAGAAGAAATTAAAGAACTAGTAATTGTTCAAAAGGTATTAAGGTCTCTTCCAATGAGATTTGATCCTAATATTTCAGCCCTAGAAGAAAGAAAAAATCTTTCTACGATGAGAATAGATGAGTTACATGGAATCCTTATAGCTTATGAAATGAGAATAGAGAAGGATAATCCATCCAAGAAGGAAGCATCTTTCAAAGCATCCAAGAAGACAAGAAAGAATAAGAAAAAGTCAAAGTCAACCTTTAGTTGCATCGATGATTCAGATGAAGATGAAGAAATAGCCAACTATGTAAGGAAGTTGAAGAGAGGAACTGGAAAGTATAAAGGTAAGCTTCCTTTAAAATGTTTTAATTGTGGTAAAACTGGTCATTTTGCTACTAAATGTCCTTATGCTAAGAATGTAGATAGTCATGAAGAAGAATCTCCCAAGAAAGAAAAGAAATATCAGAAAGGAGACAAGAAAAGAAACAAAAATAAATTCTTTAAGAAAAGACTCTACTCAAGAGAAGACAGTTCATCATCTGATGAGAATGATGATAGTGATAGTGAATCAGAAAGAGTGTTCTTTATGGCATTAGAAACTCAACAAAATGATAAATAATATTATGAAGAATAAGGTGAAGTAGATATTGAAGAAGAACTAATCAACACCTTAAGTGAGCTAAAAAGAGAAAGGAATATAAACAAATCACTCAAGGAAGAATTGATCAAGATAAAGGAGGGTTCTCAAAATCCCCACAAAAAATATGAAGAAGTTCAGCAGATGATTATAAATATAAAGTTCAAAGTAGAAGAAGCCAAAGGATTGAAGAAACATTCAATAACCATTTGGAAGAAAAGGAGAAAATGAAGGAGAGTTTGGAAGTAGAAATAGTCTCATTAAGAAAGGAACTTTAGAAAAAGGACATGCAACAGAACAACACCAAAATATTAGATGAAATCATCGGCATTCAAAGGCCATACTATGACAAAAATGGACTAGGATAAAACCAAACACATACTGAGAAGGGTTCGAGCTCCATGATGACAGAAAAAGAAGTAGAATAAAAGAGTTATGCAGAATTCATTAGAGGTCCCATCAAGAAGGAAGAATGCAAGTCTTGAAAGGAAAAAATTCAGGTAATGGAGAGAACTGAAGAAGAAGATCACAGAAGAGTTTCACCACCTAGAATATCTAGAACACAAAATCAATAACCAACAATGGAGAGAACTCAAGAAGAAGATTGCAGAAGAGTTGCACCACTTAGAAGATCCCCCACACTCAGGTACCAAAATATTTTTCTTGGTTTATGTTATTCCTGTAACAATTTTTGGCACAAGTCTATAAACTATAGAGCCTATGCTAAGAAAATAATCAACTATGAAAGCTACTCTAGAAATAATTATCTCGGAAAACCTAAAAAAATATAACATTTTTGGCTCATTAAATAATGAAGTAGAATGTTAAAAATGCAACAATTTTGGACACATGGCCAAATATTGCAAATTGACCGTTCCTCCAAAAGAACCTAAGAAGGATTTCAACAATCATGTAAAATCACCATCAAGGATATGGACAAGGAAGCAAGATAGTTTCAATATCAAAGAATGTGTGATTGCTCTACAAGCCCAAAATAGAAAAAGTGAATGGTATGTTGACAGTGGTTGTTCAAAGCACATGGTAGGGGGAAAGGACAAATTTGTAACTCTAAGGAAAGAAAACGATGGATCAATTTTGTTTGAATTCAACCAAGATTATTAGAAATGGCATAGTCAATCTTGGAAGAAAATATTCTAGGGCAGAAAATGTCCTACTTGTTGAAAACATGAAGCATAATCCTCTAAGTGTGATTCAAATGTGTGACCAAGGACACATACTTCTATTCAACTCAAATAAATGTGAAATAAGGAAAGAGGGATCAGGTAGATTGGTGGAGACAACAATAAGAATTCCAAACAACATATACATTTTGAATGAGATCATAAAGGAAAGATGTTGATTGGGAAAGGAAGATGAAAGTTGTCTTTCGCACACAATAATGGGCCATATGAACTTTGAAAGTCTTGTCAAAATCAACAGAAAGGAAGCAATAAGAGAAATTCCTAAAATCTCAAAGCCAACAAGCACTGTCAACATGGGAAGAAAACAAGAACTAAGTTCAGGACAAAGGAATACTCTACAAAAAACCATTGTAGAGTATACACACCGATCTATGCGGACCGATAAGAAAAAAAGGGTTGAATGGAAAACAATACTTCATGTTATTTATTGATGATTATACAAGAATGACCACAGTTTGCTTTGTCAAGAAAAAGTCAGAGGCATTCGAATGTTTCAGGATATTCAAAGAGATGGTTGAAAACAAGACTAGCTTGAAAATCAATTTCTTGAGATCAGACAATGGAGGTGAGTTCACATCAAAATAATTCATGGATTTTTGTGAAGAACATGGAATAAAAAAGAAATTCTGAGCAGCTAGGACACCTCAAAAAAATGGAATAGTTGAAAGGAAGAACATAACTATACATGAAATGGCCAGATCCATGTTGAAAGAATCCAAGTTGAGTGATATATTTTGGGTACAAGAAGTACATACAATTGTCCATATCTTGAATAGAGGAATGCTTAGAAGTAACAATGACAAGACTCCATATGAACTATGGAAGGGAAGACTGGTGAACATCAAACACTTTAGAGTGTTTGGAAGCAAATGTTACATAAAATGAGAAGATAACAAGATTGGAAAATTTGACTCTCGAGTTGATGAAGACAAATTGGTTGGATACTGAAGCAAAATCAAGGTATATAAATTCTACAACCTTAGACTCAACAAAATAGTGGAAAGCATCAATGTAAAGATTGATGAAACAAATGTGCTAAATACCAGAGAAGAAAGAAGAAATTCAAAAGCGCAGGAAGTAGAACTAAAAGAAGAAGAAGTAGAAGTAGAAGAAGAATTAAAAGAGAACCAAAAAGAAGCAGAGAAAGATGAAACAAAAGAAAATCAGCAAGATCTCCAGACACCTCATAAGAGACCTAAACACTGGTGTCAGAATAATCATCCACTGGAACAAATTATTGGGGATAAAAATGTAGGAATAGAAACCTGAAGAAGCAAACAAACACTAGAACAAAGAAATATAGGACTATTATCGATAGTTGAACCAAACAGCTTTGAGGAATCCAACAATGATGAACATTGGATCAAGGCCATGGAAGAAGAACTAATAAAATAGAAAATAATGAAACATGAGAATTGGTTCCAAGACCCGAGGAGAAAAACGTGATTGGTACAAAATGGGTGCTTATAAATAAACTAAATGAAGGACATGTAACCAGAAACAAAGAAAGGTTAGTATGTAAGGTATATGTTCAAGTTAAAGTAATATATTTTGAATAAACCTTTTCTCTTGTCACCAGAATGGAAGCAATCAGAATGGTCTTGGCCCATGCATGCTCCAAAATAATCACAGTCTATTTGATGGACGTAAAATCAACATTTCTAAATGGAGAATTAGAAGAATAAGTCTACATCAAACAACCAGAAGGGTTTCTACTGTCAGAAAGGGAATATTATGTATGCATATTGAATAAATATGTGTATGGAATCAAGCAATCTCCTAGAGCTTAGTATTCAAGACTGGTCAAGTACTTACAACAACAAGGATTAAAAAATGACAATGCATATAGCAATCTCTACATAAAAGTGGATCGAGACAACATACTTATCATTGAAGTATATGTGGATGACATCATATTTGGAAGTGACAATGACATGTTGAGTAAGAAGTTCTCCAAAGACATGCAGAGTGAGTTTGAAAGGTCCCTACTTGGTGAGTTGACTTTCTTTTTGGGACTCCAGATATCTCAACTAGATGAAGGAATTTTCATTTCCCAAACCAAGTACATCAAATAAATGATAAAGAAGTTTGGAATGGAATATTTCAAACTTGTAAGTACTCCTATGGTGACTGGTTGCAAGTTGATAAAAGATGATGAATCTAAGGAAGTAGATCAGAGACTCTATAGATCGATGATTGACAACCTACTCTATGTGATAGCCTCAAGACCAGATGTGATGCAAGCATTTCGATAGGTTGCAAGATTTCAAGCATCACCAAAGGAAACGCATGTTATGGTAGTAAAGAGGATCTTCAGATATCTCAAAGGAACGACAAAGTTTAGATTTTGGTATCCAAAAGGTAATGAGTTTACTATGGTCGCCTACACAAATGCATATTAGGCAAGACGCATTGATGATAGAAGAAGTACTAGTGGAGAAGCCTTCTACTTGAGTAATTTTCTAGTGTCCTGGTTAAGTAAGAAGCAGTCCTCAGTATATTTGTCTATGGTAGAAGAAAAATGTATTGCAGCAGCAACATGTTGTACTCAGTTCCTCTGGATGAATCAAACCCTGAAAGACATACAAGTAAACCATGATGAGCCTATTTCAATATTCTGTGACAATACCAGTGCTATAAGTATCTCCAAAAATATAGTGATGCATTCCAAGACCAAAAATATTCCTATCAAGTTCCACTTTATATGGGAACAAGTCACATAAAATAATATCAAGTTGGAGTACATTGGGAAAAAAGAACAGATTGCATATACCTTCACCATACCTCTCCCAAGGAAGACATTTGAGTATCTTCGATAGAAACTAGGAGTAGTTTCTGCCCCACAATGATCTACACGAATTTTTGTAAAGAATATAGGGGTACAGAAATGGTCAGGGGGAGTTACCATTTTCCATTAATGTTAAAGGGGGGGAGAAAGAAAAAAAACATGAAGACAGGGGGAGTGCATGAATATAAGGGGAGCAATGGTCACAAGGGAGTATGAGTGTTTCCATATGTTATAGCGCAAGTTGTAGGTTAGGAAAAGATCGACGCAACCACAAAGCAAGTGCTACAACTTGGGAATCCTACACCCAATGTCACATTAATGTAGGTCTCGCACTTCAAGGGTGACTAGGTCACTCTAGGGAGGTGATCTCTGTGACCCTAGGGGGATTGATATGGAGATGGATATGGATGAAATTGAATCCCCTATAGGTCAAGTCTAAGTGGGATGAAAGGTGGGAAAATATTCCTTGTAATTCAAGTAATTTTTTCCCCACATGTATAGTACTTCTCCGGATGATTGTACCTTCTCGAGACACAAGAAAAGACACTTTGCAATGATATATGTTAGTTGGATCAGAAAGTTAATCTTGAAGTCCCTAATTTGCAGTAGTAAATGATATTTTATATCAGCAAATAAAACATCTAAATCAGCATACAAAGATCTAAACTAGTTAAGTAAATCAGCATCAAGATTAGCAATGAATATAGGTTGAAAGATGGCACTTCAAGGATGACTAGTTCATTCTAGGGAGTTGATATTGTTGACCCTAGGGGGATTGACATGGATATGGATATGGATGGAATTGAAACCCCTATAGGTCAAGTCTAAGTGGGATGAAATGTGGGAAAATATTCCTTGTAAGTCAAGTAATTGTTGCCCCACAAGTATAATACTTCTCAGCATGATTGTACCCTCCCGAGACACAAGAAAAGGCATTTTGCAATGATATATGTTAGTTGGATCAGAAATTTAAGCTTGTTGTCCCTAATTTACAGCAGTAAATAACATTTTATATCAGCAAATAAAACATCTAAATCAACATACAAATATCTAAACTAGTTAAGTAAATCAACATCAAGATTAGCAATGAATATAGGTTGAAAGATGGCACTTAAGAAGCTAGATACGATGGTTGTTGTAAACATGTTTTTTCTGAAGAAAATTTCATCCTTATGTCTGTAGTATTCATTGGCATGCAACAGCAAAATCAACCATGAAAAAGTGCAAAGAGCTATCCCAAAATATGTGCCCTAGTTAGTAGACTAGGTGAGTGAAGTTAGAGAGCTAGTATAGGGTTAGTTTAGGAGTTATGAGAGTGTTAGTATCTAGGGTTATGCAGACCTAATGGATGTAGGTTAAATTTTGTAACATAAATTAGAGTTTTTGGAGAGAGGGGATGCCCTAGTGGGGGAAGACTACTCTCAATGAGGCAAATCAACTTCAAGCAAGAAACCTTTCAAATGACCGAAAATTGTGTTTCCCAAGGCAATGATTTTATATATCCAATGTAAATAAGTAATAATAGTGACTTTACTATTGGTTTAATGGAATCAAATAAACAAGATCTAGAGAAACTACCTCCTAGGGGGTGTAAGCCCATTTACTTCCCAAGGAAAGTTTCTCTAGGCTAGGGTTTAGGCTAAGAGGGTGTATGCCCTTATACTTCTCTTAGAAAACCCTTATGTAATCAATGAGATGAAGCAATAAAATGATGAAGACTCTAGTGGAGGTGTATTCCCTTATACTTCCCACCTATCTCCTAGCATAACAATACTTGCCTTGAAAAAATGATAGAAAAATAGTAGAAATGCCAAGATAATCCACCACAAGAGATAGAAAACACCATCCAAGGCTAGCGCTAGACTTCCATCAACCATTCACCAATATATAGCCATAAACAACTGCACAACAAATAAAAAGAGCCAAGTGTGGTGCAAATTTCAGACCAAGGCCTCTCACAAGAGGGAGTTATGTTTAAAATCAGATCTTATGATCTCTATTTATACAAAATGTAGCTAACATAGTTTGTCCACATACTTTAGGGTAAAACACAATATTAGGGGTCAACAACCCTAATATTTCCCCTTTTACAAAATAGTATTAAAAATTTCCTTTAAAATTTCACTTTTGCACAAATAAAACCCTAATTTAGGAGGACATCACCCCTTTAGGGGACATTTTGCTAGGAAGTCGTTGGTGTTGGAGAAGCATGGGTAGGCCTCCAAAGGCCGCATGTAAAGAATCTAAGCACTCTCATCATGGTGAATACCCTCTTCTAATCAAAACATCCATGTGTCAAAAGAGTGGCACTTCACCACCATTCCCTAGCCCCCAAAGCATGACGTAAATCTCAAAAATAGGACGTTTTTTTCCTCCTGGGAAAATTGTTTGGAAAGTGAGGGTTGGTTGGGCTATGTCGTCCAATTCATCATCGAGGCCTTCCAAGTTTGATCTCTCTGATATAGAATGTGGGCCCCTGGCATCCAACCTATGGGATTGTAGCCCCATGGAAGCCCAAGCTAGGCTTGTTCTCCCAAAACTGTCCACCAACTAGGTCCTGCAAAGACAAATGAGCATGCCCTCCAAGGATCTCAAGTTATAACATCATTATAAGTGAATCCAATCAATAAATAATCCATCCAAGCATGTGCATCAAAGATCACTATATCAAACAATTAACAACTCAAAGACATTATGCGACTTGACAAGCTTGAAGCCAGGAGGGTTGACGAGGTGTCCTATTGAGTAGATCTTGCCCTAGGTCATGGAGAGTTTCCAAGAGATCCCTCTCTAAGCCATGTAAAGTGGATGAAGTGGTTGGGGTCAAGACTCAATGGGCATAGGGATTATGACATATAAGGGGTCGTAGTGTCTCATTCATGGGTACCTTTGTAGAGGGTGTGTGGTACCTTCATCCGCAATGCACTTCTTCCAAGCCCTTCAATTTCCTTTTATCTTTCTTTCTTTATTTTCTTTCAATATATCATAAGGAGAGGTTGAATTTCATTTCCCTCACGTGGTGACTAGGTGATGTCAATGTCACCCACAAACATCTAATGGAAGTGAGAATTTTGGCTCATGATGAGATCCCCTTTCTCTAATTCATGCAACTAAGATCCATTTCCCTGGTTTGGTAACTAGATGATAAAAATTTCATACCACTAGATATCCATGGATGTGATAGGTCAGCTCGGGATGAGACCTCCTATCCTTCAACTAACCTTTTAAGCATTCTTTATTATATTGTGGGTCCCCTTTATTCAAACATAAGTGTATCATTTCTTTCTTGGGTGATCCCTGGGTGAAACATCTGGAAGGTTTATACAAGGATTTTATCTTTTACCCAACATCAACCCCTCTGGTTCCTTATCCCCTTCTTCCCATAGAATGAGGGACAACCCCTTCTTGGGTCAATACACCCTAAAATCCCAAGAGATAAGGAAATGGAGGGAACAATGATGGAAAGTGGTAAGTATGGTCGGGAATGGTACAATGTATCATTAAGGGAGCTCCTGGTAGCAGACCCATCCCCAAGGAAAACCACTTACTAGGGAACAATGTCAACCACCAAGGTGACAGGGAAAAAGGCATAATGTCCAAGCATATATCATGAAATCTAGAGCAATGTAAGATACAAAATAATCAAATGGCTTGAATATTGAAATTATTCTCACCATAATACTGAATTGTACCTCATGGAGCAAGGCCCACTGGGGGAAGCGTCCTCCGATGGGGATTCAGGAGCAAAGCCCTTGAAGGAAAAATTGCCTTGTAAATGTATATTGTAATTTCATAGTAAATCTGGACCGTTCATTATAAGGTCGCAAATCTAATGGTAGAAGTTATGTTAGGGTTTTTTTCCCTAGAAGGAAACCCTCTTTTATGAGGGAATTGTATTGTGGTTGTGTATCATTGCGAATATTGTATTCTAAGAGAGGAGAATGTGAGAGAAAGAAGAGGAAGTTACAACAGGTGTGTTGTAGGTTGTATCCCTTCATTTGTTGGATAATAAAAAGGTAGGACCTGAAAATTTCTCTTGTGGATGTAGCCCACACTAGGTGAACCACATATATCTATGTCTCTATTGTGTTGTGTATCTTTTGTGCTTTATTTCCACATTTGTTTTATTTTGTTGCTCCACGATCCTATTTTTTAACAAGGAGGACCATATCACAACCTCCACAGGTCAACAAACAAATCTTGTTCTTGGCAACTTTAGATTTTCCAAATCTTTCATGGTTGACTAATGACCCCATACACCATTCCCCTTTTTGGCCCCCCATTCTTACAAAAACCCCATCCAACATTCCAAAATTCCATGGCAAACCTAGAGAAGATCTGAATAATCACGTGATGAATTTCCATCTATGGTGTTCTTCAAACTCCTTGATGGATGACTTCATTCGATTACAACTTTTCCAGGGAACCCTTACAGGATCAACAACTAAATGGTATACAGAACTATTGCATAACTCCTTTGACAACTTCAATTCCCTTTCCATGGCATTTTTCACACACTTTAAATTACCTATCTAATATGAGACCAGTACTGATCTCTTAACCTTGTTATGCCAATAAACTTACACCCATATTTCAGATCACATTCATGAATGGAGGCATCGACGACGATTAATCAAAGACACAATCCCAGATCAATTATTAGTTGATTGGTTTACAAAGTCCCTTTTTCCACCTATATCTTGAGATGTCGCCATGAAAGGCGTCGTTACCAAGGAACAAGCTATCAGCCAAGCCCAATATTTAGATTTGGTATACTCTCAATCTGGCATGTTATACGACTTGATTCCTAACGCTCCTCGATCGTCGAATGATCAAACCAAAAAACACCTGGAACCCGTGCCGATGGTATAATCGGTCCTATTTCCACAGATAAAACCAGTCATATGACTGGGAAACATATCCAATCGACTAAATCTACCAATCCTATCTCATATGTTCATACCAACACTCCAAGTAAGCCCTCTTCCCAAATGTCCAAGGTTAATACGGTGCAATTGACCGCACCAAAAAACCCACAGCAATTCGAAGGAAAAAAGAAGGGTAATAATAATAATAAGAAAAAAAACTCTTCTAAACATTAGCGCCCTAAAACCCAAGAAAAAAACACTGAGGGCAAGACCAAGCGAAATGCCAAATATCCATGCATGATTTGTAAAGAGGATAATTTCACTAAAGATTTTCCTCGTCTCACTGAAATTCATCAATATCTCGAGCGAGGCACATCCTCTTCTACACTAGCAGTTTTAACAAATCCTTTCACCCCCCCCAACAACAACAACTTATCATGCAAACACAAGCACCCCCACTAGGGGGAAACCCCAACTCCCTATCAGTAAATATATTGATGGTTAAATCTGCGGCCATATCTATTAGAGCCAACAATTACGATTATCCAAAAGGTGATTCTTTACCCAAGGATTTGCCTTCAACTACCCCACCCAATGGCCCTCTCACACTATAGAATCTAGCTATTGAATCTTCCATACGCCCTCCAAAGGGAGTACTTCGTAGCACTACACATAACCCCAACGCTCGGGCAACCCGACACTATAGTATAGTAGAAGATCTTTCCCAAGCCCCTTGTGCCATGTCGGCAATCGAAGTGTTGCAGTCATGTCCTACACAATGTAAAGCCTTATTATCATCCATCAGTGTAATTGAACCTGTAGAATCCAATGTATTTCCTTCAACATGAATTGCAATGGAATCTTGCCTATCACATAAATTGGCATTAGAAATCACTGTCTGATCTCTCAATAAAAATATTTTATGAACAATGCTTAATGAAGGCGTCACAACATGCATCATGTCCTTGACATGTTGGAAATATCTTGGTTCTCCCCAACTTACCACATCTGAAACCATCCTCAAAGATTTTGACGGACATTTTTTCAAACCCCACGGAATTCTCCCCTCATTACCAATTGAACTTGTGGGAAACATTGTTTCTGTAGAAGTCAAGGTGATTGACACCAAACTTGACTATAATTTTATTTTAGGTCATACCTAGTTTTACTCCATGAATGTTGTTGCGTCTAGTGTCTTTTGACTTGTTAAATTTCCCCACCAAGGGAATATTGTTCGTATATATCAACTAGACTTTTGTACACCAGACATGTGAATCAATCCTAATGTGAATGTCCCTTTTGTAGTAGAATCTACTTTAGGATGTGAAAGCATCAGGGTAGGTAGTTATCCCTCTTTATTGGGAACTTTTCCCCTCCCCCCACCAGAAATCAAATCAACAGTCTCCATCAATATGATCTCCGCGGTTACTGGTAAACCCATCGGTTACAATGACCCATGGGTAATTCCTCTCCCATTGGAAATAAAATCTTATGGCGACACCATGCCACTATCACTGATGGAACTGGAATATTCAGTGATACAATCCATAGGAGAATCTCTTGATTCTCATTCTAGTCTCCTACTAGATGAGGAACTAGATCAATTTTCCTCTCCCTATTGGGTTAATCAAGCTTCAATGTCACACGACTTTCTTAACCTTGTCCTACCTTCAGACAAAGCCATTATGGAAGTCATGAATTTGTAAGATAAACCTTGGGATGATTCTCACCATCGATTGTCCTTCCTGCCCAAAAAAGAAAATAAATACACCCCAATACAAACCCTTGTTTCGACTGATATTCAAGATCTATACCCTGTACCTTCCACATCAAACCCTATTTTTTCTGAAGGCAATTTGGGAAACATTTCCTGATCAGAATCTGGACCAGGGGTCTAAAATTTTCTCAATTTTCAAAGTGCACGGAATGCGACAAAATGGTTCCATTGCGTCCGTCTCGTTCTCCTGATTCCGGCGGTATATTTATTTTCGCAAACGGAGTCCGTATGGAGAAGTTATCGCGATCTGTTCGAATCGCCAAACAGGAAAAAAAAGGGTGCTGACTGGGTAGGCCGTACAGCTGACATGGGATAGGCCATACAGCTGATGTGGCGGCCGTACAGATGGCGTGGCATGATGGTACACCTGTGGTAGCTGACGTGGCAATCCTGCTGACGTGGCAAGTTTTGATTGGTCGTCAATGGGCGAGTTATATGTTGACACGTGGCATGTTTTGGAGCAATGGAAAGGTGCCACGTGGACCAATCAAGGGCTGCCACGTGGCACCCGTTTATTGGTTCTCGGTCTATTGGTTGGTTTATAAAATTTTATGGAGGCCGCGGGGTTCGACCCCCGGACCTCCCCTCCGGTGAACGCTTTAACAAATATTTCCTTACCAACGCGCCCCTTTGTATTTCTTACCATTCATACCTGTTTTAAATTATTTGAATTTTAAACTATGGTAAATGGCGCGGGGGTCAAAACTTTATTCAAACCTGCGGTCGTATGCGCTATTCATGTGACCCTGCCTTCCGTAAAAATGTGCGCGCGCGTTTTAAAATCATTGTTTAAAACCCATAGTTTTATATGTCGGTATGTGACCTCTATCCAAAGGTTTGCGCGCGAGCGGTTACATTTATACAAAACCCAGTTCAATGTTATAATATGACCATCGTTTTACATTGGGTGCACGTTTTGGTTAACATTGGAGTTAGCCCTTGGGTTTTGGGCTTATACACATGTAACCATGACTATTTACCAATGGCGCGCGTGGAGTGTATTTCAATTATAGTCCACGGTTTTATGTGTGGAACCATATGACCCTGCACAATGGCGCGCGGGTTTGATTTTCGGTTTTAAGTTTTATTTTCAACAGTTTTTGCCCGCCACTTGTCACTTGTAGATTGAACGGTGGCATTTAGCCCCTTGGTGCGCGGGGAACGTGGCCATATGGTCCCCCCATGCGCCCAACAACTCCAACTTGGGGGGCCTTAGTTTCGTTAACGGTTCGACAAATTGGCACGTTTTGCGGGACGTGCGTGTGTGCTGGGCTTAGGCACCGAAAACGCTCGGAGGCTGAGTTCATTCTTCCACAGGTGTAGAATGGCGAACAGGTAACAGAGCTTGAAGGGGAAAATATGGCAGCAAGCATAACTTCTTCAATTTTTGACCAAATCAGGAGCTGTAAAAGCCCAGCTAGGGGTTTTTGGATGTGCTGAGTCCATTGGTGATGTTTTCACAGGCATTTGGAGACTTCTAATGTAGTTTTTTAACCATTGAAGCTTGAGGAAGCTCCAGGGACCATTGAAGCCCTCATTGTTTGAGGCATTGCTCAGATGAGTACAGGTCCATTTTCTGAGACTGAATAGTCATTTTTGACTGTTTATTATGCTCTGAACACATTGGAATAGGTTTCAGATCCATTGGAGGACTTCTACAGGTATTTTTGTCTCATTGAAGCTCAGGGAAGCTTGGAGGTCACATGTAGAAGAGGTCATTGTTGGATGAGCCATTGTCCATTTTCAGAGTTCTGACAGTCAATTTTGGGGTTTTTATGTATTCTGAACCGAATGGTACAGTCTGTAAATCCATTGGAGTTGAGCATCAGCTTGTAAAAGAATATTTGACAAACTAATCCCAGGGAGCCAAGTCCATTGAAGGAGGCTCAAGGAGATGTAGCCCAGAGAGGGGTGAACTCCTTTATCATCTTGTGATTGTTGTGAGTTTGCTGTGTTATTTGCTGCACTTTACATTGTTGTGTATTGATTTATAACACATGATTAACCTTTTAAAAAGAACATTCCTCACACATGCACATTGCAAAGAAGAAGCATGTACTTCACACATAAACCAGTCTTGCATATTTTAACACATGAAGCAAGATCCTGTTAAAGTTTATTTTATTGAGGTAGAGGGTGCTTGCATAGCATAACAAGTCAGCCTTCTATTTTCAGATCAGATGGTATCAGAGAATAGATTATTTTGCTCATGTATTTGCCAATGATAGCTTGAGTTTTAGCTGTTGGTATTTGTGCAAGATTTGTGTTGAAGTTTGTTATCTTGCAAATATGGAGGATGCTTCAAACATTGACAATTCTCCTACATCTTCCAAATCTAAGTTCTTTGACAAAGAAATGTTTAATGCATTTCTAACCATGAAGGATATGGTACAAGAGTTGTGGAAAGATAGGGAAGAGAGCATTGTCCTTCAAGAGCAGTTGATGGCCATGAAGGAGGAGAAAGACCAACTTCTTGAAAAGTTGCAGGAGATGGAGAATCAACTCCATGAAGAAAAAGAAACCCTTACCAAGTACAAGCATGACCATGAGGTATGTAATGTCAATTTGTCTTCAAATTCCTCTCAAGAAGATTGCTTTGGTGTTTTTGAAAATCACACAAAAGGAATAGGGTCCAAGTTATTGTTAAAAATGGGCTATGAAGGTAAAGGGTTAGGCAAGCATGCACAAGGCATTGTTGAGCCTATTG